>CM076572.1:218096500-218611025 GCA_034641835.2 Pinus albicaulis
TCATTGTGCCTGTAAGGTTTTTAGATTGGGTTTCTAACCTTGTAGCTGTGAGGAAAAAGACAGGAGAAATCAAACAGTGCATTGATTTCAGAAACCTTAACCGAGCTTCCCTAAAGGACAATTACCCTTTACCCAAAATGGAGCACATCCTACAGAAGGTAGTTGGTTCAAAGAGGATTTCTCTGTTAGATGGTTTCTCAGGATATAACCAACTTTTAGTATTCCCAGAAGATCAACTCAAGACAGCTTTTACCACTCCTTGGGGCACCTTCATGTATGTGAAAATGCCTTTTGGACTAATGAATGATGGGGCCACTTTTCAAAGGGCCATGGACATTGCATTTTCAGAAGAAATAGGACACTTCATTGTAATTTACCTTGATGATATAACAGTTTATTCCAAAACCGATGAAGAGCACCTTAAACATCTAAGAAAGGTCTTTGAGAAATGCAGGAGATTTGGGCTATCTTTAAATCCCAAAAATACAGTGTTTGGCTTGCAAGAGGGTAAACTCCTTGGCCACATTATATCAGAAAAGGGGATTAAAATAGATCCAAAAAGAGTTGAGGGAATACTACAGATTAGCCACCCTAGGAACATAAAAGAACTGCAGTCCTTTATTGGGAAGATTAACTTCTTAAGGAGGTTTATTCCCAACTTAGCAGAGCTCCTTAGAAACATGAATAATATGCTCAAAAATGAAGTAGGAGTGAAATGGACTGTAGAGGCCAGAAAATCCTTTGAATTAGTAAAACATGCACTCACCCAAGCACCAGTCTTGATCAGCCCAGACTTTTCAAAAGATTTTCTTATTTTTTCCTTTGCCTCAGAACATACAATAGCTGCAGTTCTGTTGCAGAAAAACTCAGAAGGACAGGAACAGCCTATTGCTTTTTTCAGTAAGGCTTTAAGGGATGCACCCTTGAAATATAACATAATGGAAAAACAAGCCTATGCTTTGGTAAAGGCCTTAAAGGAATTCAGGGTGTATATTCTTCATTCCCACACCATTGCCTATGTACCCAGCATTGTGGTAAAAGACATCTTGTCACAAGACACTGATGGAAAGAGAGGCAAATGGATAGCTGTAATATTAGAATATGATTTGGAGATCAAACCCACCAAACTCATTAAAGGTCAGGGCTTGGCTCAATTAATGGCTGAATCTAATCTACAAGCCCTAGGCATTAACATGGTAGATGCCTTGGATGAGTAGGAAGAATTACTCCCTCCCACTATGGAAGAGCAGTTCCAAAACTCACCTTGGTATGCCAACATCTTATATGTACTTACAAATCTTAATACTCCTCCTGATTTATCAAAAACGAAGGCAAGGTTTTTAAAGTTGAAAGCTAATAATTATTGCATTTTCAATGAATGTTTATACTGGAAAAATGCTAATGGTTTATTGCTAAAATGTTTGCCTGAAGTTGATGCAGAGAAGATCAAGCATGAATTCCATGAAGGAGAGTGTGGAGGTCATCTCTACTGGAAAACCACAGCCAACAAAATACTTAGAGCTGGCTATTATTGGCCCACCCTCTTCCAAGATGTCCATAAAATGATAGTTGCCTGTCACAAGTGCCAAGTTTTTTAGGGGAAAAGAAAACTCCTTCCCTTACCATTACAACCTATCATTGTTGAAGCTCCTTTTTAACAATGGGGCCTAGATTTCATAGGAGAAATCCATCCTGCTTCATCTGCGCAACATAAATGGATTCTCACAGCCACTGACTACTTCACAAAGTGGATATAGGCCATCCCTACCAGGAATGCCACAGATTCTGTCATTATAAAATTTCTTGAAGACCATATCCTTTCTAGATTTGGATGCCCTAGGAAAATCATTACCGATAATGCTGCTGCTTTTGATTCCAAAAGGATGATTGATTTTTGTCACAAGTATCAGATTACATTGGGTCATTCTAAAGCATGCATATACCCTTGGAAGACAATAAGCATAATTAACTACTAAATAAAGTTTCAGATCTGACATCAAGAAGTTACTCAAGAGAATGAAAAAGTCAATACAAGATAACAGCGTGTGCATGCATTATGGGCAGAGAAAGACTAAAGAACTACATAACCTACTGGAATGTCCCCTTACCAGCTTGTTTATGGAGCAGATATGCAGCCTACCACCAGGTATCAGTACAACAATCAAGAAATTCAACATATGGGACAAGAGATGATAAGGAGGACTAATCAAACAATACATCTCCAGCAGACAAGGGAAGAAGTTTACAACAGAGCTCAAAAAGTACAAGAAAACATCAAAAAATTGTTTGACAAGAGAGCTAAGGCTTGTGACTTCAACATTGGAGATAAGGTACTCAAATGGGACTCTAGAAGAGAGGAAAAAGGTAAACATGGCAAATTTGACAGTTTGTGGCAAGGCCCTTATATCATTCAGTCCACCATTGGTCCAAATGCCTTTTTTCTGCAAGAGTTAAATGGCACATATCTGTTTAGGGGTCCTGTCAATGGCAGGGTCCTTAAGCATTACTACTGTTGAGTTCAATTTTCAAGTTTCATTTCCATTGTAAATATCATTGCTTCGTTAGTTTCATAAAAAGAAAAAGAAAAAATACAAAAACAATAAAAGATAGAAAAGAGGGCAGAAATGAAAACAAGAAAGGCAAAGCCCCATGCCAAAAAAGAGAAATAAATCTGAAAGTGTGCAAGCTCAAATGCCACTCCTCAAAAAACACACTTCTAGTTAGTCAAAATGTTTAATCTTGACTAATTAGCTTTAAATTTTTCTGCTGATAGGATAGTGAATTGGATTTGCCAAACTGTTTAAACTTGGCTTATCAGTAGATAGATTAGGCTAAAAATGAAAGGTTCAAACAAGCCCAAAACCAGAACCTAAAGTTTCCAAGCAAGAGATGACTCAAATCTGTTTTATTTTTCTGAGTCATAAAGTTGTAAATCTGGTTCTAATCAACTCAAAATCTGAACCAGAAAGAAAGAAATAACAGCTCAAACAAATTTGAACCAGAGCTGAAATTAAGGAAAACAAGTGGCTCTAACAAGCTCAAAACTTGAGCCACAAATAAGAAGAAGGATGCTTCAAAATTTTTTCATATTTCAAACCTTCAATTTTTTATTTTTAATAGTCTATGTGCAGCTTGTTTTTATGCCATAGATCACAGCAAGTCAAACAGTTCAATCTTGACTTGATTGTTTTTGAATTTCTGTCTTAGAATCTAGAGAATGAAATCTGTTGGACAGTTTAATCCCAACAGATAGTAGATTAGGTAGAGAAACATCTGAGCTCAACTGTTTAATCTGAGTTCAAGGAGAAATAAGGGGTAGAATTAGATTAGATTTCCTGTTTTCAAAAGAATAAAATGTTGAAAAAGAGTTTGCCAGTCCAAGTGCATTCTAAATGAAGAAAAAATGTTAGATCAGTAGGATTGGGTAGGTAGAAGCTTGTGTTGATAAAAATCCATGTTTTTCAATGTTGCTAACATATGTCAAAGCAAAATAAGATCATTCAAAGCAGAGGAAAGTAGCCAAATGGACGAGGCAACTGATCAGCCTCCCAGAGAGTACAAGTCTGAAGTTCTTGATGCCTTCAAGAAGGCACCATCCCCAAGTGGAGCCACTATTGGCCACCTAAAAATTTTGGTCTATCAAAAGGTGGCCAAAACATGTTTTCAGCCTTCAAGAAACACTTTCTTGGCCAAAATGTTATCTCTTGAAGCCTGTAGATGATCTCATGCTCATGTCTCGAGGTTTTCACTGTTATTTCTCAGAAACTCAAAATTCTGCTAAAAATTCCATGAGAAGACTACTGCAATATCCTCCTCCTTTTCCCCTTTTTCCTCTCAGAGACTAACCTTCATATTTTCACCATTTTCCTTTGTTCTCCATTTTCCTCGCCCTCTTTTCATATAAAATTTCCTTTGCAGAGTTCCAAACTTCTTTCGAACTCTGTCGAAACCCTCAGAAACCTTTGGAAATCACTGAAAATCTGTGTAAAAAACCCATTTCTCTATTAAGGGTTTAAGCCCCTTGGCCTGAGTTTCCAAACCACTTCCCCAATACGCCCTCATCATAAAAACCAAGCGCCAAACCCATGAAGCACTAATCGCATCGGAAAGATTCAAGTGTGCATGTTTGCTAGCCATTTCAAAATGCCAATTGCGACGCCTTTGTCATAAACCGCAGATCATATTGTTATTTCATTTACCCGTGGGCCCGCAATCGGGCGCTAAACCATTGAAAAATCCCTCTCCGATCAATATTTTCCTTTGTAAACCCAAAAACCCACTTTCCGAAGTTTTAAGTTAAAAACTTAAAATCACGTGATAAATAAAAATGGGTAGATCAAAAATACCAATGCGCAATCGCATCGGAGAAGTTACAAATGGGTTGATTGAAAGACCAGGCCCGAATGTTCCGATTGCGATTGGCCCTAGTTATATAAAGCCCCGGGCCCATGGTACTCCATACACCCAGTGGCCCCGCAATCGGGCGCCAGCCTATCATATATATTCCACCCAATCCACTCAAAACCTTGGTGTTTTTTTCGAAATTTGTGGGTTTCTCACAAAGTTTAAGGGTCTCGCCAGTGCAAAAAATGAAAGGATCGGGACCGTTGATCAAGACCCGATCTAACGACCTGCGCACAATCACAAGTTTCTAATCGCAAGTTTCAAATCGCATCCCCTCTTCTGCGCCCCTCGATTGTGATTGCTCCGATTTAATCTCGTCCGTTCATTTCCTGCTGATCGGACGGACAACACTCAATCGCATCGCAATGCTTCAATCGCATGCTTTTGTGTGACCTGCCAATTGCGATCCTCTGATTAAATGTGGGCCGTCCACGTGTCCAGATCGGACGGTCCCAGATCACCCGCCACCATTGCTCATCGCGTGATCGACGGTTCTGTTTAATTCTTCCTCCCGCGTCATTTAAAATTCCTCTTGGTTAATCTCCACCGTTGGATGCAGCCATCCAACGGTCCTGCTCTCTTCCTACGCCTCTGAAGCAGTAAAACCAAATACGCAGGATTTTATAGCAAATTGTTTGTATTTTGCAGGTTTTGATTCGAAGTTTTATCAATGTTTCATAAGCATTGATAGCACATAAAGGCCTGTGCGGCCCCCATATCAATAAGACACTCGTTTTTTAATTCAAAACAGTTTAGATAAAGAGTATCAGCGCCGAAGACAAAACATATCAGAACCGGAGATTGAAGACCCAAACACAGATCTCAAGCAAAGTAAAGTGTTTAGGGAAGGAGCGAAGACATCTGTCGAGCTGAGAAATCTTCCACCGCCATAAGAAGAGGCTAATTGAACCCTCTACAGCTCCAAAAGACATCTGCAGTCTTGTTGAGATCAAAGACCGCCGAACAATTAATACTAATTGAGCTATCTTATCTCTAATTGTTGGTAGAACCATTCAAGAAGATTAAAGAACAGTTTAGAAGCAGATATCTAGATCATTTCATCTCGGGAAGCAGAAATAAAGTCACTCCAGCATGACACTGAGCTTCAAAGGACAACATACTTCCCACTGATTTTAATCCTAAGTGTAACTCAATTAATGCAGATTAACACCTGTAGATTTCTTGATCGAGGCCCTCAAAGCACCGAAGAGTCATCTTCTGTATTAATTGATCCAAACAGATCCTTTCATGAGGGCCACTGCTTCGTTCTTCTATAAATACCTTTGTAGAAGATGAGCAAAGGGTTGGTCTCTGGACATCTGAACGCATGTCATAGTCATTTTGAAGCCACTGATGCCCTGTTCTGTAATTGAAGGATACATAAGCTGATATGAGATGTTCAAAGCTGTAGAGACCCACCGGGCTTGCCGATTGTAACTGGTTTGAACATCAATACAAGCTGCTGATTCATGGAATTCTGAAACTATGTCAATGGTGATGTGTTCCTTACTATCAATTATTGTTTTACTTAATGTTTTCACTCTGTTCACTTTCTCTGATAAAGAGCAGAAAACATAGAGTTAGGATATACTCTCCATGGTACCCTACTCTCACTGAAAGCTTTATTTTCTATGTTTTCTTCATTTGAATGTCCTCTTTGAAGAGTTTATTAATGCAGGTTAGTTTAAAAGTACTTCCCTGATCTAGATAGCTCTTTGAGATGAACGTTCTCTTTGTTATCCTTGGAGTTTATCAATGTAGCGCAGTTTAAAAGTACTTAGCTGATATAGATTGCTCTTTGTGATTATCATCTGTGTCTCCTTATCGAATATGCTGAAGCAGGCTGGTTTAAAACCACTTACCTGATCTTAAGTTGTTTGAACTGTTTTTTAGATGTTTATGATGGAAAGTATTTCAATGCAGGCTAGTTTAAAAGCACTTACCTGATCAACATAAATACTTTTATGTTTATCCTTAAGTACATGTTGAAAGCAAGCTAGTTTAAAAGTACTTACTTGATCTTAGACTGTGCTTTGTTTTTTCATTTGTTTAAGTCTTTCACTTCCTATTTGCTTCACTCCATTAATCACCTTAAGAGATCCTTTGATGTAAATGACTTGCTCTATGGATCCTTCTTGAATTTTCTATCCAATTAAATCCTCCTAATACTCCATAGCCCAATGGGTTAAAGTTGTCTTTGTCCTTTGCTATCAACTGAAACATTCCTTCATTTGCAGGCATCTTCACCCTTTATTTTGAACTACTTTCACCTTCACCATGTCTTTGCCCAACCAAAAACAAAAAAAACAAACCCATGCTCTTCATAACTAGCCTAATATCATAATTTCAGTCTTTAAAGATCACATCTTTGAACTCATTTATAGAGAGATCCCTCTCTGGATTCAGGAGGGCTAGATCCTTGAATCCCAAAGCAGTTTGATGTTACCTCTGCAGTTGGACTTTGCCAATCTTGCTAATTACAGAGTGATAACATAATGGTGACTCCACTGGGGACGAGTATTTCTTCGATTAGAAGACAATCATAAGATACCAGATATCCCTTGCTAACTGAAAAATAACTCAGAGAAACCCAAAAATATTTCGGATTGGCATTTAATAAACATGGTAGTGGACCATAACACCTCTTACCTCTACAAAGGAGCTAAAAAATTCCACTTGGCGACTCCACAATCCTGAACAGACCTTAAGACTCCACTGGGAAGAACCCTCATTACTATACTATCTTTCAAACTCAGTCAGAGGACTGTAGGATTGAAATTTGTGTAAAACAGATTAGTTAACCTCTCAAAGATTGTCATACCTGGTTGAACTTTTCTTGTTATTTGGGTCTAAAAAATTACAGCATAGTGGCTCCTAGAAAGATTCACACTAGAGCCCATCCTGACCCGGATCCACCTAAAATAGTTGATGACCCAGAAAGCATCCTTTGGAAGTCTCCTAGGATTAAATTATCAACTGTTTTCAGATCACCCTTGAGAGCTAATTCTGTCCCAGAAAATCTTTCAGCTCTACAACAATCACAAGAAGACTTAGTAAATCCTTTTAGAACTAGGTCTCTTGGTGATTTAGATCAGTCAGATTCCGAGTCTTTGCCTTCTTCTCCTAATACAAGTACACATCTTGGTAATAGAGAGACTACACCACCTAATTTACACTTCCTCCACAATCTAGGTGTCTCTCATCCAAGATCCGCTCAGCAATCTATCCCTGGTCCATCCATTTCTTCTCACCCTGTATCCACTGTTCCAACCACTCCCCTCCAACCCACTTTCACTCTTGTTAATCCACCTCCACCTCCTGCCATGGCTGCATGGTATGCCCCCTTAGTTCTTCCTGTACCTTTAGTCAATCTGCCACAGGACTATCTGTCCAAAATTCCATTGTATGATGATAGTGGTGCCACTACTGCATCACAACATGTGGATAAGATGAATGACTGCTTTGACAGAAATGAGATTGCTGATGATTCTGTCAAAATGAGATTATTTGCTCAAAATTTGGGAGGAGAAGTAAGAAAATGGTTCAAAGGCTTAGCCCCTCATAGTATTAATGACCTTCAAGGTTTCCATCAATCTTTCTTAAACAAATGGGAAGTGAGGAAGAATCCTCTCCAAATCTTGGCTGACTACAACAATCTCCACAGGAACCCAGGGGAAAGTGTACATGCTTATTGTACTAGATTTAACAGTATCTATAATGCACTTCCCCTAGAACTAAAACCTCCGCAAGGCTCAGATTTGAACAAATTTCCTGAAGGTTTTGACTCTGACATGACCTATTCGCTAAGAGAGAGAGACTTTGCAACTCTTGAAGATATGCAAAGGGGTGCTCTTTCTGTCGAAGTCAATCTAATAGAGAAGAGAGAAAGAATGAAAGCTGAAAAGAGAGTATCTTTTAGAGAGGAATCCACACCTTCCACTTCAAACTCAAAGATGGAAAGAATGATGGAAGAGATGATGAAAGAGATGAGCATAATTAAGAGAACACAAGCAAGCCTAAACCAAACTGCTTCTCAAAATAGAAACCAGAACCAGAATCAAAATTTAAGAAGAAACCAACTTCCAAATAGACCTAGAGAAGATGATCAGCAGATCATTCCTCCCTTTCATCAAAACTATATAAGTGAGACAGAGGAAACAGGTGAGATAGCAGAGGGAAATGATATCAACATGCTAGGGGTAGATAACGATGGCTTTGAGATTCATTATGAAAAGAAACGAGGTCTATACACACCTTATGATGACAACAGGGATAATGATCGACATTGTTATCAAGATATGGAAAATGTCATCATAGAGCCTCACAGAGAATATGAACTTAGAAGCAAAGCCAGTCAAAAAACTCACAACACTAAAACCTCTGATAAATCTTCACAAAATAGCACCACAACAAAATGTAAAAATGTCAATCAAAAGGATAAAACAGTGGCTGTTGATTCTGGTAAAGGTAAAGAGAAAGGCAATCCAAATTTTGAAAAGCAGGATGCAGATCTTAGCAGTACTAACACCTCAGCTAGTACTCCTGTCAAAACCACGTTATCAAATGTAAATAGAACAAATCAGCAAGGTGATGTTGCTGAAAGACTAGCAGCTAGTAAGGCTGAGGCAAGTTCTTCAAAAAACCAAATTCCTTTCAGCCTAGAACAAGAACTTTCAAAGATTAAAATCTATGTTCCCCTTACTGAGTTAGCTTTCCATAATGTGTACAGGACCCAAATACTGAAGGATTTAAACATAGAGGACCAAAATGACACAATAAATTATAATGATGACCAGCCAGAGCTCATTTTTGGTCCTAAAGATGAAGGGAAATTTCAAGAAGGAATAATACCTCCATTCTACGTCAGTCTGAATGTTCATGACAAAATTCTACACAATGCTATACATAATTCCGGAGCCTCACATAATCTTATGCCAAAGGTGATAATGGAAAGGCTAGGGCTAGAAATAACCAGACCTTACAAGGATTTATATTCCTTTGATTCAAGCAGGGTCAAATGTCTTGGCCTAATTAAGGACCTCTGTGTGAATTTGACTCAAATCCCAGCCAAGTGCCTAGTTATGGATGTCGTGGTGGCCGATGTCCCTCCTAAGTATGGCATGTTGTTGTCTAGATCATGGGGTGCCAAGCTACAAGGTACAATGCAGATGGACGGGACATATGCCACTATTCATGTTTTTAACCAGCCTAGAAGACTATACAGAGAGGCACACATGAAATTCATGGTCAGTAGCCCAGAAAAACCTGAAAACTGTCCCATCTACTCTGTTCATACTGACCTGGACTCGTTTATCCTTTACCATGATGAACCTTTGAATAAGTCAGAGCCAGAAGACAGCAACGCAGATAACCTGTTAGAGGCCCCAAATCTAGAAATGAATGTAGTTCTAGACATGGATGAAAACGAAAGGGAAAATTTCGAACAATGCATTGAAATGACAAACCAAAATGAATATGGCCAAGATGGCCAACAAAAAACGCCCCATCAAGTTTATCTCCATGAAAATCCTGAGGAACGAGGCCCAGTACAACAACTTGTTGACCTTAAAACAGAACATGATGCTGAAACAGTTGGCAAGCAAGTCACTACAACAGGATTAATCGCCGATAAAGATCAAGAAACACATAACTCACAAGTATCAAAACAGTTTGATGCATTTGAAGAAATTAACGAAACAAATGAAGGTCTCGACCCACGAGTCATGTGCCCACGGCTCTCGAAACTTGAAACTCAGGAAAACAACCTTCAATACGGTGAGGAACTTGAAAATGAGACACAAATTCGACTAAGTGCTGACATGCCACAACAATCAGATAGCATGTTAGTTGGTGAGATTACCAACCAAGGCGAAACCAAAAATAATCTTCTATGGACCATGTTCTTCGATGGGTCATGTACTAAGAATAGTGCTGGCGCTGGTGTTTGGTTAACAAACACCGAAAACGGCCATACAGAAAGTGTTTCGTGCAAATTGAATTTTCGATGTTCTAATAACATTGCCGAGTATGAAGCTCTCATTTTGGGCTTGCATCTGTTAGAAAAGCTAGGAGCCAAAAGAATCCACGTATATGGCGATTCGGAATTAATCATTAGGCAAGTTAATAGGGAATACACTGCTAATCATCCCAGACTTAGAGCCTACCGAAATGACGTCCTGGATCTGTTAAACATTTTCGAGGATCCAAAATTGATTTTTGTCCCAAGAAAATAGAATATTGCCGCTCACAATTTAGCTTTTACAGCTAGAACGTGTTTAGCACCATATGAAAACGAGGACAACACCGTTCAGGTAAAATTTAGGCCAGCCATACCTGATAATCAAAAATATTGGCAGGTCTTTGAGAATGATAAACAGATAGAGGATTTCCTGCTCGGTAAGAATGAGTTTGAATCATCCAATTCAGATTCTACATCCGATGAAAACTGTCTAAACGAAGAACTCCCTGAACAAGAACAACCATCTAGTCCTACAGATATCAACATGTTAACTCAAAAACTTGAAACTCATGCTGAAGAGTATGAAGAGTCAGAAAATGAAGACATTGAGGTATTAACACAGGGAGACAAGAACATACCCAGGGGGCTAGCACCGTTAGAAGACCTGTTCGATTTTAATGACGTGGCTAAGAAACCTGCAGTAGAATATACAGAGTCTGATGTTGAAGAATGCAACATAGGCACAAAGGATCAACCTAAAATGATTAAATTAGCTAGGTCCTTGCCACCTGAAATGAAAAAGAAACACATTGAATTGTTTAAAGAGTTTGCCGATGTGTTTGCCTGGAGCTATGAAGATTTAAAATCTTACGATACAGAAATCATCTAGCACAAGATCCCTTTGAGAGAAAAACAAAAACCTTTTAAGCAGAAACTGCGTCGAATCAACCCAATACAACTGCCTCTAGTCGAAAAGGAAATTAAGAAAATGTACGAGGTAGGAATCATTGTGCCTGTAAGGTTTTCAGATTGGGTTTCTAACCTTGTAGCTGTGAGGAAAAAGACAGGAGAAATCAGAATGTGCATTGATTTCAGAAACCTTAACAGAGCTTCCCTAAAAGACAATTACCCTTTACCCAAAATGGAGCACATCCTATAAAAGGTAGTTGGTTCAAAGAGGATTTCTCTGTTAGATGGTTTCTCAGGATATAACCAACTTTTAGTACTCCCAGAAGACCAACTCAAGACAACCTTTACCACTCCTTGGGGCACCTTCATGTATGTGAAAATGCCTTTTGGACTAATGAATGATGGGGCCACTTTTCAAAGGACCATGGACATTGCATTTTCAGAGGAAATAGGACACTTCATTGTAATTTACCTTGATGATATAACAATTTATTCCAAAACCGATGAAGAGCACCTCAAACATCTAAGAAAGGTCTTTGAGAAATGCAGGAGATTTGGGCTATCTTTAAATCCCAAAAAGACAGTGTTTGGCTTGCAAGAGGGTAAGCTCCTTGGCCACATTATATCAGAAAAGGGGATTAAAATAGATCCAAAAAGAGTTGAGGGAATACTACAGATTAGCCACCCTAGGAACATAAAAGAACTGCAGTCCTTTATTGGGAAGATTAACTTCTTAAGGAGATTTATTCCCAACTTAGCAGAGCTCCTTAGAAACATGAATAATATGCTCAAAAAGGAAGTAGGAGTGAAATGGACTGTAGAGGCCAGAAAATCTTTTGAATTAGTAAAACATGCACTCACCCAAACACCAGTCTTGATGAGCCCAGACTTTTCAAAAGATTTTCTTATATTTTCCTTTGCCTCAGAACATACAATAGATGCAGTTCTGTTGCAGAAAAACTCAGAAGGATAGGAACAGCCTATTTCTTTTTTCAGTAAGGCTTTAAGGGATGCACCCTTGAAATATAACATAATGGAAAAACAAGCCTATGCTTTGGTAAAGGCCTTAAAGGACTTCAGGGTGTATATTCTTCATTCCCACACCATTGCCTATGTACCCAACATTGTGGTAAAAGACATCTTGTCACAAGACCCTGATGGAAAGAGAGGAAAATGGATAGCTGTAATATTAGAATATGATTTGGAGATCAAACCCACCAAACTCATCAAAGGTCAGGGCTTGGCTCAATTAATGGCTGAATCTAATCTACAAGCCCTAGACATTAACATGATAGATGCCTTGGATGAGCAGGAAGAATTACCCCCTCCCACTATGGAAGAGCAGTTCCAAAACTCACCTTGGTATGCCAACATCTTATATGTACTTACAAATCTTAATGCTCCTCCTGATTTATCAAAAACTAAGGCAAGGTTTTTAAAGTTGAAAGCTAAGAATTATTGCATTTTGAATGAATGTTTATACTGGAAAAATGCTAATGGTTTATTGCTAAAATGTTTGCCTGAAGTTGATGCAGAGAAGATCAAGCATGAATTCCATGAAGGAGAGTGTGTAGGTCATCTCTACTGGAAAACCACAGCCAACAAAATCCTTAGAGCTGGCTATTATTGGCCCACCCTCTTCCAAGATGTCCATAAAATGATAGTTGCCTGTCACAAGTGCCAAGTTTTTGAGGGGAAAAGAAAACTCCTTCCCTTACCATTACAACCTATCATTGTTGAAGCTCCTTTTCAACAATGGGGCCTAGATTTCATAGGAGAAATCCATCCTGCTTCATCTGCCCAACATAAATGGATTCTTACAGCCACTGACTACTTCACAAAGTGGATAGAGGCCATCCCTACCAGGAATGCCACAGATTCTGTCATTATAAAATTTCTTGAAGACCATATCCTTTCTAGATTTGGATGCCCTAGGAAAATAATTACTGATAATGCTGCTGCTTTTGATTCCAAAAAGATGATTGATTTTTGTCACAAGTATCAGATTACATTGGGTCATTCTACTGCTTATTACCCTCAAGGTAATGGGCTAGCTGAATCATCAAATAAAAGCTTGGTGACCATCATCAAGAAGCTACTTGAAGAGAATAAAAAGTCATGGCATAACAAGCTAGTGCATGCATTATGGGCAGATAGGTTGACCACAAAGAAATCCATTGGAACCTCCCCCTACCAACTTGTTTATGGAGCAGATGCAGTGTTTCCTACCAGCCTAGGTGTAGTCCAAGAAATTCAATCAGAAGGGGACAGTATGATAAGGAGGACTAATCAAACAATACATCTCCAGCAGACAAGGGAAGAAGTTTACAACAGAGCTCAAAAAGTACAAGAAAACATCAAAAAATTGTTTGACAAGAGAGCTAAGGCTTGTGACTTCAACATTGGAGATAAGGTACTCAAATGGGACTCTAGAAGAGAGGAAAAAGGTAAAAATGGCAAATTTGACAGTTTGTGGCAAGGCCCTTATATCATTCAGTCCACCATTGGTCCAAATTCCTTTTTTCTGCAAGAGTTAAATGGCACAGATCTGTTTGGGGGTCCTGTCAATGGCAGGGTCCTTAAGCATTACTACTGCTGAGTTCAATTTTCAAATTTCATTTCCATTGTAAATATCATTGCTTCATTAGTTTCATAAAAAAGAAAAAGAAAAAAAATACAAAAATAATAAAAGATAGAAAAGAGGGCAGAAATGAAAACAAGAAAGGCAAAGCCCCATGCCAAAAAAGAGAAATAAATCTGAAAGTGTGCAAGCTCAAATGCCACTCCTCAAAAAACACACTTCTAGTTAGTCAAACTGTTTAATCTTGACTAATTATCTTTAAATTTTTCTGCTGATAGGATAGTGAATTGGATTTGCCAAACTATTTAAACTTGGCTTATCAGTAGATAGATTAGGCTAGAAATGAAAGGTTCAAACAAGCCCAAAACCTAAACCTAAAGTTTCCAAGCAAGAGATGACTCAAATCTGTTTTATTTTTCTGAGTCATAAAGTTGTAAATCTGGTTCTAATCAACTCAAAATCTGAACCAGAAAGAAAGAAATAACAGCTCAAACAAATTCGAACCAGAGCTGAAATCAAGGAAAGCAAGTGGCTCTAACAAGCTCAAAACTTGAGCCACAAATAAGAAGAAGGATGCTTCAAAAAAAAAAAAAAAAAATTTCATATTTCAAACCTTCAATTTTTGATTTAGCTCTCTGCGAATAATGTCTATGTGCAGCTTGTTTTTATGCCATAGATCACAGAAAGTCAAATAGCTTAATCTTGACTTGGCTGTTTTTCAATTTCTGTTGTAGAATTTAGAGAATGAAAATCTGTTGGACAATTTAATCCCAACAGATAGTAGATTAGGTAGAGAAACATCTGAGCTCAACTGTTTAATCTGAGTTCATGGAGAAATAAGGGGTAGAATTAGATTAGATTTCCTGTTTTCAAAAGAATAAAATGTTGAAAAAGAGTTTTCCAGTCCAAGTGCACTCTAAATGAAGAAAAAATGTTAGATCAGTAGGATTGGGTAGGTAGAAGCTTGTGTTGATAAAAATCCATGTTTTTCAATGCTGCTAACATATTTCAAAGCAAAAGAAGATCATTCAAAGCAGAAGAAAGCATCCAAATGGACAAGGCAATTGATCAGCCTCCCAGAGAGTACAAGTCTGAAGTTCTTGATGCCTTCAGGAAGGCACCATCCCCAAGTGGAGCCACTGTTGGCCACCTATAAATTTTGGTCTATCAAAAGCTGGCCAAAACATGTTTTCAGCCTTCAAGAAACACTTTCCTGGCCAAAATGTTACCTCTTGAAGCCTGTAGATGATCTCATGCTCATGTCTCAAGGTTTTCACTGTTATTTCTCAGAAACTCAAAATTCTGCTAAAAATTCCATGAGAAGACTGCTGCAATATCCTCCTCCTTTTCCCCTTTTTCCTCTCAGAGACTAACCTTCATATTTTCATCATTTTCCTTTGTTCTCCATTTTCCTCACCCTCTTTTCATATAAAATTTCCTTTGCAAAGTTCCAAAATTCTTTCGAACTCTGTCGAAACCCTCAGAAACCTTTGAAAATCACTGAAAATCTGTGTAAAAAACCCATTTCTCTATTAAGGGTTTAAGCCCCTTGGCCTGAGTTTCCAAACCACTTCCCCCATACGCCCTCATCATAAAAACCAAGCGCCAAACCCATGAAGCGCTAATCGCATCGGAAAGATTCAAGTGTGCATGTTTGTGAGCCATTTCAAAATGCCGATTGCGATCAGCCCTTTTTGTCATAAACCGCAAATCATATTGTTATTTCATTTACCTGTGGGCCCGCAATCGGGCGCTAAACCATTGAAAAATCCCTCTCCGATCAATATTTTCCTTTGTAAACCCAAAAACCCACTTTCTGAAGTTTTAAGTTAAAAACTTAAAGTCACGTGATAAATAAAAATGGGTAGATCAAAAAGACCGATGCGCAATCGCATCGGAGAAGTTACAAATGGGTTGATTGAAAGACCGGGCCCGAATGTTCCGATTGCGATTGGCCCTAGTTATATAAAGCCCCGGGCCCATGGTACTCCATACACCCAGTGGCCCCGCAATCGGGTGCCAGCCTATCATATATATTCCGCCCGATCCACTCAAAACCTTGGTGTTTTTTCGAAATTTGTGGGTTTCTCACAAAGTTTAAGGGTCTCGCCGGTGAAAAAAATCAAAGGATCGGGACTGTTGATCTAGACCCGATCCAACGACCCGTGCACAATCGCAAGTTTCAATCGCATCCCCTCTTCCGCACACCCCGATTGAAATTGCTCTGATCAAATCTGGGCCGTCCATCTCCCTGTTGATCTGGACAACGCTCAATCGCATCGCAATGTTTCAATCGCATGCTTTTGTGTGACCTACTGATTGCGATCCTCCGATTAAATTTGGGCAGTCTACGTGTCCAGATCGGACGGTCCCAGATCACCCCCCACCGTTGCTCATTGCGCGATCGACGGTTCTGTTTAATTCTTCCTCCCGCGTCATTTAAAATTCCTCTCGGTTAATCTCCACCGTTGGATGCAGCCATCCAACGGTCCTGCTGTCTTCCTACGCCTCTGAAGCAGTAAAACCAAATACGCAGGATTTTATAACAAATTGTTTGTATTTTGCAGGTTTTGATTCGAAGTTTTATCAATGTTTCATAAGCATTGATAGCACATAAAGGCCTACGCGGCCCCTGCACATCAACAAGACACTGTTTTAATTCAAAAACGGTTAAAGAGTATCAGCGCCGAAGACAAAACATATCAGAACCGGAGATTGAAGACCCAAACACAGATCTCAAGCAAAGTAAAGTGTTTGGGGAAGGAGCGAAGACATCTGTCGAGCTGAGAAATCTTCCACTGCCATAAGAAGAGGCTAATTGAACCCTCTACGGCTCCAAAAGACACCTGCAGTCTCGTTGAGATCAAAGACCACCGAACAATTAATACTAATTGAGCTATCTTATCTCTAATTGTCGGCAGAACCATTCGAGAAGATTAAAGAACAGTTCAGAAGCAGATATTTAGATCATTTCATCTCGGGAAGTAGAAATAAATTCACTCCATCATGACACTGAGCTTCAAAGGATAGCATACTTCCCACTAATTTTAATCTTAAGTGTAACTCAATTAATGCAGGTTAACACCTGTAGATTTCTTGATCAAGGCCCTCAAAGCACCGAAGAGTCATCTTCTATATTAATTGATCCAAACAGATCTTTTCATAGTTGACCACTGCCTCATTCTTCTATAAATACCTCTGTAGAAGATGAGAAAATGGTTGGTCTCGGGACATATGAACGCATGTAATAGTCATTCTGAAGCCACTGATGCCCTGTTCTATAATTGAAAGATACATAAGCTGATATGATAAGTTCAAAGCTGTAGAGACCCACCGGGCTTGCTGATTGTAACTGGTTTGAACATCAATACAAGCTGCTGATTCATGGAATTCTGAAACTATGTCAATGGTGATGTGTTCCTTACTGTCAATTGTCGTTTTACTTAATGTTTTCACTCTGTTCACTTTCTCTGATAAAGAGCAGCAAACATAGAGTTAGGATATACTCTCCACGGTACCCTACTCTTACTGAAAGTTTTATCTTCTATGTTTTCTTCATTTAAATGTCCTCTTTGAAGATTTTATTAATGCAGGTTAGTTTAAAAGTACTTCCCTGATCTAGATAGCTCTTTGAGATGAATGTTTTCTATGTTATCCTTGGAGTTTATCAATGCAGCGTAGTTTAAAAGTACTTAGCTGATCTAGATTGCTCTTTTTGATTATCATCTGTGTTCCCTTATCGAATATGCTGAAGCAGGCTGGTTTAAAAGCACTTACCTGATCTTAAGCTGTTTGAACTGTTTTTAAATGTTTCTGATGGAAAGTACTTCAATGCAGGCTAGTTTAAAAGCACTGACCTGATCAACAAAAATACTTTTATGTTTCTCCTTAAGTACATGTTGAAAGCAAGCTAGTTTAAAAGTACTTACTTGATCTTAGACTGTGCTTTGTTTTTTCATTTGTTTAAGTCTTTCACTTCCTATTTGTTTCACTCCATTAATCACCTTAAGAGATCCTTTGATGTAAATGACTTGCTCTATGGATCCTTCTTGATTTTGCTATCCAATTAAATCCTCCTATGACTCCATAGCCCAATGGGTTAAAGCTGTCTTTGTCCTTTGCTATCAACTGAAACATTCCTTCATTTGCAGGCATCTTCACCCTTTATTTTTAACTGCTTTCACCTTCACCATGTCTTCGCCCAACCAAAAACAAACAAAACAAACCCATGCTCTTCATAACTAGCCTAATATCATAATTTCAGTCTTTAAAGATCACATCTTTGAACTCATTTATAGAGAGATCCCTCTCTGTATTCAGGAGGGCTAGATCCTTGAATCCCAAAGCGGTTTGATGTTACCTCTGCAGTTGGACTTTTCCAATCTTGCTAATTACAGAGTGATAACAGTCCGAACCTAGGAAACCTCATTATCCATGCATAATTTGTAATGAGGAACACATTGTTAAGGATTGTCCTCACCGCGCTGAAGTCTCAAAAATCATCAAGAATTCCCATGCATCAGCTGTGTTAACAGACCCATTTCCAAATCCGGACACAAGCATGGTTGCTACGGATCCAGCTCCTACTTCCCAAGTGTTAATGTTATTTGTCACAAAAATTTCAATAGATATTTTGGTGTCAACGTGAAATAAAGATTATGGTAGGAAAGCCACTGATCAACCTACTACCTTAACAAAAAATCCATCTACGGAATCAGTACGGCCTACTACTATTCCTGAATTGACAATCAAGCCACCAAAGGGAGTAATTCACAAATCGACATATAATCCTAGAGAAAAAGCTACACAAAATTATAATATAGTTGAAGATTTGTCTCAATCCCCTTCAGCTATGTCTGCTCTTGAGGTATTACAAAATTTTCCCTCCCAAAAACAAGATTTATTGTCAGCTATTGGTGGAATTGATCCGAATGATTCTAATCTTGTCATATTTAATCATACGGGCTATGTGCCCCAACTACCAGCAGAATTGGAATTCTCCATACAAGTAAATGTTCTCAATCACCTTGTTCATTGCACTATTATTGATGAGGGAGCATCTACATGCCTTATGTCTCTAAATTTTTGGAAGTCACTTGGCTCACCGCGCTTATCACAATCATCAACAATGTTGAAGGCATTTGATGGACGTACATATAAACCTTGTGGTATTATTAATAACCTGCATGTTGAACTAGGGGGGAAAATAGTGAATATTTATGTGGAGGTTGTTGACGGACCCCTTGACTATAATATTTTACTTGGAAGGCCATGGGTATATGCAATGACTGCCATTTTTTCTACATATTTTAGAATGATTGCCTTTCCACATAAAGGTACTGTCACAGTAATTAATCAACTATCCTTCATTTCCTCTGCTTCGCAGGTAACTGGAAGCATTTCGTTTGTTCACATACCCCAACTAGAACTTTAGAACATTGACGTAGGACTCTTAAAGGATTCCACTTTAATGGGAACCTTTTCATTACTGTCGCCCGTGACATCGGCAGAAATTGCAAGTATAGAGACCTGCTACATGATCTCTTCCACTCTATCTGGCTTAAGGGAGAGTATGGGTGATTCTGATATTTCTACGTTGGATGAGTTTATGCCACCCAGCCCTATTGAGCTGGTATAGCAAGCAATCTATCTGGCTTGGGCGACACATCCAAAATTAGCGTCACTGAGTGTTTGGGTTGATCATTCCTTAGATTTTGGTACTCCATCTGATCCATTTTCCTCAATGTTCTTGACAGATGAGAATATTTTGGAAGCCATGATGTCAGAAGGAGAACCATGGGAAGATTATCATCATCGTTCCCATCTTCCTGATTATGAAGAAAATAATTTTAGTGAACTATATCACCCATCCATCAAAAATTTATTTTTGAATTCTTTACCCATTAATGCAATCAATTCCGAGTGAAGTCTATCAAATATTGAAGAAACCATTTCTATCGATATTTTGACCAAACCTGACGTTGTAGAAAATATTCATGTCAACGTATCTTGTTCTCCATCAGAACTTGAATCATATCGCTCTCTATTTCATGAATTTCGTGATGTATTTGCTTACTCTTACGAGGAAATTCCAGGCATAGATACTAGTATAGTTGAACACACTATTAATATGTATATTGATGTCAAACCAGTGGGTCAACGGCTTCGTCCTGTTCATCCGAATAAAGCCCCTTCCATCAAAGAAGAAGTTGAAAAAATTTTGTGTGTTGGATATATATACCCTGTTCTGCTTACTGAGTGGGTTTCCAACATTGTTCCTATCGTGAAAAAGCAAGGAACCATTAGAGTGTGCGTCGATTATTGGGATTTCAATCTTTCTTGTCCAAAAGACAACTATCCTACTCCCTTTATCAACCAGATTATTGACGATTGTGCTAGATGTGAAATATTTTCGTTCATGGATGGATTTTCCGGCTACAATCAAATCAATATCCACCTAGATGATCAACATAAGACAACATTCATCTATCCCTGGGGCACATTTGCTTATAGGAAACTTCCGTTTGGTTTAAATAAAGTTGGGGAAACTTTTCAAAGAGAAATGTATTATGCTTTTAATGACATCAAGCACATTTTTCAATCGTATCTAGATGATTTACCAGCGCATTCACGAAATCAAATTGATCACCCGATGCATTTGAGAGCCATTTTATTACGATTTTGACACTACAAAATATGCCTCAATCCACATAAATGTGTTTTTTGTGTTGGCTCTAGTCATATTATTGGATTCATATTCTCAAAAGAAGGAATTCAAATCGACCCATTGAAGGTTCAGGCCATTCTTGATTTTCCTGTGCCATCAAACTTACTTCAGATACAGAAACTTCAAGGAAAGGCTAACTTCCTAAGAAGTTTCATTCCAAACTACGCCGAAATGGCTAAAGGATTTACTCGACTATTGAAAAAAGGGGTTCCCTTCCATTGGGACCAAGTTGTGCAAGCTTCTTTTGATGCTATCAAGGACACTCTTGTCTGAGCGTCATTAATGTATCTCCCTAATTATCAAAATTATTATTTCTTATATATCGTCATGGCTGAAACGACTATTGCCATGGTATTAGTCCAAGTGGAAAATGGAATTGAACATCCAATCTATTATTTGAGTCATAATATCAATGATATGGAATTTAAGTATTCATACATAGAAAAGCTTGCCTTGGCAGTTGTTCAAGTTGTCCAAATATTTCGCCATTATATCCTGCTCCGAAAAACAACTATAGTTTCAGATTGCAACCTCGTGAACTATATCTTATCACGTCAATTGCTAGGGCGTAAATATTCAAAATGGATTGTCATTTTTCAGGAATTTGATTTGGAATTCATCAAATCCAAGTCAAAGAAGTCTTTAGTTTTGGCTGAGCTTCTCTGTGACCTTCCCTTTGATAGTATTGCAAATACATCGAAACCATCAATTCCTAACAAGTCTCTCTTTCTGATTGAATCATCTGATCATTGGTATGGGGATTTCATCATTTATCTCCAAACCCAAACTTTTCAACCTGATACCTCTCACTCCGAACATCGATGTATTCGATACCAAGCCAAATATTACCTGATCGTCGGCGATAACCTTTATTGTCATGGTGTCAATACCATTTTAAGGAGGTGCCTCACTCATGAAGAGGCCGAAAAAGTGTTAAATTATTTTCATGCTGGGGCATGTGGTGGACGTTTATTTGGATATGCTACCACGCAGAAGATATTCCACGACGGTTACTTTTGGCCTACTATTTTTCGAGACTGCATCCTCGTTGTTAGAAGTTTTCATGCATGCCATATTTTTTATCGTAAAATCTACAAACTCTAGTGCCAATGCATCCTGTTGTCTCTGTGGGACCATTTTTGAAATGGGGTATTGACTTCATGACCTATAACCCTCGATCATCCGGGGGGGCATAGTTATATTATTGTCGTAGTCGACTATTTTACCAAATGGGCCGAAGTGATGCCTACATTCAACAACATGGGACAGACAACTACATTGTTTTTATTTATCATGTTATTGCACGATTTGGGGTCCCACAGGCTATAGTTACAAATCATGGGAAGCATTTTTTCAATCACATGATGGCTGAATTAACTGCCAAGTTAGGATTTTCACATGATAATTCTACTGCTTATTATCCACAATCAAATGGACAAGTTGAGGCTATCAATAAAATTCTTAAACGTATGCTTCAACGAATGATAGGAGTTCATAAAATAAACTAGCATTTGATCATGTACTCCGCCTTGTGGGCATATCGAACCTTGGTGAGAAATGCAAGTGGCTTTACTCCTTTTCAGTTGGTGTATGGTCTAGAAGCTATCTTACCAATCCAATGTGAAACACCGTCGTTAAAACTCGCGATTGACTTGTTACCTGACACCTCAGAAGAAGAAGCCCGACTCCTTAACCTCATCCATCTTGATGAAAAACATCATGAAGCCTAATTGGCCAACAAAGCGCACAAGAGACGTAAAAAGGCACAATACGACAAAAATGTCTAGCCTCACATTTTCTCAGAGGGCGACTTGGTCCTTCTTTACGATCAAGAAGCTGATGTAATAGGTACAGGAAATTTTGAGCCATTATGGCATGGCCCTTATATTGTCAAAAACGTTCTTGCTAAGGGTGCTTATGAGTTGGTTGACTACGATGGAATTCCGTTGGCGCAACCTAGAAATGGGTTGTATTTGAAACATTACTATGCTTAATCATGAGCGTAGTAATTTTTTGTATTATATTGTATATATATGATGTTGATTTGCATTCACTATCTTAATTTGTTTTTAGAGTTTTCTTGACATTAGTAATCCGCCTTACATTTCATCACATATGTCTGAATCTTCAGAACCCTTTGTTGGATATGTTGATGGTGCTAGTCGTAGTATGCAGAATCTATCCTTTGCAGCATGGGCCATTTTTTCTCCGAGTGGCGAGTTAGTGAGTTTTTGTTGGCTAGAGGGGTCCTGACCCAGGTTCGAAGGTTAAGGTTTGCCAACAAACCCCTATACTACTGGCCCTTTCTGCAGTTACCTTCTTGCGCAGGCCAAAGTCTCACCCGAAGCAATATGGGAGGGTGCTGGAACCAGGTTTCCGCACCCTGGGAGAGAGTAGGTAAGGCAAGCCGGTCCACAATTTTCGGATCTATATGGCTCGAGGTCGTTCATAGGAGTTGCAATAAACAACCAGAATACAACTATAATATCTAATTAACAGGATCACATCCACGTGCGTATTATCAGCTATAATCACAGAAAATTATATTCGCAACAAATTAACAAATCACAGATGTATTTACCATAAACATAGATAGTTCGCAGCTTACAAACAGATCATGTAACTCAAGTCCACATCAAACATAACAGATAACATCAAATATCCGCAATAATTCCACACATCTATATTATTACCCAAAAATCCTCTTACATTCCCAAATTACCACCGGCGCAGACAACTAGCAGGGTCCGCACACAGCAGGATAGAGGATCTCCGCGCACACAGCCATTAGGAGTCCTAACCCAAACAACCCTACCATAGATCTAACAGTCCTTACTTCGCATCAATCTCTATTCGTTTCCTACCTATGACTCAAAAAATGTTCATTTATTTATAGCGATTTAGCCTACGCATCCAATGGTCGACAAATCGAGGTTTGTGGACTCTTGGTCTACCCTTTACCCATTTACAATGCATTAGGGGATTTGACCCACCCCAAAACCCCCGCATTAGACTAAAAAATAAAAAATTATAAAAAAATGGACAAAATTCATAGCCTTTGGGAGACCCTGCTCCAACAGTCCCCCTACATAATCTTGTGACTCGTCCCAAGTCACTATGCCAGTGGAGCTTCAATCTGCACTTGCAATACTATGATCACCTCGGCTAATGGAGGCAGTACATATTTACTTTGGACAACTACATTTTGTGCAATATAAACCAATATTTCTGATAGTGGTCCCTTAGTTACAACGGTAACACTTTCCAAATTTTAGTTTAGTTGCTTAATGGAAATATCGGCATCCTGTGACAGTTTGAGGGCCTCATCCGCCCACGGCTTCAGTCGGTCACCCAAGGTATTCTTCTTTTGACGCAGGTCCTCAATATCTGCTTGGAGCACTTGGCTGGTGCGCAGTCATTGTAAGTGCTGGGCAGGCACCAAAGTGGGTAAGGTGGCTTCGATTGTCTCAAACTCCTCTTCTTTTTGCCGCAGGTCCTGGTTGATCCCTCGCAACATTGGATCACGCTGGATCTTAGTCCATAGCTGCATGGTAGTCTCTAGTAGCTGGGCTCCCTATGCGATTTGCCTTGTGATAACATTCGTGGCCACGGTGACCAGCGCAGTTCACTGGGCCCGGATCTCCGGGGGTATTTCGGGCTATAACTTAGCCTACAGATCTGTGATATGCTACTCCACTCCATGTGTGTCTTAACCACCTGAACTTCATCCCTGGAAGACTTGAGTGTTGTGAAAATTATTTCTACTTTTTCCTGAGGGGTGGTTGAGGCCGAGATCTCTGTAGGAACATCCACATAAAGTCGTTGAATTGTGTTCTTGAGCTCTGTGTTCTTTGCGGTTGTGACACAGACCTCCGCCTCCTTTTCAATGATGGTTTTATCAGCTACACCAAGCTGTTGGTGCACCTGTTGGTATCGATGGTGGATTTCCTGAAAGACAGCGGTGTGGAGGCCCTGCAAGACCTCATGGGGTAGCCGAGCTAAGTTCAACTAGAATTCTGCACTGGTCTAGACTTTGGGTCCCAGGTCGAATGGACTGAGGACTAGAGCTGCGCCAGGGAGAGAACAGAGGCGATTGTCATCTGTAGCCAGTGTTGCGCTACTATCAATGAAGGGTGGGCATACTGGGGTCACATTGATCGGCAACGCGCCTGCTTTTAATTAGAGCACTTGCAGCTCAGCCTAAACTGTGTCGACCGTGGCCTGTTGTTGTTCTTCTAAGGTAGCCCACCTGTCCTCTATGCCTAGAGTGACTGCATCGGCGATATGTTCCAGGTATCCGTCAGTCAATGTGATTTTTTCATCGCATTTCACTCACTGAGATCGTTTCTTTTTGCAGGGAATTCTGATCAGCTCAGTTGTACGCTTCGTGCCACGGGGGGAGGCAAGTTTTCTAGTCTCCAAACCTTTTTTACCCAAACCAGTTTGTGGGTCCGTTCAGGTTTCTGTCTCGATGTACTTTTGCTATTGCAAATCCTTTTGATTGGTCACACCGGTGTCTTGTCGGGTATTCTTGACAACAAGGGGTTTAACCTGGTATGTGCTAGTGCTTCCAATGCCCTTTACACCAATTCTGAAGCCAAGTTTCCAGTTAAGGGGCCAGAGCACATTGACGTTGTTGATTTATTCGTCCATCACCATGTAGGGAAGTGAAGTCTAGGATTTTTATTTATGCACTCTGATATAAACATTATGTAGAGTGACCTAGAATGTGACAATGCCCTTGTATATTTCGTAAATTGTTGGGGACAACCACGGTCGATAATTAATATCTGCGGCTACGCTGCTCTAAAAGAGGACCCAAAACACCTAGTTGTCCTCAAGCCATTGCAGATTCGTGGAATCCCAAAAGTGGGCATAGTGAGCCCCTTCGCACATGTTCAGGGTAATCTCAGGGAGGACAGACCCTACAGAAGCTTCCCAGGCAACCACTACTGTAAGAAACAACAACCAAGAGTAACAAAAGGTGCGGCCCTGCTCCTGGGACTCACGAACTTTGGTTAGAAACTCATTGAACAAATACTGTGCCCAATTAAAACATACCCCTTTCGCACATTCACCAGCTAACTGAATGACATAGGCTGGAACAGAGGTGACCTAACACTTCCTCATCATTTTACATGCTAAAAACATGGTTCCCAACTGTGTACCTTGGTCACTGATGGTCTTGATGATAAATCCTCGAGTATTATGGTCCACATGATACTTTTGGCGCACGAAATCTGTGGTCTCCACCTCATATTTCTTACCCATGCGCTCCATGGGGTTCATACTGCTCATGGGAAGACCACTGATCTGATGCAAGAGCACAACATCAATGGGGATCCTGTCCTAAATCCACAAACATCCGTCGTGAATTAGCATTAGCAATTGTCGTGTGAGCCAGTCCGTTACATTGTAGTGTCCAAAGTGGGGCATCTAAGGTAGATTTAGGAGCCCAAACCCCACCAAACCATGTACCCAGTGTTGGGGGAAAAATTTAACTCCATCGATGCCATGAACTGTATCAAGGTACAATTCAGGTGCAAGCTTGGGGAAGGCTTCAAAATTGGCCAAATAATGGTCATCGAACTTAACTTCATGAAGGTGACCAAAAGGTTCACCTATGATAGGGACCTCCCCCATGGTCAGTGGCATCTGCAGGTACGTGATCAAGCCATCGAGGTTCTTTGGTGTGCTCGTTGATGCCCTGCGTGGTCGCATGAAGGGGGGCAGCCATTTGATCAGCTCAGCAGGCTGGGCATCCTCCTGCATAGCCCTTGGGGATTTCACATTTTGTGGGGAGGTACGGGACTTTCCTGCAGCCTATTTCATAGGCTTTAAGGCTTTCCTAAGCCCCAAGCTTTTTATTTTCCTTTCCAGGTGGTAGGGATGGGTGTGGAGAGGATTTCTTCAACTTCGGATTCAACCTCCACCACTTCCTCAATGTCTTGGTCTACTGAGGTTACTGGATCCGAGAGTTCGAAAGGGTTCATGGTCATAATTTTGGCATGAAATATGAACTCAGGTTTGATGTTGTCAGAGGGGGTAGGCTGCTCAGACATGAATAAGATGCTAGCGGCATAGAATTTCTTACAACACCACTTCGTCCAGGACAACCAGGATAAGTACAAGCTATTTGAGTAATACAGAACCTGTGTCTGATCTATCTCACCTATTTTATAGCCTTGAGTACCGCTCAACAGTAGGGTAGACTTCATGCGAGATTTACCATCAAGTAAATGGTAAAAAATCTTCGAAAATTGCCACATTAAATGTTGTCTTTCTGATCCATCCAATGGTAATTTGTTGTTTTTACTTGATTTGACTATTTCAACAGCTAGTTTTCACACCTGGGGTCTGCTCAGCATACCCCTGTGATCCGAGTGTACCCTTGTGCCCTGAGAAATCCTCCCGTGATCCCACTACACTGGCTTTATTCTGTTGGGATTCCTTCCAACTAAAATTCTGTGTTGCCATAGCCTATCCTTCTAGACCTCTTGCATCGTCATCATACCTATGTAGTGACCCTCTGCTGCATCTTCATAATTTACATACTTCAGGCCATTTTTGTGCAGTACTTCATGAGGTGTGATGCTGACGAAGTCTACCGCTCAATGCACCAACTCATTTCTTTGTCGTACCAAATATTTGGCAGGTATGACACATGTGGTTTGGAACAGAGAGATCTCGATAAAACGCACATCCACAACCCTGCTTACGAACAACTACATATCGGAAAATCCTTCCTTGCCTATATCAACATGGGACACATGATACCACTCCAAACTTAAATTTCCTCGCTCAAATATGAATTCAACATCATATTCCTAAAGTAGTTTCCACCTGCATACTTCCTCCCCCAACATAGTCACATTCCGTAGGTGTTCTAAAACCCACTAATCTGCAATCATTTTATAGTGGCGTCCTAACAGAGGGTGCTGATACTCCTATAGTTCGTAGCTCAGGGCCAACCCTTCCCTCATCGTAGTGGCATAATTTCATTCCGCACCCAAGATCGTCTGATTAGTATATGTGATTGCATGGTCACTGTCCTTGGTGCCAAGTTGCATACTACCTACTTCACGGGAGCTTCCTGAAGTAACCGTATGAAATATTGTCGTCAAAGCGGGGAAAGAAAACACAGGCGCAATGACCATCCTATTTCTAAGTTGTTCAAAGCTCTTTTGGTGCATGCCCTCGCAACTGAATGAAATATCATGCTTAAAAAATGTGCGCATAAGTTCAATGATCAGTGCATATCTCAGACTGGATTTTCAATAGTAGCCCAGATGTCCCACTATCTCGTGCAATAGCTTCAGAGTGATGGCCCTTACCTGTAGGATTGGTGTGGTGAGTGTATTACCGATCTCCTCCCTTGCCCTCCGTGTATGATAAGGTTGTTGTTCTTTCGATCACGCATCAGAGTCGAGGGTGATGTGCGTACTGCCCAAGTTCCCCGTGACCTTCTTAGGTTATGAACACTTATCTGGATACTCCGTGTTTAGGTCTGTCATCTCACCTATTGTCCCCTCATCCCAATAGTTCTCACTCGTAACCCACTTGGGTGGTACTGCCATATGAATGTTTCGTGGTTTTAGTGGTTTCGTACTAGCCACCTTCTATATTGGAGGTCCCGCAACTATGTGTTCCTCCCTTGCTACTACGATCAAGACTTTGCATGGATCTGCATTGCAATATTTTATGGTGGCCTTGTGGGGCTCGACATCATCCTAAATCTGTGCTTTCCATGTGGGGCTTCCTCTTACTGCGTCGGGACTAGATTCACTAGGCACCATGGTGTCGAGAGCTTGCAAAGCTCCCTCAAGCACCTCTAATCCTCCCGTTAACCCAAATATCCCCAAAAAATCATCTCTTAGGGCTACCTACTGGTGGGTGCGCTGTCATAGCTCTGTATTGAGATACCAAGTAGCGCGAATTGGTCCCAAGGCATGAAAAAACAAGTGAACCCATTCTTTTGTGGTATGATCGAACCATTCCTCCATCCAAGTGAACAAGTGTTCGTGCGGGTTTCCTGGGCTCTAGAATCTCTTGACGCGCACATTAGTTGGAGGTTCAAACCGCAATACCATCATATCCTGACATTCCTCCCATTCCTGTAACACCCCCTTATGTGTGTCCCACCAATTCGTAGGCGTTGCGCACATAGCCTGATTAAGAGCCCATAGCCTTCATTCTCTAGGAACCTCAGCTTTGAAGGTTCGCAAAAAGTCCTTTATACTACCAAAGTCATCAAAGTAGAGTAATTCTCTTACCTAAAAAGATAGATATCGAAAGTCTCTGGTAATTCGCAAATAGCACAGTGTGGAGACTTCCTGAAACCGATTTTTCCAATCTTCTAACTCTTCGTCAGAGTCAGAGACGTATTCGTTGTGATTCTTCCAGCAAGGAATATCGTCAGCCGTGGGTTTGTCCCAGTATTCGTCCTTCACAATTAGCTTATAGATGTGATCCATCCCATCTTGCTCGTGTGCTAGGTCGGTGTACCTTTCTCCTTCTGCAGGGTCGAGTCGTACGATCACCCGAGTTCCCTCTCTTTCAAACACCATGCTTCATTTCTTGAAGTTGATAATTCTACCCATATCAATGGCCCAATCCAATCCCAGGAGCGCTAGGTAAGGATCCGCAGCTTCTACAATTTGAATGACTTCAAAGTCAGCTCGTACCTTAGCCCCAGCGATATCTACAACCATTTTTTACAATCTTCCCAATGGTATGATCATCTGTTAATTATCCATGCGCAACTGGATAGTATACCATTCCAATTTAGGTTCTCCCATTCATTGCCAAGTCTGCTTAGGTAGTACATTCGCATTAGATCCTAGGTCTAGAATTACCTATTCCATATCATAATCACCAATCTGCGCAGTTAATTGCATTTCACGCCCAGTGCGCCTCTTCTACTTGTAAATTTTGTGCACATCCTTAATCTTCGTGGTTGGGGCTGTTTTTTCTGCACAATTGTCAAGTAGGGCTTGGAGTTTGTCTATCGCTTATTGGTTGCGCAATAGCTTCATGCACACCTAAAGAACAGTTTGACCTCATCTCTGATTCCATTGTTTGGAGCTGATGTCTCACTTCGAGCCCAGTCTTGCCAGGCAGCGACAGAGGTCTATGTCTCCTCTTGGGGCCCCACACCTTCTGGTTCAATAGCTTCTTTACAGATCAGAGACTTCATCTCTGCTCTTTCCATAGACCCTTTTGTGGTCGTACCATTGCGTGTTATTACATTAATGCTTAGATCCTCCTCATGAGGTTCCGCCTTCACTCGTTGTACATTTTGTGTAGGATTCTACTACTTTTCCTGTAACTTAGCCATCAGAATCAGGCAATCCTCGATCACATGGTCCAGTTGTCTACAATATCTGCAGGATTGCCTAGTTGGGTTCGTGTATTCCCTCGCAAAGTGACCTATTTCCCCACACTTATAGCAGATTAACTAGCCTCTACCCCTGCCTGCACTTCCTCCTCATCCTCCTCCCCTGCCCCTTACCAGGGACCCTCCTATGCCTGCAGGGGATCTAGGTGATGAGGGGTTCAATTGTACCCTATATAGGCTTCCCCGGTAGATCATCAGATCATACGTTTTGAAATTTTGTTCGTCGTGTCCTATAGAACTACAAAACCTACACCACTATTGTTTTACTTCAAGGACATATGCGGCAAGGCGGGGGCAGTGGTTGGTATCATGCAGCCCAGCAATGCGGCAATCATCACACCATAACATCGGCCCACTCAATCCCGCAGCTTCCCTAGGGCGCAGTGGGCTAGGTCCCCTGGCCTGGATGTAGTCTGCTAACAGTGGAAAATTATCTTTGGTGTGGCCATGTGCATTGCTTCTAGCTGGCCTTGTATCTGTTGTACTCCTAACTAGGTTTCGTCTCTTGGCACAGTTTCCAACTTCATGGCAACCTCTAGGGCCTTCTCTTGTGTTTCAATAGCTTGGTGACCCATAGGTATGTGCAGGTGGGGAGCAACATAGCAATGAACAACTTCGTGTGCTTCCTGTCATCATACTAGGATCCTCCTCCTTTGATCACTTTCTTTAATCGTTGATCGAATTCTCATATGGACTCAGTCAGTCCCTACTTGAAATCCTTCAAGTCATTTACTATCTGAGAGTAGGACTTAGGTTTCTTGAACTGTTGTTTCAACACATTCTTAATTTCCTTGATAGTTTCATTTGCATGTTGGTCAATGTATCCCATGTAACAGTCCAGGGCTCTCCCTTCGAAAGCAAGGGGTAATTGTGCCTGTTTCACCACATCATTTACTACGTTATGCGCAGTCCATACCGATCATGTGACAAACCAGAATCGATCCATGTCCTCATCGCCCATGCCTTTGAAGGTAGGTAGCTTCATGTGCATAGCCATATCGTCTTCCGGTGGGGGTGGAGGTGAGTTTTTACCCCTATGGGCTTTTGACAGTGGCGTCGATAGAGGGCTATGCGTAGCAAAATTTCTTACTGGACTGTAGATAGATCGATCCCCCTCTTGGTTAGTTCTATAGTACTTACCACTCTGCATTGTGCCCTCGCTCTTGTCGGAGCTCATTCACTCTGTATGGCTACACAAAATTCTTTTTTTCACACAACAAGATCTTAATTAGTAATGGAAAATTATTCAAAAAAATTACCCCGAAACCCCTTGAAGAACCTCTGCTTCGCTTCTGAGTAGGATACAAGTTGATCGACTGAAAATTCAGTCACAAATCCTCCTATCACACTGTCCACCCAGTGATCTACTGTGTGAGTAATGGTGTTGTCGGTTTCTTCTAGCTGTCGGGTCCATTCTGGGGTCCACTGGGTGACCCGCTCGTCTTTCCAACACTACTGAAATTTGACTAGCCTTGCGAGCCACTCTTGGAGCTCGATCGCAATTGTTACAAAGAAGATCTCATAGATCTCTATGAAAATGTACTTATTCTTCCACTCTTTTGTGGTCAACTTCTTACTGGGATTTTATTTTACTACGAATTCTTGAACTTGTTTTTCAAACCATTCATTGATTTCTTTTCTTTCATGTTTCCAATACGGCCTTGGCATTACCCGATCTCTCTCAAAATGCTCTCGATCCCGGAAACGGAACCATTTGTTGGCTCAAGGGGTCCTAACCTAGGTTCGAAGGTTAAGGTTTGCCAACAAGCCCCTATACTACTGGCCCTTTTGGTAGTGACCTACTTGCGTAGGCCAAAGTCTCACCCGAAGTAGTATGGGAGGGTGCTAGAACCAGGTTTCCGCACCCTGGGAGAGAGTAGGTAAGTCAAGCTAGTCTGCAATTATCAGATCTATATGACCCAAGGTCGTTCATAGGAGTTCCAATAAATAACCAGAATACAGTTATCATATCTAATTAACAGGCTCGCATCCACATGCATACTATCAACTATAATCACAAAACATTATATTCACAGCAAATTAACAAATCATAGATGTATTTACCATAAACATAGACAATTTGTAGCTTACAAATAGATCATATAACTCAAGTCCGCATCAACCATAACATATAACATCAAGTATCCAGAATACTTTCGTACATCTATATTATTACCCAAAAATCCTCTTACATTCCCAAATTACCACCTGCACACACAGCCAGCAGGGTCCGCACACAGCAAGATAGAGGATCTCCACGCACATATCCTGCAAGAGTCCTAACCCAAACAACCCTACCACAGATCTAACATTTCATAATTCGCATCAATATCTATTCATTTCCTGCCTATGACTCAAAAAAGTTTCATCTATTTATAGAGATCTAGCCTACGCATCCAATGGTCTACAAACTATGGTTTGCGGACTCTTAGTCTACCCTTGACCCATTTACAATGCATCAATGGCTTTTACCCACCCCAAAACCCCTGTGTTAGACTAAAAAATACAAAATTATACAAAAATGGAAAAAATTCATAGCCTTTAGGAGAATCTGCTCCAATTTTCAAGGGATTTGTATTGGTAGATCGACAAACAATGTCGCTGAGTATAGTGCGTTAATCAAACTTATATCTGATGTCATTTCATTTGGTATAAACCATTTAATTATAAGGTTAGACTCACAACTTGTGGTATTACAACTTTCTAGTGTTTATACTGTTAGAAATCCAGCATTGCATAGATTTTTCCTTAGAGTTCGACTTATTGAAAGACACTTTGATTTTATTCAATATCAACAAATTTCCAGAAATTTGAACACATTTACTGATTCATTAGCTAATCAATTTTTAGACAAACATTTACAACATATGTAAAGAAAAAATTCACATCATTGAATAGGATTGCACAATAAACATAGGAAAACACTGAAAGCATATAGATAAATAGTTATAGGTTTTTACAAAATTTGTGCCCAAGACACATTGGTCATCTGACCTCAAAATGTATGAAAAATATCACAAGTAAACTAGTGGTGCTCATGTTAACATGCTATAGATCTATCTATCCTACGAAGTAACCACATCCAATGGTTAGGAACTCCAATAGTGTGTCACTGCAGTCGCATAGGAAGCTCTTCAATCTGGTGATCCGAAATCCCGAAGGTCAAACCCTCTATGTGCTACTAAAGCTCAGTCAGAGTCTCATCCATATCAAGATCCTGAAGGACTGCTCTCCCAACAACCCTCTCTACTGGCACATCTACTTCGTGCTCTCGTTCCACTACTGGTTGAACACAACCAACATATGCATTACATCAAACATTTAGCTTAGTCTTGGGAAAAAATCAAAATACAAAAACATCATATAAACCTTAGAAAAATAAAAAACATGGTCAAAAAATTCTTACGTATTGCACCCCACTGAGCGCCTTCTGGTAATGCTAAATCTGGATCCCATCAAAAATCAAAGCCTACGTATGCATACTCATCTATGGCGATAATTTGTCGCTGGAACCAGGCAAAGAATGCAGTAGAGAACACAACAATAGATTGGCCTGCATGCCAACTCATGATTTCTACCCATCTCTGAATCCGGGGATCTCTAGGACTAGCTATATCCAGTGTCACGTGTTGTGGCTGCATCAGTGGAATCCATTCCAAAGCGAAGGATATAAGGATAAAACCATAACTGAAATTATTCTTCCTTCCTCCCTTTGCTTTATTCCGTTGTTCCTTTATCTGAGATAGAACAGCTTCAGACCAGTTAAAGAATATTGGCTCCATACACTCTAGCGCATGCTGCATATACGATCTATTTGCTACATGTATTGTAATGGTGCTGGCAAGTTTTGCGATCGAGAAAAGGATAGTTCTCAAGGGAAAATATCTAACATCCCAGATGTTAATCTTTCCATATTTTCTTGGCTCTGACCCTGGATAACAATGTTGCAAAACATAATCTCTCACTCTCTCTCCTCCAAATACATACCCTGAGAGTGAAATGGGCAAGCCTCTCCTCGAAAAACCCGTGAGAAAGTACACATCTTCGACTGTTATAGGAACAACTTGGTTCTTAATATGAAATGCCTCTATAGCTGGATCCCATGCTTGAACTAAGAACTCCAATAGTTCTATTTGTTGCCTCATCCCAGACAATTTGAAGTACTTAAGCAGTACACAATCTCTTCGGGCTCTTACTGTACCCAGATCATTTAAGGCAATCATATCCTGTTCTTCATGTTCTCTTTCCCTCCATGTAATCGTCATTATAATACGATGGAAATCTGAAATACAACCATAAGATCCATTAGATTCCATTCATTGCAAAAAACTAGGTTAATATTGGGCATAATGAGAAAATCAAAAACTTGAATTGCGCCCAACACACCCCCTAACAAGAGAAAGTGCTTTGCATATGCAAGTACCCTTCATTGTACCTGCTATGCAATGCAAGTTTCGACATTCAAGGGTGCGTTGCCCTCTTTTTGGGCAGAATTTACCCTAGGGACCTTAAAACCCTTAAAATTTGCAGGAATTGGAAATGAAATGAGTACTAAAGGAAAGAGGAGGTTCATATCACTAACCTAGATCAAATGGCAACGAAAACTGTCCACAAAAACGATCGCAATCAAAAGCTGAAGTTCGGGGGTAAAATCAGGTTCAGAGCTCCAAAATGAAAATGGTAACTATGGAATGGTAAAAATGGATAGTGAAACTACTTTTAATAGTCATTTAATTATTTTCAAGTTAAATTTATTGCTATGAATATAGTTTTGTTATGTTTTTTTATCATGAAACATGTATTTTTAATCCATTTGATGTTGTTATGAATAGGATTTACAACTAATGAATAGATTAGTTGTTCAGATTTATTTCAAAGAATGAGTTGACCACAAAGCGTACTTTTTCTCCTTATTTTTAAAGCTTTGTTAAAAACAAAAAAGGATTTGAAGCGCACTTTTATCTTTTTTTTGAGCTTCTATAACAGCAAAAAAGGAACCCCTGGAGACTTCTTTCAGCTCTTTTCAAACTTCGATAATATGAAAAGATTGGCGAGCACTTGTCTTTTCGAGCTCATAAAAGTAAATGAATCTATATCTACTCGGTATAAGTTTAACCCTTTTCCGGACTGAGATAGATTATTTAAGAAAAAGGAATACCTTGGTTAAACATGACCAAAGAGGTTCTCTCAGATATAATTTTACACTTTTTCGGATCTGAGTGACAAATTTATGAAAAAGTACTTATGGAGTTTTCTTTCACCCACTTTTTCAAACTCTCTAAATATGAAAAATGACCAGGCTATCACTGTTGTTAAGCTCTTTAAAACGTAAAATAGCGACGGGCTTGTCGATCATGGCAAGAATCGAGTTTCATTTATCGCTAGACTCGTTAAATTATTAAATAGCGATACTTTATTCACCCGAAGAGTTGAATTATAGAACAAGAAAATGTTATCCTCCTCAAGCTTGTTAAAAAATAAAGAGGTATTGGTCGACAAATGACTGGGGAAAATTTGGGAAAAGCGAGCAAAATTTCTTTATTTTAGCAAGTCACTGTTGAACATGACACTTCCTTCACTCTATCTCCGTGACTCTTTGGGTTGGGTATTCATCTTGACAGTTCATTCATACCTATGGTTCATCATACCTTCACTTTGGTTTTGGGTCAATGGTGGCAACTCATCATGGTGTCGTCGATATGTTCAAGAGAAGTCATCTAGTGAATAAACTCATCCTTCTGCAATACTCGTAAACCTTCATTCTCATGATTTTCATCCCTGAAAATTGCTATATCAAGTCATACCCTTGTCTCTGAAATCAATAACTCCCATTTTGCAATAAGGTGACTTCCTGTCAATGAAAAATCAATATCTAGAAATTTCACTTAGAAACATCAGATTCCTGTACCATAAGGCTTGTTACAACATCGACAAGATCCTCACTTCCAAAATTTTGACCGAAAGATTTTGTTTGGCGTTCGACATCAAATAATCTATTCATGCCTTACGAAATGTATTGTGGTACCTTGAGGGCCATTTTCGTTAATGGTGGTTCTCTTGCATTTTTTAACAACTCACATCATTGGCTAGTAATCAACTGATGTATTTCCATGTTCAACGACAAATCATATATTCACATGGCTAGACTTATACTTGAATGATCGAGTGAACGAGATATGAAGACCCCAGATCTATTTTCAACCATCTGTGCTATGATTTCAGGATTTTTGTACACATCATATGTACGTTGATCTTACATACAGATCGTCATCCGAACATGGTCCTATATCTATTGGCATGTCTGCATTGGGCAACATTCCAATGTTGATGACTTTCTGAATTATGTACATGTTATTAGATTGTTTATATGTTGAACATGGGAATTCCTACCCTCAACAATTATGATCAAAGAGGATATATCATGATGTAATGTATTTTAATATTGATGCAGGTCGCCACTCCACTTCATCTGAAACTCATCATAGTGTAAAGCATATCAATCAAAATATTGTTGTTATTATTCTAACTTCATGCTTTAGGGAGAAATTGTTACAGGTCAATTTGGGCGTCATTCCCAATGACCTGGTTAACTGGGCATCATCTCCAGGATCAATGTATAGGGTCTATCATCCCCTAACATTTAAATTGCTATACACCCTAAGACAAAGAACAAGACAGATCAATCAAGGCCTTTCGTTTGAAAAGGTTTCCAAGTTTTGAAGTTTATAATATATGATATGAGAGCTCACCAACGTTGCCTCTAAAGGGACTAAGTGTGTTGCATATGTGGGTAGCCCCATGTAAGGCTACTCTTCAAAGCACTTCCCAACATCTATGGGTGCATTGGTCACATTGGGAGCGAAATTCTCATTGTTCTGAAATCTCCACTTGGCCAGTGCCTTCTAGAAGAGTTCACATGTGTCAAACTTCGAATCCATGTGTCCATTTGACATCTACAAGATTGGGAACATGCCTTGCCTATTATTGGAAATTCATTGATTGTAAAAATACCTCAACCTCTCTATAAATTGAGCACAAATATTAGTGATTGAGAAGGAAGAATTTGTGTAGAGAAATGCTGGTGGATTTTTCAATGAGGAGATTGATTTGAGTGACAATTTTCTGGAGATATTTGCATTGTGATGAGGTTGGGATGCTACTAGAGATGGTGACACTAAATTAATCATTTGGTTGTAGCCTCCCCTTCTATCATTAATAAAGAATACAACTTACTTTTCCCTATATGCATCTGTATTGGCTTTGATTTTCCATATTGCAAGATCTTAGTTGATGTATATGGTTTATTGTTTACTGATTTAGCAAACTAACTTGAATAGACATCTGTATTATTGATATCTTCTACTGTTTAGTGTTCATTCTTGCAGGAAATATTTTTCACAACCGGCTGGAATTTGAAGCTACAATGGAAGTGACATAAGGAATCATTTGGAAGTGCTTGGATTCTAATTAAGCATCTAATCCATTCTATGTGTCTGTTCTTAGTTAGGAAAAGTAGTCGTATATTATTTAACCTGTTGTTCTAGATTAGAACCTATCTAGGGAAGCATGTTTTATCCGTAATTCACAATTCTATACAACACCTTGCATGTGTTTATTTTCTCAAGTGTACCCTTTGGAAGGCATGTAGAAATATGTTTCATAATCCTCAAAGCACTATGGTATATATCAACCAACCTCCTGTGCCATAAATCACCAGTATCCTAGCTCGCCACCTCATTTGTTTGACTGCTCAATGCTACACATACATCTACATCAATTTTTCAAAGGTTCTTCACATGAACCCAAATCTTCTTTAGCTATCCTATGGCTTTGTGATGAAGGAACACATTTCCTTCACTGAAAAACACATCATATCCAAGATCCTCCAACATGGAAACTGAAACTAAATTATTTTTAAAACCTGGTACATGTATGAAATATTTTAATATGAAAGGTTTACCTGACTGTCTTTGGAAAGTAACTGTACCAATCCCGATAGCACTATACCTCCTATCATCACCCATCTCGATGTGCATCTGAAGATCCTTCTCCTCCAAGCTACTAAAGAGTTCTTTGTTTCTAGTGATGTGGAAAGATGCTCCACTATCCAAGTACCACATAGATCACATCACAGTTGGCACCATGCATGCTTTGAGAGAGAAGTCCAACTCAAACTTTGAGGCCAAACCTTCACCCACTACAACTCTCAAAGCCTTCTTGTTGTTCTTCTTATTTTTTGGAATATTTGTTGCATAGCGTCCATGATCATGACAATTGAAACATTTCACCTTTGACATGTCTCAATTCTTGCCTTCTTTTCCTGTGTCAGATTTGGAATAGGACTTCTTTCCTTTCTCTTTATTTGCCTTACTAGCCAAGGCACAATTTTCCTTATCATCAGTCTTGGATGAGGATCCATCCCTGGTATTTCGTCGAAACTCTTCTTGTACCAAATCGGACCACAAATGCTCCCAGTCTAGTAACTTCTCCCTCCCATTCATAGATCCCTGGTAACTATGCCAGCCCTTCGGAAGGCCTAGAAGTGTTAATCTCACCAATTCATCATCAAATATAGTAATCCCAATACTTCCAAGCTCATCTTGAAATTGAGTGAACTTGGTCAAGTATTTCTAGATTGATTTTCCTGAGCTTGTCCTTGAGTGCCAATTTTTTGTGGTCACTACTGCTTTGAAACAGATATGCCAAGGCCTTCCACATAGCATATGGATTTTCCTTGCCATGGAGACTTGAGAAAATATTATCTTGAAATCCCTCTAATAAGATCATCCTTGCCTTTGCGACATTCTTCCTCCATGCTTCATGCTGCGCAACATCTGCCTACTTGGGTTCAGGAATATGAGTGTCAGTGAACTCCTTCAACCCATTATCCTCCAATAATACCTCCATCATGTCCTTCCATGCAATATAGTTTGAATTTCAATCGAGTGCATATTCGAGTCTCAAGCCAGTGAAAGCCATCTTGTTCAGCTGCTAACTCCAAAGAATTTATCTGCAAATTTGAATATTATTCAACACAAACTCAATTTCTTCTCCATTATTGTGATTCTTGGCACTCTTATTCCATGTAGAAATTAAACTAATGGATCCAATCTGATCATGCAATGTACTAAAACAAGATACTAAATCCTTCTACAATATTTGGGGAATATAAATCATGATCTCTCAATCACATTAAAGTAAGATAAAGAAGTAAATCAATCACACAACACAAGATTTTCCTAGGGAAAGAAACTACTCAAAATCCCTCTATCTCTATTGTATAATAAGCCAAGGAATCATGAAACAATACAATGCATTCTTGCTCACAATAACCTCATGCACTCTACCAATCATATCACACTTATCTAGGCAAAATTGGACAAACACATAGCCAATTTCCTGCCCACCTTCAGCCTGCCTTGCTCATGCAATCCCTAGGCAAGTAAATCCCTATTAAATAGGAATTCCAACCTTCCTTGACTATGCAATCTGTCATGGGCATCTTGTGGAATTATAATTGCACTTGGGTAGTTTGCTAATAACACAACTAATAGTTATATTCCCTGTAACCTTTGTCTCAATTGGTTCTTCATCAGATTTGACATGCATGCAGCTAATAATAGAAAATATTCAGTTATCTGATAGATCACTACTTGTGAATTAAATCTAATTTAATTCACTAGACCTCCCACTAGCTCATCACTCAATTAGAACTAGTTAAACTGATTTTAACTCAATTAATTTGAGTTAACTAATTACACTCACACTACATTAGTGCATTAACTGCAACTGGGTCCGCAAAATAATAGAATCACTCTACATGCTTCACCTTTGACCCTCAACTAGAAAATCTTGAGCTAACTCAGTGTTTCTAACTCAATTAACTAATACAAGTTGTTATGAGATAAGATTACAATTTATTGTCTAATTTATTTAAGGGAAAAATAAATTAGACACACATTTTCTTTTTGATTTTCAACAAATCAGTCCCCTGTCCAACAATTTCTGTAATATTCCAAAAGTTTAGCCTTCAGCTAAATGGAATATTATAGTTTTTTTTATCACTAGGTAGGTGAATAAATGGGTAGGGAGGCCCATAAGTCTCCTTAGAAGCCATAAAAACACTTCAAGTGTGAAAGGAGGCATTTTTAGCAGCTAAATAAAGCACCTCCAAGTGTGGACAGGGGTTGGATCATGTTTTTTCAATCAACTTTGACCAAGTCAACAACGATGTTATGGAGGAGTGGAGATTAAATGAAGAATAACACAATTTTGGAGGGAGATTGATCTCATGGAGGAAATGAACTAATTGAGTGGGTCCAAGGGCAAGTAAGCTCATAATCTATTTAATGAATAGAATGGCAGCCATATGGGCTCATTTTTTTGGATTATTATTTGTGTATGGTCTGTTTAGACTACTTGCATTCTTCAGCTGTTTAGTTGAGATTGTTGTGTTGTTTAGAATTGGGTGTTCCTGAGTGGGAATCCCACCTCTTTCCTTGAGAGGCCTCTTGGAAGAGCATTGCATTCTTTTCCACATTCAGGTTTTCAGGCCAAGCTACAACTTACTTCATCAGCACAGTTCTTGCAGGTTATTGTGCTGCGTTGTAGGGTGCAGTAGTGGAGAATTAGTTCGGGTGTCTTCAGAGCTAGTTTTTCAATGGAGGAAGGTTTCCATCCATTGGGAGGCCTATGAAGAAGCCGCTTGGGCTTTATTGATACACTTGGCATCAGGCCAAGGATCATTTACCCCCTACAGCGTAGTTTCACTCCAGATCTGCGTTATTTAAGGGAGGATTTGCAGGGGTAGTTGCAGGGGTTGTTTTGAGAGGTGATTTCTTCAGTAGAGGAGCCATTCTTTCATCCGAAGGATCTATTAGAGAAGATCTGTAGTTCTCTACATCAGCTTCAGCCATATCTTCTCATTTCATTTTTTGTAGCATATCTTCAACCCTAGGGATGCAGCTTACATTGGCACATTGTGTGCATTTTCTGGAAACCCTCTTGGGTGGTCTTGGAAAGCTGATCTAGTGCCCGGATCTGTATGTTTAGATTCCATTGAGGCCTATATCAATATTTTTATATCATTGTATCATCTCCAACTATAGCTATGCATTATTTTACTGCATTTTAGTAGCTCTCCGGCATTTTGTATTACAGCATCATCTCACTTTTGAGAGTATATATGTATGGGAGGCTTGTGTGATCACATTCTATGGTTTGTGCCTCATTTTTTTGTACTTATTTGCTGTATATATCATTAATAAGATGGAATTGTATTGGTCTCATGATTTCATGTGTTAAATACTTACTGCTTCTTTCATTTTTATGAGCTATATTGCTGCTACTTCCATTTTTGGGAATATTACAATTTCTGAACTTGATTTCTAACTTCCTCATTTTCCTTTGGGTTCATCCTATAAGAAGCCTTTTTTGGTAAGCTTAATTCAGGTATCATATCTATGTGGTGATTGATACTTATTTTAGATGGAAATACATTGGGAAATCATCAACTACAATGTATTCACAATCCACTAACATATTTTTAATTTCTATTGGCAGATCTGAAATGACAGTATTAGAAAATTCACTTTTTGGCTTACAAACAATGGCATAGCTCACCTCTTATTTTTTCATCTACTGTAAGAACTCTTTTCCACCAAGAAATAGAGCTTTTGGCTCACTATTTGCAGCTCCATTACCTCCTTGAAAAGGCTGAAAAGTATGTTGAATACCACCCATCTCGAACATATAAGAGTTCTTACTTCCATCATGCACTAATTTACTGTCAAATTTCCAAGGTTTGCCCAATAGCACATGACACACATCCATAAGAATGATATCACAAGTCACTTTGTCTTGATATATTCCAATTTGGAAATCCACTTCACTTTTCTCATTAACCAACAATTGGTGTCCTTAATGCAACCATGACACCTTGTAGGGTGTTGGATGCTTGACCTTCTTAAGGTTAAGCTTTTCCACCATTTTATTGGACACCAAATTTTCGGTGTGTCTATTGTCAATAACTACTTTGCAACATTTCCCTTTGACTTTGCATGTAGTTCGAAACAAAGCTTTCCTTTGTGAAGCCTCTGCCACTTCCTTCTTTGGTTTCAATAGCACCTTTTTCATTAGAAGAGCTTCTCCAACCTTAGGTACATTCTCCACTACAATATCTTGTACTTATGCCTGCTCTCCTTGTGCAACATGGTTTCCTCTTTGCCCTGAATTCTCATTATCAGGACACCCATAGAATCGATGGCCTAGTTTGTTATATTTGTAACATCTGTAGACAAACTCTCTGCCTCTACCTCTACCTCTACCTCGTTGGTACGGTATTCCACTTCTAGGCTCATATCCTTTCCCTACTTTTTATTGTTGGTTAGAATCACCAGCTTCATCCTTGTAAGTTAGAGCCTTCCCTCTTCCAATTATTTTCCCTCTTCCTTTAGCAGATCCATTTCCTCTACCAAAGGTATTTTTCCTGAGTATATTCTCTTCTGCTCTTAAATCATACTGATAGGTCCCCTACATGGTGCTAGGAATAACATGCTAATATCCTCTTGAATTTCCATCCTTAATCCATTGGTGTACCTAGTTAACCTTATAGAACACTTTTGTATACTCTCTCATAGTCGGAAACCTTTGTCTGAGGTTCTGCACTTGTTTGTAAAGACTCGGTTGATAATCCCTGGGTAAGAATTTTCCTCTTCTTATCCATGATAACAATTAGGTTAGTCTAGGTTGGTCTTAAGTTAATTAGGTTGGGTCAATTAGGTTTGAATAAGGTCTTTGAAATTTAAATTTTCAAAAAAATGCACATGTGAGGGGTCTTGAAATTCATTTTTCATGTGAATAGCTTTGGAATGACAAAAACTCCCCCATTTATGTATTTATAAAAAAAAATAATGGGTAATCTCATCTTTTTAAATTTTTTCATGTCTAAATCCTTGTATTTAATTTTTCTCACAACTATTTATTTTAGTGTTAATACCTTTATATTGTTCAGAAGTAAGACTCGGAATATCCACAGTAGTCATTTTTTAGTCTATGTTTCGAGTCTATATCAAGACTCAACATTAGGAAAACTTGCTAAGAAGAGAGAAGATATGGGTTAAGAGATCTGCTTCTCTTCTTTGAATTTTGATCCTAGTTATTTCAAGATTACGAATCTCAGTCCATGTATCCCTTCCGTACAGGGTAAAAATGCTAGATTGGAGATTTCTGTGGTGTAATTTTTTAGAATTAAGACTTAGAATATCCACAGAAGTCATTTTTTAGTCTACGTTTCGATTCTATATCAAGACTCATCATCAGGACAACTTGCTAAGAAGAGAGAAGATATAGGTTAAGAGATTTGCTTTTATTCTTTGAATTTTGATCCTAGTTTGTTTGAGATTACGAATATCAGTCCATGTATCTCTTCCGTACAGGGTAAAAATGCTAGATTGGAGATTTCTGTGGTGTATTTTTTCAGAAGTAAGACTCGGAATATCCACAGTAGTCATTTTTTAGTCTACGTTTCGAGTCTATATCAAGACTCATCATCAGGACAACCTGCCAAGAAGAGAGAAGATTTGGGTTAAGAGATATGCTTCTCTTCTTTGAATTTTGATCCTATTTTTTACGAGTTTATGAATCTCAGTCCATGTATCCCTTCCGTATAGGGTAAAAATGCTAGATTGGAGATTTTTGTGGTGTAGTTTTTCAGAATTTAATTTTCACACACACACACACACACACACACACACACCTTTTTATATTATGTTGGAATCCTAGGCTTTGTGTGGTTCTCCTTCTGCTACAAAGTTTCAAGCCCAATAGCATATCCCAAATCGTGTTCCTTAATAAATCATTTTTACATAAATTGACCCCCATCGTTTCATTATCCCGGACCCAAAACCATAGGTGATTTCATTAAATCAACATCACAAACCATTTAAGTTCCATGTTCCTAGGGTATAGATGACGTCTGTAAATTGTAGTGAATTTCCCCAATCAACTACGAGCAATATTATCGTCTCAATCCTTGGGTCCCCAGGCCATTCTTGTAATTGAATTTCACATACATTTTAGGGTTTTGAGGCTAGGGATTAATTCTAATCCTCAATTGGCTTAAATTAAACCTTAATTAAGAAAATAATAATGATCAACAAGGTAATTAAACAACTCGCCTGTGAATCTTGCATTTGAATGTTAGTCTTTTCGCAGTGAAAATGTTCCATACTAAAAAGAATAAGCAAGTTTTTCTCTCATGTAATTGAAATTAAGGATTCATGATATAATTATGTAGCTTCATCAAAGCACATTTACTCACTAAAATATTACATTAGTCTGTGCAATTTTGATTATTTATTTCATTTTTTCTCATAGGTCCCTACACACAACACCTTCTTCTACAACTAATACAATGAGGAAAAAAGAAAATAACGCACAAAATCCTAGGTAGAAAGGATGCCAAAATTGTCGAATTGAAAACGAAAATGAAAATCTTGAGCAACAGTCTAATAAATGTAGAAATATTAAAGGAAGTTGAATATGGAAATGACCAACTCTTAAATGCACAAGTTAGATTTTTTAAAGATTTAAGAATGGGACAAGCCCAACAAGGCATAATTGATAACTCTTGGATGAGGTAATAGATAAAAATAAATAAATGAGAAGGGTGAAATAATGTCTACTATAGTTAATATCTTAGCAAGCCACAACTAAAATATAAGAATCCCCAAATCATGAGATGCCAAGATAATAAGAAGAAAAACTTCCCTAAAAAAAAGTAAAAGGAATTTACAACAATCTAAATATATGATCAAGTAAATTGAGTAATATTGTTCTCAGTTAATTGATTCATTGCTCCAAATTATAAGAGAATTTGACATGTCTAATGTACCATTCCTAGAGTATTCCAACAAGTCAGATGTTTTCATCAATGATGTGTTAAGTCACGGGAGAGGTATAAAAAATGATATTGGAAAATTAGAAAGATATAACTTAGAAGTAATTTCCAATTTCTTTGTCAAACTACACAGCAACTACATCATGGTCAAAGAGACAGTATCCATTGTTTTCCACTAAATAATTATAGGTTAATTAATTATGCCAGAGCATATAAAATATTTTGTTGTTTTTAATGGGGTTTTTGGATGACCAACGCTATGAGAAAATTACAGGCAGATGTTTTAAACTTTCAATAGTATCAAATATTAAGAAAGAGTTTTTATTTTACTTCAAAATAGTGATTTGATTTTATAATATGTAAAAGGAATAAAATGTAAGAAAATATGATATACTAAGTATTCAAATTGAACCTTTAGTGTATCATAAGAAAGAAAGGTTGAAAAACAATGTTTACATCTTAACAATATATATTTAACCTTATGAAGATGACTGATAATTAATAGATGTAGAGGGACTTATATATACAGACAAATAGTCTAATAAATAAATCTCTTAAAAAAATGATAATTTCATAGGATTTATGATAGAATGATAACCAGTTTTCTCTTACCTATTTATCTCCATAAAACTTAAATATATGTGGAAAAAAAAAATGAAATGTAAACTGGAAAGAATCACAAGGAGACAAGTTGTTTGAAACAAATACAGAATCATTTCATTAATTATCAATGATCTCATCTTATACAATTTTGCTTTAAAAATTCTCATCCAAGGGTTCCACCCTTTACAATTTGTTTATGGAAGTATTTATACGATTTTTCTCAAAAAGATCTTATTCAAATATCTAAATCTTTGTGGAAATATCTAAAACTGTTTACTAAACAAAATTGAAAAAATATAGTAAATTTGAAACTGAATTGATTTTTTGGCTCTACATTTTAGGATTTCTAGTGATGAGGCTGGGGAAATAGGAGTCCTCACTGGATGATGTTGTCTTGGGTACCTGATCTATTCATTCTAAAAATCCACATAACGTTTCCCATTTACTTTGATCTACCAATGAAAATTTACTTAGCTTTCTATAAATTTCATCAACTTTTGTGTATCTTTCAAAAGTCAGTTTAGCTAAAAATAGATGAGTAATTTCATGTCTGATTGTCAAATCCAAGCTGAGCCCTTCCATGAATTCCTTGCCTATAATGCTTCCTATAACCTTTGCAAACTTTGACCTGTCTCTAGAAATTTCACACAAATTTGCTTGATAATATTCAAGTTGAAATAATTCATCTCCCATACCTTGTAATCCAGGAAGACCTTTATGATGTAACACATTAAATTTTTTGTGAAATCTTTGCACACTATTCTGTAAATTTTCCCACTTGTTCTCCAATTGTAACATCATATTTTTCTTAATAATAACTTTCCTTACTTCCAGAATACTGTCAGTTTTGTCTTGAATATCCAGTTATTCTAATTCATCTTTAGTCTTCGAATTCAAGATTTTGATAATAGATACTACATCGATGGGCTTAGTATCGATTTCTATCTTTACCTCTGCAATCAAAATGTTATATCTAGCAAGAAGTTCACCTTGTTCGAATATGATTTGAATAGATGGCCATGTGTGAGATATTTATTCATTTATATAAATCTAAATACTTTCTTTATCTTGTGCAGTGGTGTCAGCCATGATATTTTGATTCTCTAAATATTGAAATCTTTGTGCAAGCCTATGAGTTTTCTACAATTCTAATAAATAAGCACCATATGATTTGATTTTCTATTCCTACAATTTATCACACTTTTTTGTAAGCTTTTCAATTTATCCACCTTTGATGGCTAGATCATCCATGGCTTTAGTTAATTCTATTATTGTTGTAGTAGACTGCGAAATTGATGTTGTTGAAGAAGTTTCCTTCCTTATTGTTGTACCTGTTATTGGAATTGTGGCTAATGGAGTAGCTTGTACTGGAGCATCCTCCTCTTTCTCTTTAAGGATTTTTTCAATCTCCTTTTCCATCTTGGATTTTTGGTCATTCTGCTCAATGATAATTTTGAACAAATCCTCATTTTCTTTCCCATGCTCTCCCAACTCTTTAGCTTGTGGATCGTTTGTTGTTGGGAGCTTCAGTTTCTTTCTCAGGGCTGCTATATCTTCATTCTTTGATTTAATTATTTCTTCTCCATCTTTGATGTCTTTGGGATCATATCCCAATTTTATCACTAGCTCCTCTAAAGATTTTATATTGGTATCTTTAGCTAGAGAAGAAAGTTTCTCTAACTTCAGCTGAGTCTAAATATTTTTCACTGTGTTTTGGATCTTAGCAGCTGTCATGGCAGAATTAGTTAAATTATTGAATATCATTTCACCTTATTTCTTGCGAAGGTCCATTTGATCTATAGGATGAATATTTTTTGTGTCAAAAGAAAAGATTGATTGTTTGTAGTAAGCTATTGTCTGAGGCCGAGAAACCTTAGGCTGTAGAAAAGAAATCTTCATTTTTCCTTCTTCAGAGTCAAAGGCTGATAAAATCTTGTGTTGAGAATTTATTGCCTGTTTCTAGAATTTAGAAAATGTAGACACTTTAAGGACTAGATTCCTTTTTTGATTTCTCGATAAGCAGTAAAAATGTTGGTCTCTTTTTTATTGATCTATGTTAATTCCCTTGTTGATGATGAAATAGGTGTAAATGCAGTCATTGGGGTTCCTGTAGTTGTTGGAGATGGTGGCATGGTGTCTTGTCTCCCCAAAACTAATGGAGTACATGCTCCAGAAAGAACAATTTTGTTCAATATTTTCATGTTGACTGTCTTCCTCATTTGTTTGTCTTTACTTCTTGTTATATACAATGAAATATCTGACTAGAAATTTTGATGCTGAAGGGGAACTGGTTTCCCTTGGCCTTTTCTCTCCCTTTTCTTGTGATAATGGAGTTTGTAAAGAGGACATATTTTTCTCTTCAGCCTCTTGCAGAGTATTTTCCTACCATTCCTCCTGTTTCATGAATTGTTTGAGTTCTGGCATGGATGTATAAATATAAGGGGTATATTTTTTCTATATCATCATCTTTGAAACAATTCGAAAAGGGTCATAAGACCAAGTAAAACTATGCTTAAATTTCATACTCCTTAGGATAGCATTTTCATCTTGTTTTGTTGCCCCTATATTGCATATGAAAGGACCAACCTGTTTTTTTAATTTGAAATGGGATTTCTTCTTGGCTGCCTGAAAATGTATATGACCCATGTTTATCATTTTTCTAATGAATTCCAAAGCAAATATCATTATGTGCACATACTTAGTAAGCTTGTAGGGGGCTAATTCATAACCATAAATTCTGATTTATGAGTAGCTTTGATACAGGTACTAGTCACCCTTTTTGGTTTTCTCACTAAGGTGTAAAATCCTATTTATCTCTGAGTCTATCCTTAGCTCTATATTGATGTTCAATAAGCGTACTCCCACATGCAAAAAATTGATCTACAATTTGACTGAAAGAGAATTTTGTGTTGTTCTTCCTGACCAAATGGGTCCAGTGAATTATTGATAAAGAATTTCCCTGATCATCCATATTTTGTAGTTGAAAATGGAATTTCTTTGATTGATAATAAATAAATAGATACACAAGGACTGAGGCATATCTAAAAACTCCTTCTTTTGATAAATTAAAAAACTTCTCATGGATACTCTCTACTATAAACTCACCATAGTAAAATATAATTGGTGGTTTTTTTCAGTTGAAAAAATTGAAAGAAAAACAAGAATATGCTCATCAATCCACTGGTTTGAATTATAGCCCAGAATATAAGAGATAACGGAGACAATTTCTTTGGTAATTTTAGGGAAAATGGAGACTGAATATGGAGGATTGGTTTTAGGTATTAGGACATCATTTGAAAGAAAGGTTTCAAAAACCTTTTCTCTTTGTAGAAAGTCCAACATGTTGTATATTTCCATAAGAAAACCTTGGTAGATGGCTTTTGCAAGGGGGTCATCCTTGATTTGGAGCATTTCATAAATTGAATGGGAATTGATGTAGAAGAGGGTTTCTCCATTCTGCACAACTATAGCTCTTTGACTGCATATGTAATGAAGTTGACAGGAGGTAACAAATTCAAGAAAATATGGAACTTGAGGGAAAATATACTGGGGTAATTTTGAATTCTAGAGGCCGACTTCGTCACTATTGTTGCGGTGTTTTTGATGGAACCAGTTATGAATTTCATGAAGATAAAATTCACAATTGATCTCAGATATATGATAGGAATGGTCTACTAATGGCTGATGATCTAAATCAACAGCTGGAGGTGGTATTGAGGTATCCTTGGAAGTAGATTTTCCTTTAGGAGCCTTTGAAACGAAAGGGCAGTGGATGTTTGTAAACACATGTTAAAAAATAACTCAATAAGTAGGTTCAGGTGCTCTGAAGACAACTGAACTAGTGCAGATGTTGCCTCTATTCTTTTCTTATAGTTTTGAATAGTTGGGAAAAAGTGATGAAAATAGAACAACGAAAGATTTTGAATTAGAGTAAAAGTGTAGAGTTTAACAGGATAATAACGAATGTTGATAGGCGTGGGAGGATTTGATGCGAAGACATTACGGTTAATGGGTATGTAACAAGAAATGGTAACGGGTAATTGGGAGACACATGGCAGTTTAGCATTAGATAAATGGAAAACATAACCATGGTAATTAGTCAAACTAAGTAGCAGGCTTTATTCTACCCAAAATATATGGCGTGAATTGAATGGGGGGGGGCACATGGTAAGTGGAATTGAATGGGGGGGGGATTGCCTCAACGGTAAGATGATTACAGTATGTATATTTGATTTATGTCTTAATGACTTCCAAGGATAAAGTTTAGAAGAATTTGGGGGTGTGGGTTTGCACGCGGGTCATTGATCTCAGCGCATTATATCTCGGCCCTTCAAATCTGCAAGATGTTTATTAAACGTGCCAATAACATGTGACTTTATTACATAATGGATTAACCATATAAACATATTATTAATACTATAAAACATACTTTATTCTAAATTGTTTTTTAAGTGGTGTGTTTTATCCCTTTTTATTTTATTTGATTCAAAGCAAGTTTTATTCTTTTATTGATTTTGACTATGCCTAACATTTTATTTTTCTTTTTTACTTTTCTTTCTTTTAGCATCTAATCCTAACATTTTTTATTTTCATTACTTTCTTTTCATATTCATTCCTAATTTTTTTTTTTTTTTTTATCTATCCACATTCAATCCTAACACTTTTTTTATTTTTTATGTTTTTCATCTATTCACATTAAATCCTAACATTTTTTTATTTTTTATTTTTTTCATCTATTCATATCCAATCCTAACATTTTTTTTTTATTTTTAAATTTTCTTCTAAAATGTCTAACTTATCAAAACAAGAAATGTTACCACATCCATAATAGCATAACAATCACTATTCTTAGAAGATGGGATATACACAAGCCAAATTAGTATGCTCTTTGACCAACCATAGTATATTTCTCGCATCTTGAGCATACATGGGTAATGGAAATCCTTCCCAGAAGCTTCTAGTTCAACCATTCCAAAAAATAATTCATCAAATTTTTTGGAGATCAGAAAAATTATCTTTTAATTTTCTATGTTTAGCTTTGTTGTAACAAAACTAGGATAAACACTTGAAGTTAAGGGGCTTATTTAAAGAATCTTCACATATTGTATTACGGGTTCTAATTTTTTGGAAGAAGTAGACACTTTGAACAATTGTAAAATTTATTTTGGAAGAATACCTTGAACCACTTCATATTTTCAAGTTTTTTTTATCAACTGAATATGGTATTTTGCTATAATTTTTCTTGTTATCTTTTAGTGAAATCAAAATATCAATACTTTTTCTTGATATAATCGATATCTTGTATAATTTATTAGTTATGGTTAACTATTTATTTAATTTGATTATTAGAATGATTAAGTGAATGATACATACATGAATTTTGTGAATTTAGTCAATTCAATTAACTATTTATTTAATTTTAAATCATTTGCATTCTAGTTTACTTATGTTGTCAGTTTGAATATCTAAATATCAGACTTACTGCTAATATTTCATAATTCATGCATGATAATAATAATAATCCTAGTATATAGAAGAGTGATAATAGTTTAGTATATATTTTCTTTTGAATACATATAATTTCAACCTTTAGTTTACAATGATTCTTCCAAATTGTCTTTATCCATCGGGGCGGGGGGTGTAGTCTCAATGGTAAGATGAAAAGTAGCGGAGTTGGTTTTGATTTATGGCTTTACATGAAATCCCCCCCTAGATGGATAAATTTCAGAAGAACTGGGGGGTTGTTGAGGCCTCAGAAATCTGTGGCAACAACAAGGGGGATAACCACCCAGTCCAGACCTTAAAGCAGTTCCTTTTCCATTTGGGATAGTGGCTCCGACTGGGGGTAATGGGATAATTTTCCCATATTTTGGTTTTATATGATTGTTGGGTTTCTTTCAAATGATTTGAAAGGAGAATAACTAAAAACTAAAACAACTTTATTCTAAGATGCAAGACTTTGAATTAAATCTAATTTAATTTAACCTGGGATAATGCTGATTTTATGCGATATAAAATGATATCTATTCAGTATGTGATGATTTAGATCACTCACAGACTTAATAGAATTAATAATTTTGTAAGATAATCCTTTTGAGAAAATATTTAATCAAAAGAAGATGTAAAACATATCGCATATATTGTGATGATCATATATAAAATAAATCAATTTGTATTCTAATATAATACAATAGTGCATTTGACACTTCAAACATAAATAATTAATTTCATATATAACTCATAAAAAATACATATTTATCACTAATATTAAAACATAATTTAGCATACACGATAATAGTACTAGATGTGTGCTGTCCTGCTCATCTGACCAGTGATAATAGGCCACAATCAATCTTCTATCAATAAGTCATTCAGATAATATAAAAGTGCATCAATAGTGATCAACCAAGATGATATGTAATCGAAAATACCATGTTCCATTATCTTATCAAGATATCCACAAAATTACAGTAAAGAATTCTTTGTAAATGTTCTTAATAAAAATCCTGGACCCTTCTCTAAATGCATGAGAAGGGTTTAAATACTATATTAACTACTTACAAAAATAGATTGTAAAAAATATATTGTGAGGCGGTTTCAAACAACCTTCCTCATTCCTAGTATCTAATTGCTAAAATTAAAATTGTCAAAACAAACTAACTCATGATCATGCTTGATGATAGGCTAGTGCCAGCTCTGCTTTTCTATTCACAAATATCAGACATTGGTTGAACTTGTGGAGGCTTCCCGAACTGTGTTTTCATCTGTCCAGTAAATATAACATCAAGTAAAAGTGACAACATTTTTTGTACAGAATCTAGAGAACAATTCAATGTCATTATTTGACTATGGGGCTTAACCAGGAGTTGCCAGTATGCTTCCCAATTTTTCTTTTTCAGCTATGAAATTGTTTCTTCTCGTATTTGACCTATATTTTTCCAAATTTTCTCCAATATTTTGAGATAAGGAATTGATTTAGGATCTCCTTCTTTAATTAAACTGGAGGTATGCAACATGTGGTTGATCGTTTTGACAATTCTTTTTGATATGCCTAATGCTCTAGCTATTGCCAATTCTGCATGTTTTACCTGTGTATCCTAGTCAGTAAATATAATATCTTTATAAGTTTCTTTGATCTTTGGGAGATTGGACCTTTTCCCTTCCTTTGAATCCTGCCATTCAATATAGTCAGAAATTTTGGTATTGAGTTCATTAAACTCAATTTTCTGGTCAATGGCTGTATTAGTCAATTCTTCACTAATTTCCAAATGTGGAACTATGTCTAATATTTTTAAGACAAAGAAGTCTTGTTGTTTTGAGAGTAAGGCATTTAATTCCAATGCTTCTTTAATGAATTCCTCTGTAGTAGGAATGTCTTCATACTTTATAAGATTTTCTCTCAATTCTTTAATCAGTGTGTCTTTGCTGGATAAGTCATTTTCATAACTTATCTTAAATACTTCTATATCTTGCTAAAATTTAAAGAGTTGCTGCTCGGCCTTTTGATTCAGACTGTTCCTTTCTTCGTCCAGTTGTTGTTGTAACTGCATTATTTTATCATCCTTCTCTTGAACCAAAATGGATACTTCGGTTGCTTTGTCCATTGTTGCAGTAGTATATGCTCTAGCAAATTTTGTTAGCGGAGTTAGGTTTTCAATTGGGTTTGATGGGGTGTCTTTCCATACAACTTCCATAATATCATTACTTGGGGGTGTTTCAATCCTTCTTCTCTTTCTCTGTTTCCTAACTATAGCTTTATGAAGAGGGTTGTAGAATACATCCATGGAGGGATATCAGTTACCTTTAGAATAATTTCATCAGTAGGAAATGCAGGGATAAATTTTGTATCTTGGGAGCTTGTCCCAGGACTTTCAGTGGTTTCTTTTGCTGAAACTATCTGACCCTGGGGGGTCTGAAATCTTGTGTTTTTCTGTGTGGATGATCCCTCGGGAGTATCCATCAATGTATTACTAACTTAAGTCTAGAATTTATCTAGCTCACCTTCATTCCGTGGGTCTGATTCTTCTATTCTGATCACCTTGCTTGGTTCAGTCATATAACTAGTAATCAAGATATTTTGCGGAATACGCTTGAGTCTTTGTTCTCTATACTCATGGAATCTCTATAATTCCTCCGGGTTTAGATTCAATATGACACATTTTTGAACTTCTCTAAAAGTTTCAATAGATTCAAAAATGTCTTCAAATCTATCATATGTGTGTATGACAGGTTTGATTTTGATTAACTGAGTAAATTTATTAGCAATATTTTCTGGGTCGAATTGCCTTGGCAGTAAAATAAGGAGCTTCAAAAGCTGAATCTTCTGACATTCATTTGATGCATGATTGAAATTGCTGAGGGAGAATGAACCACACTTAATTGGGAAACTTGGCCATAAATATTTTTTACTATCTTTCATAGTTTTAGTGAGTCCATTGTCAAGAGTTTGGTAAGACACTTCTATTTCCATTAGTCTATCTAAAAAATACAAAGGAATAACATGTGGAGGATTAGAGCTTCTGAATACTCTGATATATGAAAATTATTCTTCAATGAAACATCTTCCTATCATTTGGAGATCTGTGATGGCTTCCTTAGTGAACATGGGGCTCTCTCTATCAAACATTATCTGATGTAATGGTAATACAACCCCATAACATAATCTGTGGAAGTGTGGTACAAAATGATGTTCCCATATTTGTTTATGACTTAAATGAATAGGAGTAGGGTCCTCGAGAGTCCATTTCCAACCCATAATTGGAAAGATGGTAGAGAAACAAATGGCATTGAAAACATATGCGCTCATGAAAAATTGGGGGACAGATTTGGAAGAAAAATCTCTTGCTTGGCGATATTCATTAATCGCTTTGGATAGGTTTTCGGAAAGAATGGTTTCCCAATTCATGATGTGAGAATTAACACAAGAGTCAATCAAGGGAATCAAATTTATAGAGAACATGGTGTTATCAAGGAGACCATATAATTTTCACAACATTGATGCTGCAAAATTGTAGGGATTTGCAAGTGAAGCAATAGGATACATACCTAATTTCTCATGCTTAAACTTGTTATCCAGTTTCCTCCAACCTTGAATCGTTTTGAAAGGGTCTTCCTTATTCTTTACAAATTTTTCAACAAACTTTTTGTGATAGATGTCTTGTTGGTCGGGCAATTTGTACGTGACTTTTAAATATTCAGCTCTAAAAGAACCTAAGATCTCATTCTTAATGGTTTTGAATTGTCTGTCTTTAATTGTTAAATTCTCAACCACCCATCTTATCATATCAGTATATGGTAAAAGGTTGGCCCTTGATACTATTTTATGAAGGAAGGAGCATGCAACATCTTTAAACTGTAAATCTGAGGGCCTTGCAGCATCAATAGTTGCCTTGACCTCCACTACTTCAGGTTCTTCATATTCGAGGATAGTATAGATGGCTTGCCACTTTGTAGCACCTCCATCTGCAATGAAAACATTATCTGAGATTGTGGAAAAAATTCTTGTACATTCAATTTCCGCAATAGTTTGTTTGCCATGTTTCTGCATTACTTTGCGTATGGACATGTCTTGAAGGAAAATTCCTATTTAAGACAGAGTAATGATCAAATGATTAAAAATATAGTTAAATGACCAATTTTTAAAAGAAAAGATCTGGGAAGCATCTGTATCATTAATTAGTCATAACAAATCAATAATTGTTCACATTGGGATGCTAAAACATATTTAATAGTATCTGACATGATTTATTTTCACATTAAAACCTTTATTAAAACCTGTCAAATCTGTCGCATCACGCATTTTTAAAACTTTTTTGTGAAGTGAATTTTCTTTAACAAGATTTACGTTATGCAATATGTGATTTCATAATATCGCGAAATTGCAAAATCGCATGCATCGGGATATCACAACATCGCCTTTATCAGAATATCGCAACGTCGGAGCCTTAGTAAGTAATGTTTTAAGTTTTAAATGTATATATGCGATGTGAAATTTATGATGTCCCTTGCGAAGTTCAAATCACAGATCGTAAAATCGGGATTTTCTGTTTTGTGCATAACTTTCAATGGGAAAAGATTATGTGAGATGTGATTTGCGATAGGGTGATCATAAGGATATGAAAATGAAATCTATTAATTTCTTTTTGTTTTTTTATTTTATTTTATAAAAACAACGATGTTTTGGAGTTTGATTTTTTATTTAAAATTAAAAATACATTATAAAAAGGGTCCCTATTTATATTATCAAAATCCTTAAACTATTTTGAAAATGAAATGGGGGGTTGTTGCATAGTACAACAATTGGCGATTTACTTGGGAGAACCAGATATCTCTGATTGGTTTGTTTGATATTTCTAAACTTTCAAAACAAGAAAAAGTTTATGAGAATAAAAATAGTACGATTCATGAATTAAACGATGTTTTTTCAAAATATAATCTATTTACCTATCTCATTTTTTTCTTAGTTAAACCCTTCAGTGATAACACATAGGTGTCTGTATCAATCGGTACTCAGATTTAAAAATATAAAGTAGGTATTCTCTAAAAATTGGTTTCATAGATTTTTACTCATTTATCACAGAAAGAGCCACTGTTGCCAGCAGGAGTTTATAGCCTCGACATGGTTATATTTTAACCAATAATGATTCATGGTCCCATTTGAATTTGATTTATTATTTTAAAATATTATTGAATTTCTTTTTTCTGACACATTCTCAAAGTCATTATCCAGGTTTGGTGACCTGATAGTGACAATGTCATTCAATGATTATAATTTAGACTGAACAAGTTGGCTCGTGATGAGACCCCTTGTCTTTTGATTTTATAATAATTTAGCTATTACCCTATTATGGTATGCAGTGTTAGTAATATCAGTCTAAATTATTTCTCTATGATTATGATAAACAAGCTTGTGATGAGACTTATTTTCTTTTGAGTTTGTATTTTGTATATATTTCTTTTCTTTTTTGAATTATACTTTGAAGAAGAAATTTTATTAGATGGGATGAATCATTAGCTCTTTTAAGAGTTATGAATGATAATTATAGAGTTGGAAGATACCTTTTTGTAGCTAATCCTTGCGAAGTTAAAGATTCTTTTCTTGACTGATACATACATCTATATTTTATGACATCAAAAATATTTTCGGAAAGTAAATGTCTTTAGTAAATTTCAAAATATTTCAAAAAAAATAAGGTTTACTCAATTCTCATAGTTATAATTATCTTTTTACTTTACTTATTTATAGAAGCGAAAGATCAAATAAATTTATCAGAAATTTTAAAACTTTGAATCAACCAAAAATGATGTTATTTTCAACTTTTATTTTCTTAAAGCAAAGTAAAAATTTAAAGCTTGATTCCTAAGAGAAATATTTTTTAAGAATTTGACCATTCATAGGCAAGGAATCTTTCTTACCTAATAAGCCTTGTAACAAAAAGGTGGATAAGCCTATTTTCTCTATGATTTGAAAAGGAACAAGCCACAGTCTTTGGAATTTGGTATGCTTACCTTTTTCCTCATGTGCCTTATCCCATTTCAAAACAAGGTCTCCAATCTCAAAAGCTTTTGAGCTGGTAGATGCTATGTCAAATGAGGTTTTAACTATATGCTGATGATGAGCATGTATAGCTTTGGATTTTTCTCTCTATTCTTCCATTTTAAGAATTTCATCTTGTCTAAGTTGAAGGGAAGACGAAGAATTTTCATCAATAAACTGCACTAAAGAAAACAATGGTATTGTTATATTTGTGGGTAGAACTGCTTCTTTCCCATAAACTAACACAAATGGTGAAGTGCCTATTGAGGCTTTTTGGGTGACTCTATCTGCCCAAAGAGAAAATAATAGTGCTTTGTGCCAATTTTTATGATTTTTTTCTATAGTTCGTTTGATGATTCTGATAAGTTTTTTATTTGTAGATTCATCCAATCCATTAACCAGTGGATAATAGTTAGTTGAGTATTTTAATTAAAAATCTTTTCAAAGAAAATTTTATCATATTGTTTCCAGAAAAGTAAGATGCATTATCAAATATCAAAGCTGATGGGAGGCCAAACTTGGTGATTATGAACTAATCAATAAAATCTGTAATGTTTTGTGTATTAACCACCTTTAATGGGATAGCTTCTACCAATATTGTGAAATAATTTGTTGCGGTTAGAATATAATTATGTTGTTTAGAAGAGTTTGGAGTTATTTCACCTATGATATCTAACCCCCATTGTTCGAATGGTTGTTGGATATTTACTGGTTGTAGTGGAAATGTTGATTTCCTTTCTATTCCTACTATAGTTTGATATATTTTTCATTTTCTTGCATATTCATGTGCATATTGAAATAGAGTTGGCCAATAGTGCATGCAGTATTTTATGAGTTGTGGTGTTTCCTCCGAAATGACCTCCAGCTAGTCCATTATGTAATTCTTGCATTACTTTTTCAGCTTCAGTTTTCTCTAAAAATCTCAATAATACAGAATCATAATTCTTCCTAAATAACACATCATCTATGAGTTGATGTTGATTTACTTTAAGCCTTAGAGAATGCTTTGCTATGTAATTGAGATATAATGGAGCATATCTATTTTTAAGAAACATTTCAGATCAACATATTTTGACTGAGTATCATTTAGGCTTACCTCAGACAATTGTATTTCATTTGATTGATCTTCTTCTGTTGGTAAATGAGAGGCTCCAATTAACATCCTGCAAAGACCTTGACCTTTAACAATTTTAGCAGGATGTATCTCCACATCATATTCTTGAAGTGCAATAACCCAATTTTCTCTCTTCTCTCCTACCTCTCGTTGGATTAGTAATTTCCTTACTGCTGAGTAAGGTACTATTATTTTAGTATGTGTTTTTAGGAGAAAAGGTCTAAAATGTTTGAAGGATTTAAACACATAAAAATATTTTTTTCCACAGCTGAATAATTTAACTCAGCACCTTGAAGATTAGAACTAAAAAACAAAATCGGTGCTTCAATGTTTTGATCATTTAGCTGTGTCAAAACTGTTGCGTATGACATATCTAAAGAGAATGTGTATAATACAAATGGCTTAAGAAAATTGGGATTTGTTAAAGAAAGATCTTCGATGATGGCTTTCTTAATCAACTCAAAATAAGTTCTCTCATCTTTTCCCCATTTAAAAAGTGAATTTTTCTTTATCATTGATTGCAAGGGTAAGATGATTTGGCAAAAAACAGGAACAAATATTTTTACAAAATTAATTTGTTATAAAAATGATTGCATTTTTTTTTTATTGTGTGGTAGAGGAATGTTTTCAATTTCTTGAATCCTATCAGGGTCAATATGAATTCCTTTTTTGGAGACAATGAACCCTAATAATTTACCTTCTCATAAGGAGAAATAACATTTTTTAGGATTCAAGGAAATACCGAATTTTCTACATATTTCAAAAATATGTTTTAGGTGATTAACATGATTGTTTCTATGCTTAGAGTAGACAATAATGTCATCTAAGTATATAACAATTGATTTGTTGATTAGTCCTTTGAAAGCTATATCCATAGCACGTTGAAATGTAGCACCAACATTAATCAACCCAAATGGAATTTTTTGGTATGCGTATGTTCCCCATTTTGTTTGGAATGTTGTATTTAATCTATCATCTGGATGTACCATAATATGAGTGTATCCTAAAAATCTGTCGAGAAAAGACATCAGTTCAGATCCTGCAACTGACTGAAATATTTGTTCCGTGGTAGGCAAAGGAAAATTATCCTTTTGGCAAGATTTATTCAAATTTCTAAAGTCTATGCAAATCCTAATGTCTCCATTCTTATTTCTAACTGGGACCATGTTTGACACCCATTTCGAATGTCTAATAAGAAAAATAATTTTGGCTTTGAGCATTTTGATTAATTCAACTTTAATTTGACTTTCTAAGTTTGGGTGGATATTTCTATGTTTTTTCTGTACAGGTTTGTTATCTGAGATCATAGGTATAGTATTTTGAATTATAGAAGTATCATATGTATTGAGATCTGAATAATCCCATGCAAAGATATTTTTATATTTTTCCAGCAACTTAATGAATGACATCCTTTCTTTAGGTTTACAACCAAGACCTAGGTTAATGTTTTGAGGTTTTTCTGGTCTACCAAGATTAATCAATAAGCTTTTAAAGTAGAACTCTGGGTTTTTGAATTGGTAATTTTCTTAAACCTATCTTTCAAATCATAGAGATATTCCATTTTGACTACAGATTTGGGAATTGGATTAGCATTTTGTTTATTTTCAATATGTAAGTCATGTTCATGTTCATCTACGATTTGACCCTCGTAAGATCCATCTGATGTAAGAAATTCTACTATATCTGTATCATTATTAAATACTCTCCAATATGTTACGTTGTCAGGAATGGAAGGCCTAAAAATTAACTCAACTGAAAATATGTTTGGGCTAAATTCACTAGATGGTGTAAGCTTAGATGCTACATTAGCAAGTAAATCAGCACTTGCATTTTGTAATATAGGGACTATAGAGATATTGAATGCAGAAAAATGGGATGTAAGGCTTTGAGCTAAAGCTTGATAGTGTTTCAAATGTTTAGAAATACAATGAATTGTGTTTCTGACTTGTCTAACAATTTTCTCAGAATCTCCATATACCTGCAAATACTTAACATTTAATCCAATAGCTTTGTACAGACCTTGTATCAATGCTTCATATTCAGCGATATTATTCGTGCATTGAAATTCGAGTCTGCAATCTAGCATTTTTTTTCTCTCCTTGTGGATTGATTAAAACGCAACCTGCTCCTACACCATCTTATGATTTTGAACCATCAAAGTATAAAGTCCAAAACAAATAATGTTTTGAAATTTTATTGCTAAGATTAATACATTTAGAAGTATATGTTTGAGAAAAATTTTCAATTTGAGAAATAGCAGTGTTTATTCAAAAAGGTAAAATATGAGCATTGAATGATCCAAGAAACGATTCAGCTGAGTAATTTCCAATAATATTGTTAGTGAAAGCTACAGGTTCATTTGTTTCTTCAAGTTCAGTGATTGTATGTTTCATAATTTTTTTGCGATCACCTCTGATTTGATTTGGCTTACCATTGTATTGTAACCACATATGTGACCAATCGGTAGTGAAATATCCATGTAACTTTTTAGAACAATATCTGCTTAAAATAAGACCATAAAATTTTGGGATATTTGCGACTAAGATATCGATTACTTGCAGTACCTTTGGATTGGATGATAATCTAATGGATACTGACAACATTTCTCCAATGACCTCGAATTTTGTTCTCTCTAATTGAACTATATGTATAACAAATTTTTGAGTGACATTCAATTTTGTACACACCATTCTTGGCATGATGTTTGAAGAAGCTCCTGAATCAATAAGACAATTATGAACATTTTTGTTGAAAATATCATAAGTTAAAAGTAACGAAGGATTGTGAGAAATAGATCTATCATCAATTAAAACAATATCATTGAGATTTACTTTGTTTGGAGATGACAGAGGTTTTCCCATATCTTTAGAAGCTTGGGCTATAACTGGTAGTTGTATAGGATCTACAAGGATTGCCTTGAGTTCTCTGAGTAAAATTTCTGTTGTTGTTTGAGTTTGGTCGTTTCATGTAATGAAATTTTTGCTTTGGTATTTTTCATATCTTCAACTATATTGTATTCCATTGTATCTGAAACTATTAAAGTTTTGGAAGTTTTAAGATGATCTAGTGAAATAGGATCTGTCTGAACAGTTTTAGATTTTTTGGCTACTTTTTTCTCCTTTGTGGGGGAGATTTTTTTTCTTCTGATTTGATATAGTTGAATCAACAGAAGATTTACTTCTTGTAGACACATGCATAGCTTCTCTCTCTTCTTCTGTAGGGAGAATGAAATCCCATAACCCATTCTGTTCAACTTCTTCTTCAGACTCTGATTCCTTTTCAGATGGTGAGGGATCTTCAATATCTTGATCGGATTCAGCATTTGAAATCACATTTGGAGGCTGAGATGGTGAAGAGGGGTTTTCCTTAAATGTGCGATATGATTTCTTAGGCACTGATACTTTAGAAACCTATTTCTTTATCTCAATCATGTCATTTGACATAGTCTTTAACAATTTTTGAAGACCTTCAAGATCGAATGGATCTTTCGAGACTTTCTTTTTGGAATCTTGACTAAATGTTACTTTATTTGATTTCCTATCTTCTATCTCTGATCATTTTTCTAATGCTAATATTATTTTCTCTATAGCGAGAGCTTCTTTCATGTTTTATAAAAGGGTAGCTTTACCAACTCTATCTACAAAAATAGCTATATTAGAAGGCAAAGAAGAAATATACCACTCTATTTGTACATCAACAGTAGGCTTAGAAGCAGTTGGGATTTTTTTTAATAACTTATTAAATCTGGAGTTGAAATCTTTGATACTTTCGCGTCAGCTTGTTTTTAGATTGGAAAGAGCATTGATTAAAGATGCAACAGTTCTATCATCTCGAAATTTTGCAAGAAAAACTTGTTCAAAATTTGCCCAATCTGCAATAGATCCTGCTGGAAGTGAAAAGTACTAGGATCCTGCAGATCCTTGTAAAGTATAAGGAAATAATATTACTACAATATCTTCATGAGAAACTCTATTAAGATTCATGGCCAACATAAAATTATTGATATGTTCTTCAGCAGGAAGACCATTATTTGGATTATATTTAGGTAGCCATTTTTCTGGATGATCTGGAATGGGATTTGGATTTTCAACCAATACAGCACCAAGATCAGTCCAAGGTCGATTAGCCATAATTGGATTTGAAGTTTTCAAAGATACATAAGTAGATCCAGAAGTAGGGGGAATGGATGTAGAACTTACAACTGGAACAATACTACTTGCAATAGTACTGGTTGTTTGAGTAGAAGAAATGGAAGAATAAGAAGATGTAGATTGAGTAAGAGGATGTGAGGAAGTAACTAAAGGGAAAGATGACGTGACTTCACTCGTATCTGACTTAGATTTGGATATAGAAACTTTTTTTTGATGTGATTCTATTGGGAACTCAAAAGGAGGGATTCCAAGTTTCTCGCTTTTGGATCGGGTTAATATACCAGTTTCTTTAAATAGGGAAGTAACGCTTTCTTCAGAAGCTTCAGGATTAATGAGATTTTCAGCAGAAATAGACATTCCTTCTAATTTCTGAATTAAATACTAAACTTCAGGAGACTCGGGAGTAAATTCTAAAGAAAATGATTGTCAGGATATTTCAGGGGATGAGGGAAAGGTTTCTACAATTCTCGATTTCTAAGTTGTTGATTTAGAATTTGATCAAGAAGTTGTATGATGCTTTTAGGGAGATCGAATCTTATGAGGGATTTTAGTTTGAGGTTTAGATTTGTATGTCATTCATATTTAGGCCCACCTTCTAATGCCAAAAATGTTGAGGCCTCAGAAGTCTATGGCAACAACAAGGGGGATAACCACCCGGTTCGGACCTTAAAGCAGTTCCTTTTCCATCTGGGATATTGGCTCCGACTAGCGGTAATGGGACCAGTTTCCTAGATTTTGGTTTTATAAGATTGTTGGGTTTCTTTGAAATGATTTGCAAGGAGAATAACTAAAAACTAAAACAACTTTATTCTAAGATGCAAGACTTTGAATTAAATCTAATTTAATTTAACACTCGATAATACTTATTTTATGCGATCTAAAATGATATCTATTTAGTCTGTGATGATTTAGATCAATCACATATTTAATAGAATTAATACTTTTTTAAGATAATCCTTTTGAGAAAATAGTTAATCAAAAGAAGATGTAAAACATATCGCATATATTTTGATGACCATATATAAAACAAATCAATTTCTATTCTAATATAATACAATAGTGAAATTGACACTTCAAACAAAAATAATTGATTTCATACATAATCAATAAAAAGACAGATTTATCACTAATATTAAAAGAGAATTTAGCATACACGATAATAGTACCAAATGTGTGTTGTCCTGCTCATCTACCCATCGATAATTGGCCACAATCAATATTCTATCAATAAGTCATTCTGAGAATACAAAAGTGCATCAACAATGATCAACCAAGATGATATGTAATAAAAAATACCATGTTCCATTATCTTATCAAGACATCCACAAACTTACAGTAAATAATTATTTGTAAATGTTCTTAATAAAAATCCTGGACCCTTCTCTAAATGCATGAGAAGGGTTTAAATACTATATTAACTACTTACAAAAATAGATTGTACAAAATATCTTATGAGGCGGTTTCAAACAACCTTCCTCATTCCTAGTATCTAATCACTAAAATTGAAATTGTCAAAACAAACTAACTCATGATCATGCTTGATGATAGGCTAGTGCCAGCTCTGCTTTTCTATTCACAAATATCAGACATTGGTTGAACTTGTGGAGAATTCCCGAACTGTGTTTTCATCTGTCCAGTAAATATAGCATCAAGTAAAAGTGACAACATTTTCTGTACGGAATCTAGAGAACAATTCAATGTCATTATTTGACTATGGGGCTTAACCAGAAGTTTCCAGTATTCTTCCCAATTAGTCATTTTCATCTATGCAAGTGTTTCTTCTCGTATTTGACCTATATTTTCCCAAATTTTCTCCAATATTTTGAGATCAGGAATTGATTTAGGATCTCCTTCTTTAATTAAACTGGAGGTATGCAACATGTGGTTGATCGTTTTGACAATGCTTTTTGATATGCTTGATGCTCTAGCTATTTCCAATTCTGCCTGTTTTACCTATGTATCCCAGTCAGTAAAGAGAATATCTTTATATGTTTCTTTGATCTTTGGGAGATTGGACCTTCTCCCTTCCTCTTAATCCTGCCATTCAATATAGTCAAAATTTTTGGTACTGAGTTCATTAAACTCAATTCTCTGGTCAATGACTGTGTTATTCAATTGTTCACTAATTTCCAAATGTGGAACTACATCTGATATTTGTAAGACAAAGAAGTCTTGTTGTTTTGAGAGTAAGGCATTTAATTCCAATGCTTCTTTAATGAATTCCTCTGTAGTAGGAATATCTTCATACTTTATAAGATTTTCTCTCAATTCTTTAATCAGTGTGTCTTTTTCGGATAAGTCATTTCCATAACTTATCTTAAGTACTTCCATATCTTTCTAAAATTTAAAGAGTTTCTATTCGGCCTTTTGATTCAGACTGTTCCTTTCTTCATCCAGTTGTTGTTGTAGCTACATTATTTTATCATCGTTATCTTGAACCAAAATGGATACTTCGGCTACTTTGTCCATTTTTGTGGTAGTATATGCTCCAGCAAGTTGTGATAGCCGAGTTAGGTTTTCGATTGGGTTTGACGAGGTGTCTTTCCATCCAGATTCCATAATCTCAGTACCTAGGGGTGTTTCAATCCTCCTTCTCTTTCTCGGTTTCCTGACTATAAATTTATGAAGAGGGATATAGAATACATCCAGTGGAGGGATATCAGTTACCTTTAGAATAATTTCATCAGTAGGAAATGTAGGGATAACTTCTATATCTTGGGAGCTTGTCCCAGAACTTTCAGTGGTTTCTTTTGCTGAAACTATCTGACCCTGGGGGTCTGAAATCCTATATTTTTCTGTGTAGATGATCCCTCGGGGGTATCCATCAATGTATTGCTAACTGAAGTCTAGAATTTATCTAGCTCACCTTCATTTTGTGGGTCTGATTTTTCTGTTCTGATCACCTTGCTTGGTTCAGTCATATAACTAGTAATCAAGATATTTTGCGGAATACACTTGAGTCTTTGTTCTCTATACTCATGAAATCTGTGTAATTCCTCCGGGTTTAGATTAAATCTAAAAAAGTTTTGAACTTCTCCAAAAGTTTCAATGGATTGAAAAATGTTTTTAAATCTATCATCTGTGTGTATGTCAGGTTTGATTTTGACTGACTGAGTAAATTTATTAGCAATATTTTCTGGGTCGAATTGCCTTGGCGGTAAAATAATGAGCTTCAAAAGTTGAATCTTCTGACATTCTTTCGATGCATGATTGAAATTGCTGAGAGAGAATGAACCACACTTGATTGGGAAACTTGGCCATAAATATTTTTTACTATATTTTAGAGTTTTAGGGAGTCCATTGCCGAAAGTTTGGTAAGCCACTTCTCTTTCCATTAGTTTATCTAAAACATACAAAGGAAGAACATGTGGAGGAGTAGAGCTTCTGAATACTCTAATATATGAAAATTATTCTTCAATGAAACATCTTCCTATCATTCGGAGATCTGTGATGGCTTCCTTAGTGAACCTGGGGCTCTCTCTATCAAACATCAACTGATGTAATGGTAATACAACCCCATAACATAATTTGTGGAAGTGTGGTACAAAATGATGTTCCCATATCTGTTTATGACTTAAATGAATAGGAGTAGGGTCCTCGGGAGTTCATTTCCAACCCATAATTGGAAATCTGGTAGAGAAACAAATGGCATTGAAAACATATGCACTCATAAAAAATTGGGGGAAATATTTGGAAGAAAAAGCTCTTGATTGGCAATATTCATTAATCACTTTGGCTAGGTTTTTGGAAAGAATGGTTGCCCAATTCATGATGTGAGAATTACAAAAGAGTCAATCAAGGGAATCAAATTTATAGAGAACTTGGTGTTATCAGGGAGACCATATAATTTTTACAGCATTGATGCTGCAAAATTGTAGGGATTTTCAAGTGAAGCAATGGGATACATACCTGATTTCTCATGCTTAAACTTTTTATCCAGTTTCCTCCAGCCTTGAATCGTTTTTAAAGGGTCTTCGTTATTCTTTGCAAATTTTTCAATAAACTTGTTGTCATAGATGTCTTGTTGGTCGGACAATTTGTACATGACTTTTAAATCTTCATCTCTAAAAGAACCTAAGATCTCATTCTTAATGGTTTTGAATTGTCTGTCTTTAATTGTTGAATTCTCAACCACCCATCTTATCATATAAGTATATGGTAAAATGCTGGCTCTTGCTACTATTTTGTGAAGGAAGGAGCATGCAACATCTTTAAACTGTAAATTTGAGGGCCTTGCATCATCAACAGTTGCCTTGACCTCCACTACTTCAGGTTCTTCATCTTCGAGGATAGTATAGATGGCTTGCCACTTTGTAGCACCTCCAGATGCAGTGCAAACAGTATCTGAGATTGTGGACGACATTTCTGTACATTCAATTTCTGCAATAGTTTGTTTGTTGTGTTTATGCATTACTTTGCATATGGACATGTCTTGAAGGAAAATTCCTATTTAAGACAGAGTAACGATCAAATGATTAAAAATATAGTGAAATGACCAATTTTTAAAAGAAAAGATCTGGGAAGAAGTTGTATCATTAATTAGTCATAAAAAATTAATAATTGTTCGCATTGGGATGATAAAACATATTTAATCGCTTCTAACACGATTTATTTTCACATTAAAACCTTTATTAAACCCTGTCAAATCCGTCGCATCGCGCATTTTTAAACCTTTTTTGTGAAGTGAATTTTCTTTAACAAGATTTACATTATGCGATATGTGATTTCGCCATATCGCGAAATTGCAAAATCGCCTACATCGGGATATCACAACATCGCCTTTATTGGAATATCACAACATCGGAGCTTTAGTAAGTAATGTTTTAAGTTTTAAAAGTATATATGCGATGTGAAATTTATGATGTCCCTTGTCAAGTTCAAATCAAAGATCACAAAATCGGGATTTCTATTTTGTGCTTAGCTTTCAATGGGAAAAGATTATGCGAGATGCGATTTGCAATAGAGTGATCACAAGGATATTAAAATGAAATTTATTAATTTCTTTTTGTTTTTTGTTTTTTACTTTATAAAAACAACAATGTTTTGGAGTTTGATTTTTTATTTAAAATGAAAAATACATTATAAAAAGGGTCCCTATTTATATTATCAAAATCCTTAATCTATTTTGAAAATGAAAATGGGGGGGGCATAGCACAACAATTGGCGATTCACTTGGGAGAACCAAATATCTCTAATTGTTTTGTTTGATATTTCTAAACTTTCAAAAAAAGAAAAAGTTTATGAGAGTAAAAATAGTATGATTCATGAATTAAACAGTGTTTTTTCAAAATATAATCTATTTACCTATCTCATTTTTTTCTTAGTTAACCCCTTAAGTGATAACACATAGGTTTCTGTATCAATCGTTATTTAGATTTAAAAAGATAAAGTAGGTATTCTCTAAAAATTGGTTTCATATATTTTTACTCATTTATCACAGATAGAGCCATTGTTGCCTGCAGGCGTTTCTAGCCTCGACAGGGTTATATTTTAACCAATAATGATTCATGGTCCCATCTGAATTTGATTTCTTATTTCAAAATATTATTGAATTTTTTTTTTCTGACACATTCTTAAAGTCATTGTCTAGGTTTGGTGACCTAATAGTGACAATGTCATTCAATGATCGTAATTTAGACTGAACAAGTTGGCTCGTGATGAGACCCCTTGTCTTTTGATTTTATAATAATTAAGTTATTACCCTGTTATGGTATGTATTATTGGTAATATTAGTCTAAATTATTTCTCTATGATTATGATATAAAACCTCGTGATGAGACTTATTTTCTTTTGATTTTGTATTTTTTATATATTTCTTTTCTTTTTTGAATTATACTTTGAGGAAGAAATTTTATTAGATGGGATGAATCATTAGCTCGTTTAAGAGTTATGGATGATCATTATAGAGATGGAAGATACCTTTTTGTAGATAATCCTTTCTAAGTTAAAGATTATTTTCTTGACTGATACATACATCTATATTTTATGACATCAAAAGTCTTTTCGGAAAGTAAATGTCTTTAGTAAATTTCAAAATATTTAAAAAAAAATAAGGTTTACTCAATTCTCATAGTTATAATTATCTTTTTACTTTACTTATTTATAGAAGTGAAAGATCAAATAAATTTATCAGAAATTTTAAAACTTTGAATTAACCAAAAATGATGTTATTTTCAACTTTAATTTTCCTAAAGCAAAGTAAAATTTAAAGTTTGATTCCTAAGAGTAATATTTTTTAAGAATTTGACCATTCATAGGAAAGGAATCTTTCTTACCTAATAAGTCTTGCAACAAAAAGATGGATAAACCTATTTTCTCTATGATTTGAAATGGACCAAGCCATAGTCTTTGGAATTTCGTATGCTTACCTTTTTCCTCATGTGCCTTATCCCATTTCAAAATAAGATCTCCAATATCAAAAGCTTTTGAGCTAGTAGATGCTGTGCCGAATGAGGATTTAACTATATGTTGATGATGAGGATGTATAGCTTTGGATTTTTCTCTCTGTTCTTCCATATTAATAATTTAATCTTGTCTAAGTTGAAGGGAAGACGAAGAATTCTCATCAATAAACTGCACTAAAGAAAAAAATGGTATTGTTATATTTGTGGGTAGAACTGCTTCTTTCCCATAAACTAACACAAATGGTGAAGTACCTATTGAGGATTTTTGGGTGACTCTATCTGCCCAAAGAGAAAATAATAGTGCTTTGTGCCAATTTTTATGATTTTGTTCTATAGTTCATTTGATGATTCTGACAAGGTTTTTATTTGTAGATTCAACCAATCCATTAACCTATGGATACTAGCTAGCTGAGTATTTTACTTTAAAACCTATTTTCAAAGAAAATTCTATCATAACGTTTCCAGAAAAGTAAGATGCATTGTCAAATATCAAAGCTGATGGGAGGCCAAACCTGGTGATTATGAACTGATCAATAAAATCTACAATGTTTTGTGTATTAACCACCTTTAATGGGATAACTTCTACCAATTTTCTGAAATAATTTGTTGCGGTTAGAATATACTTATGATGTTTAGAAGAGTTTGGAGTTATTTCACCTATGATATCTAACCCCCATTGTTCGAATGGTTGTTGGATATTTACTGGTTGTAGTGGAAATTTTGGTTTTCTTTCTCTTCCTGCTGTAGTTTGACATATTTTTCATTTTCTCACATATTCATGTGCATATTTAAATAGATTTGGCCAATAGTAACCGACATGGAGTATTTTATGAGTTGTGGTGTTTCCACAGAAATGACCTCCAGCTAGTCCATTATGTAATTCCTGCATTACTTTTTCAGCTTAAGTTTTCTCTAAACATCTCAATAATACATAATCATAATTCTTCCTAAATAACACATCATATATGAGTTGATATTGATTTTCTTTAAGCCTTACAACACTCTTGCTGTGTACTTGAGATATAATGGAGCATATCCATTTTTTAAGAAACATTTCAGATCACGATATTGTGACTGAGTATCATTTGGGCTTACCTCAGAGAGTTGTATTTCATTTGATTGACCTTCTTCTGTTGGTAAATGAGAGGATCCAGTTAACATCCTACAAAGACCTTAACCTTTAAAATTTTTAGCAAGATGTATCTCTACATCATATTCTTAGAGTGCAATAACCTAATTTTCTCTCTTCTCTCCTACCTCTTGTTGGATTAATAATTTCCTTACTGCTGAGTAAGGTACTATTATTTTAGTATGTGTTTTTAGGAGAAAAGGTGTAAAATGTTTCAAGGCTTTAAACATAAGAAAAGCTTGTTTTTCCATAGCTGAATAATTTAACTCAGCACCCTGAAGATTAGAACTAAAAAATGAAATCGGTTCTTCAATGTTTTTATCATTTAGCTGTGTCAAAACTAATGCGTATGACATATCAGAAGAGAATGTATATAATACAAATGGCTTAAGAAAATTGGGATTCAATCAAGGGAATCCAATCTATAGATAACTTGGTGTTATCATGGAGACCATATCATCTACACAAGATTGATGCTGCAAAATTGTAGGGATTTGCAAGTGAAGCAATAGGATACATACCTGATTTCTCATGCTTAAAATTGTTATCCAGTTTCCTCCAACCTTGAATTGTTTTGAAAGGGTCTTCATTATTATTTGCAATTTTTTCAACAAACTTGTTGTCATAGATGTCTTGTTGGTTGGGCAATTTGTACATGACTTTCAAGTATTTAGTTCTAAAAGAACCTAACATCTCATTCTTAATGGTTCTGAATTTTCTATCTTTAATTGTTGAATTCTCAACCACCCATCTTATCATATTAGTATATGGTAAAAGGATGGCCCTTGCTTCTATTCTGTGAAGGAAGGAGAATGCAACATCTTTAAAATGTAAATACGAGGGCCCTGCATCATTAGTAGTTACCTTGACCTCCACTACTTCAAGTTCTTCATCTTCGAGGATAGTATAGATGGCTTGCCACTTTGTAGCACCTCAATTTGCAGTGCAAATAGTATCAGAGATTGTGGATGACATTTCTATACGTTCAATTTCCACAACAGTTTGTTTGTCATGTTTCTGCATTACTTTTCATATGGACATGTCTTGAAGGAAAATCCCTATTTAAGACAGAGTAACAATCAAATGATGAAAATTATAGTGAAATGACCAATTTTTAAAAGAAAAGATCCGGTAAGCAGCTATATCATTCATTAGTAGTAACAAATCAATAATTGTTCGCATTGGGATGATAAAACATATTTAATTGTTTCTGACACGATTTATTTTCACATTAAAACCTTTATAAAACCCTGTCAAATCCGTCGCATTACACATTTTTAAACATGTTTTGTGAAGCGAATGTTCTTTAACAAGCTTTACGTTATGTGATATGTGATTTCGCGAAATCGTGAAATCGCAAAATCGCTTGCATCGGATATCGCAACATCACCTTTATCGGAATATCACAACATCGGAGCTTTAGTAAGTAATTTTTTAAGTTTTAAATGTATATCTACGATGTGTGATTTATGACGTCGCTTGTGAAGTTCAAATCTCAGATCGCAAAATTGGGATTTCTATTTTGTGCTTAACTTTCAATGGGAAAATATTATGCGGGATACGATTTGTGATAAGGTGATCACAAGGATATGAAAAAGAAATTTATTAATTTCTTTTTGTTTTTTGTTTTTTATTTTATAAAAAAAAAAAAAAAAATGTTTTGGAGTTTGATTTTTTATTTAAAATGAAAAATACATTATAAAAAGGGTCCCTATTTATATTATCAAAATCCTTGAACTATTTTGAAAAGGAAAATGGGGGTTGTTGCATAGCACAACAGGGGTGCAGGTTTGCATGCCCATTGTCGATCTGAGCACATCAGATCTCGGCCCTTCAAATCTGCAAGATGTTTATTAAACGTGCCAATAACATGTCACTTTATTACATAATGGATTAACCATATAAACATACAATTAATACTATAAACTAAATTTATTATAAATTATTTTTTGAGAGGCATTTTAAGTGGCACACTTTTTTCCCTTTTTATTTTATTTGAAACAAAGCAATTTTAATTCTTTTACTGCTTTTGACTACGCCTAACATTTTATTTTTCTTTTTTTCTTTGTTTTATTTTAGCATCTAATCCTAACATATTTTTATTTTCATTAATTTCGTTTCATATTCATTCCTAACATTTTTTATTTTTTATTTTTTATTTTTTTCATCTAGCCACATTCAATCCTAACATTTTTTATTTTTTACTTTTTTCATCTATTCACATTAAATCCTAACATTTTTTTTATCTTTGATTTTTTTCATCTATTCATATTCAATCCTATTTTTATTTTTTTTCATTTTTCTTCTAAAATGTCCAACTTATCAAAACAAGAAATGTTACAACATCCATAATAGCATAACAATCACTATTCTTAGAAGACATGATATACATAGGCCAAATTAGTATGCTCTTTGACCAACCATAGTATATTTCCCACATCTTGAGCATACATGGGTAATGGAAATCCTTCCTGGAAGCTTCTAGTTCAACCATTCCAAAAAATAATTCATCAAATTTGTTGGAGATCAGAAAAAATTATCTTTTAATTTTGTTGTAACAAAACTAGGATAGACACTTGAAGTTAAGAGCCTTATTTAAAGAATCGTCATAGATTGTATTATGGGTTCTAATTTTTTAGAAGAAGTAGACACTTTGAACAATTGTAATGTTTATTTTGGAAGAATACCTTGAACCACTTCATATTTCAGTTGTTTTTTATCAACTGAATATGGTATTTTGCTATAAGTTTTCCTGTTATCTTTGAGTGAAATCAAAATATCAATACTTTTACTTGATATATTCGATATCTTGTATAATTGATTAGTTATGTTAAATACTTATTTAATTTGATTATTAGAATTATTAAGTTAATGATACATATATGAATGTTGTGAATGTAGTCGATTTAACTAACTATTTATTGAATTTTACATCATTTGGATTCTAGTTTACTTATGTTGTCAGTCTGAATATCTAAATCTTAGGCTTCTTTCTAATCTTTCATAATTCATGCATGATAATAATAATAATCCTAGGATATAGAAGAGTGATAATAGTTTAGTATATATTTTCTTTTGAAAATATATAATTTCAACCTTTAGTTTACAACGATTCGTCCAAAATCTCTTTTAGAACCTCATTAATTAGAATATTCTTTTAGGATTTCTGCATATTTTGGAGCAATGTATTTAGGAGGAAATTGGGGCGCATAGTGACAATCACCATCCAAGATGGATATAATAAGGGTAATGTCAAAGGAAAATTAAAAAAAAAAAATTATAATAAAGTTTGTTTTAAAGTGTTAGTAATATATTAATATGATTAATCCATTATGTAATAAAGTGACATCATAGTGGCCCATGAAATTAATAAAAAATCATATTTGAAGGGTCGAGATATTTTTCACTCCAATCAATGATGTGCATCCAAACCCACACCCCCTAGTGTTTCCGAACGATATTCACAGGTGGGGGGGTATGGATAAAGTCGTTTCACCAAGGGCCACTATCGCCTACGTGTCTCCATCCCATTCAGACTGCACCCCACCCCCCCCCCCCCCTCTCCAGGTAGGCTTCAAAAGCTCTCTTTGACTTTTTGACTTACACCTGCCATATCGTCATCTCTCACATGTCATTTCACCTTCCAATGATAAACTGCCATGTGTCTCTTTATTACCTGTTACCATTTATTGTTAGTATATCCGTTTACCGTAATTTTTTCATAATAAATCACCCCACGCACACCTTGTTTAAACTTCACTCTTCACTGTCGAAGAAATATTTTTTCACATTCTTTCTGCTCACATTGTTTCCTGATTATTCCAAAACTCTAGCAAAGCACAGAAGTGGAACCCATGACCATTCAACTCCTCCAAAGCTATGAACTGGGTTGAATAATTAAAATTTGCGAGAATGAAAGGAGTGAATGCACAATATCCTGGTGTCAATTCTCAAATTCTTGGTCAGAAATGTGTTTTTAGTGGCAACTATATCGAGCATTTCAAAGCCAGATATTGGGCATTAAAAGACCGATGACAGTTAAAAGGTCAACCCTAGAAACCATATAATATTCAAGGCGAAATTAGTATTTGGGTTATTTCTATCCATAAAAGTAGAGCATCTGGAGTTGACCATTTTTAATGGGGCAGCTCAGCAATCTACTCCAAATGGATAAGATGGTTAAAATAGCTCATCATGATGCCACCTCACAGAAATGGACAACTCATCATCAAATCATTTTTATGAAGATCTTAAATCTAGTGTATCAGTTGGCCACCTCAACATGGTAGTTTGATTCGATAGGGATGACAAACATGGTTTGTTATACATTTATAGTCATAGAGTCCCTTTTTATTACCAAATTTACTAAAATAGAAATATCCCTATTATTCCTCAAATTCAATTCTCATGTGGGAGTCACTCCTACATCTTAGTGAAGCATTTTATCTGATAAATAAAAGACCAGTTGCAGAAGTACGATATATAGTCTTTACCAAAGATTCAAGTATTTGGTGTCTTGAATGTGTCTCTTTTCTCATCTAAGTTTGCTGTTTTTTTTTCATCTTCTCAAATTATCTTCAAATGCTTAATGTTTAAGTTTATAATTGAGTTTCATCCAATGTTAAGAAATCAATTATAATTTGTTTTAAGTATTTCCCTTGCCAAATAGATTATTTATGTATTAGAATTCACACTTGATAAGTGCTCTATTTCAAATAAAATCCATTATGCTAAAGCTATATTAGGAATTTATCCTTGATATATGCTCATGATATAATGGATCTTCCTTCTCCTTCTTCTCAAATTGATAAATCAATTACTTTTTCTGATAGACACCGAAGGCCTTTCCTTTGCTTCCTCAATTGTATGACCAGTCCATTGGCTTTATCTTAAACTACAGATTTTGAACCCACTGCCCAATCCTTCTATCTTAACAGATAGCCAACCACAAATATTTTCATTTTTACAACTACATAAGAACTAGCCTCTGCGCTTAAAACAACCTATTTCTTTATGCTTGACAAACATATTTCACTATCTCACTATTTCACATTACACTATTTCACTATTTCGGGCCAAGGATGAGAGAAAAATATTGGTTCTTAAAGAGGCTATAGTGGAGGACGAGCCACAACTCGCCAAGAAATTATCTAAATTGTTAAAGAAAAAGTATGTCTCACTCTTGGATTCTAAGGAGATTTCCAGAGATGGTTAGTATCTAGACAATGGTGCCACATGCCACATGACAAGGGAGTGTGATCTATTTCAGCCACATGACTCAGTAGCTATTAGATGCTTGGTGAGATGTGGGATCCACACTAGAGGAAGAGTTGGTACAAGAGAGGGTTTAATTGTATTTGAGTTAGAATCTGGATGGATTGTAGCCTTTCATCATGTTCTATATGTTCCTCGTCTGAGAGTGAATGTGCTCTCTATTTTAGCCTGGAGGATGAAGGACATACATTTGATTTTGGAGGAGAGATAGTAAAATTATGGCCAGAGGGAGTTGTGTATGCTGAGGAATCCATCATACTGGGGATAAAAGAGGGAAAATTGTACCGATTATGGGGTCAAACTCTAATTCGAGAGGGACATAGAGCTAGTTATGCAACATTTTTGAGGAGGCAGGAGGACCGCCTTAGCAGACCCACTTGGTGGGAATGGACCGAGCTAGAAGATATGTGATACGCAAATGACTTCAGTAGAGCTTTAGCTAGTAGCCATAACACATATGAGGTCGAGTTTCCAATTTCAAAGGAAGCAGGTTGGTCTAGTTCAGAGGGAGTAGGAATTTGAAAAACTTATGAAAAATGATTCTGAATTTTTTTTTTATTCTACTCTCATTGATAAAAAGTGATATTTTTAACATGTTTAACATGTAGCTCTAAGCCAATGTTATGCATGTTGGTTTCATTATTTTCAAAAAATGGGAATGCAACAATGCATAAGCACAATACTAGAATAGCAGCAAGCAATTAACTCATAAAATGTGTTAATAACACATATCCATCAAATGAATGTTGCAGCAGCAAAAATATGATCCATTATGTCAGCAAAAAGTGGGGAAAGCAGCAATATATGCCCTAAAAACATTATTCCCAAAGAATTGCATTATAATAGGGATAAATAACGTTGGGATCCCTTATATTATGTAATATGGGATTCACAACCAGAACATATTCAGAAACAAATCTCTTTTTATTGTTTAAATAGATCTCACGGTCCCGATATGGCTTAAAAACACTGAAATCCCATGACTTGACTAAACAGAAATTTCCTGAAGCATATACAGCGTGATTTTTAGAGGGTTTCTGCTACAATATAATCTAGAGTTTATTAGATCAATACATGAAGAAAAATAGGGATCTATCCCTTTTTACACATTAGGAGGATAACTCGACAAGGGTTTCATGAAAGTACAATGTAAAAAATGTTAGATCTGCAGATCTAGATCTAAAAAACATAGTATAACTGAAGCTTTATATAAATACAACTAAATAATACAAGAATGGAAGGATGATACTTCTTACAAGCTTTTTGGGAGAAGGGTTGGCCCTTTTCCTAAGAAAGAAGCTCACGATTGAGGGGATTGACCCTCTCACTGCAACACTGCAAGAAATGACACAGTTCCTACAAGGGAATGCACTATATATGATGGAAGAATGTTTTCCAAGTGCCAAGATATGGAAATATTCTCCAAGACCTTCCTTACTAATCTCCCAAAGGAATGGAGGCTCCCTCCTTTGAAAAATGAGTGCAGGAATTGGTGTTGTGAACCCTCACTACAAAGTAGCCTACCCCACATTGTCTCCCTCTCCATTTATGATAAGTGTAGAGCATATGCTGATCTTGGGCTGCAATACAATTTCCCTCGAGTGGAAAGATGAATACTAGATCTCCAAATATCTCCTCTCCAACGCTGTGAATCAAGCTGGCCCAAATCATCCCATATGTGATGGATAGGAAATCATCACCATATGGCATTCCATAAATCACATGTCCCACCTTAAAAGGATACAAGTGTTTGGATGTGGTGGCTATATCTCCTCCCATGCTCCCATTAGAACATGCAATGCAGAAAGTGTGGGAATTATCTTCCCAAAAGGACACATCCAACCCATGTGTCTCTCTCCTAATCATGCTCCCCATAAAGATAAGATCAATATCAGAAAATTAAATCATGATTATAATATCAATGAGGGAAATACTGAAGGTTTCATAAGATGCTGGAAAGTACCAATAGTTTCCCAAGTAGTCACAGCACAGTTTTCCAAACTACTGCTTCAAAAAATAGTATGGCAAGTTGTTTTTTAATACATGGATAGTTATGTATGTTCTTACATCTACTAATGAATAGTAAGTGGTTGGGTACATCAAATGAACATACATGGAAGGATAAAACACTTGCCCAAGGACATATAAAAGATGGTTTTCTCCTTCATTCAAGTTGGCCCAATGTTTACCATGGAGCTCAATGAAAACATTGCCCTCTTATGGAGAAATGCACTGAATAGGAATGGTAATGAAAATATTCTGTTAGACAATCAATGGATTTAAAAAAAATATTATTACCATGTTTTGAGAGTAAGATGATGCATATGTATATGAATAATTCCTCCATAGTGGCATGACACACTCCTATTAAGAGGAATAAACGATGTGCTGCATGAATATCACCCTTATTATGCTTGTAAATCCAAGTTAAGAAGATCATATCTTTGTAATAGATGTTTCCATCCACTACTCCATCTCTCTCACCCCCTCCTTGTTCACCAAGTGCATCCATTGTGAAGTGATTCTGGGGACATTCCATCAATAAACCCAAGCTCCCAAGTGACAGCATTGTTGGCCTGTGCAAATAGGCTCCTACAAACTCATAGCTCCATTCTTTGACATGCACATTGTCAAAGACATCTCCCATAATGCTACTACACATAAGAAGTCCCTCCCAAAGTGGAAGTACCTCTTGAACATCTAAGGCCAAGGAGTAGCCCCTTTGCACCATGATAGTGCCATCTCCTACTCCTGCAACATCATGCAAAGTGTGAGAGAAAATCTGCCCTTGCTCTCCCAAAAACAATCAAAGCAACAAAAGTTTTTGATGCCTCCCCATACCTCCATCATAAAAATCATGTGGTGAAAACATGGTGATTGATATGAAGAATTTCATATCAATACCATGTTTCCATGCTCCTTGTTGCCCAATGATGCAAGTATCCTGCCACATACCCTTAGAAAGAGGATGATGGCCAAACTCTTTCAAGAGTAGCCAACGCAACCAAGCCTCCTGCTGCCAAGTATCATAGATTTGCAAGTGGATTTCTAGCTTCTTTCTCATCATCCACAACAATCCATCCACATGTATCTGCCTCCCATCATGTTCTTCCTTAGCACTCTCCCAAGGAAGACTACCATCCTCCCAAATCAAATTTCTCCTCTTGCATTTCATGGGATGTTGAAATGCAACTCCTTGGAGATATTGTAGAGAAGACCTCTCATAAATGTCCTTCTTGAATCCACAAAGATCCAAGTGTGATGAGGAAAAAACCTCCTCAAAATGTTGAATAACTTTGCACTCCATGATGTGTTGAAGTGCACCTCTAATGAAATCTCTCCATGAGACCTTCTCTTCATCAATGGCCTTCCAAAACCAATAAGGTTCTAGATCTGCTGCAGGTATAAGTTTCTCTTTGAGATGGGGAGTTCTCATTGAGAAAGTGTCATCTAGAAAAGAGAAAGTGTTTCTCACTTCAAGATGTCTACCATCTATCTCTTCTTCCTCCATTGCTTCATGAATGAAGCTTCCATTTGAATGCTCCCATAAGGAATGGGTCATCTTTTCTTCACTACTGCTCTTGTACAGTGCAGTGCAATTATGTTGCTCTAAATCAGCAATATGGAATGATGTAGATCCCTCCATAATGTTTGCTGAAATGATAAGATATGGAAACTTAAGCATACCTTGGTGAAATGTGGAAGCTTCTTGTAGGGCTGCAAGAGCTTCTTCCTCATATGTGTTAGCTTCCCAAACTGCTGAAGATGAAGGTTGCTCCTCCATGGTTATAATAGTGTTGGTACATGCCTCTTCTACTGGTGGTGAGGGCTTATCCTTCATTTTTCCAAATTTAATTTTCAACTTTTGAGAAAACACAACAAGAGTAGACACTCTTGCATGGCTAAAATGGCTGAACCACCAAGCATTAGCTTCACCTTCAAGGTGCAGCACTGTAATTTCTACAACCTCTCTCTCTAATACTAGATTTAGTAGGAAGAAATCCTCTAGTTTCATCACCGAAGACTTTGCTGCACATGTGAGTGATCCATCAAAAGTGGACAATATGAATCTATTGCCTCTCATAATCCCATAGTTGTAGGGTCTTCTTTCTTCCTGCAGCTGAATGAACCATGGTAAAGCTAGAGTCTCCTTGAAGGCTCTAGATTTAGCTTTGTATTTGGCAAGGTATTCACTTATAATTTCAGATTCCAAGTGTCCTTCATGCTTCATGTCTTCTCCTCTTTGAGAATAGGAAGTGCATGGCTCTTCCTCTTCTCTGCATTTATTCTCCTTTATCTACTTAAACTCCTTGGAGAGGTTCTTTCTGGATCTAAAAAGTGATGAGAAAAAGATCATTCTCTTCATCATTCTGATCTTCTTCTTCTCTTTTTCTTCTTATGTCATAATGGTCGAAACTCACAGGTTGAGCCAAGACTATGCTCTGATACCACTGTAGTATCCCAAAATGGGAATGCAACAATGCATAAGCACAATACTGGAAAAGAAGCAAGAAATTAACTCATAAAATGTGTTAATAGCACATAGTCATCAAATGAATTTTTCAACAACAAAAATATGATCCATTATGTCAGCAAAAAGTGGGGAAAAGCAACAATATATGCCCTAAAAACGTTATTCCTAGAGAATTTTGTTATAATAGGGAGAAACAACACTGGGATCCCTTATATTATGTAATATTGGACTCACGCCTAGAAAATATTTATAAAAAAATCTCTTTTTCTTGTTTAAATAGATCTCCTGGTCCCGATATGGCTTAAAAACACTAAAATCCCATGACTTGACTAAACAAAAATTTCCTAAAGCATATACGACATGATTTTTAGAGGGTTTCTACTACAATAGAATGGGAATAACATATATAGATTTTATTAGATCAATACATGAAGAAAAATAGGGATCTATCCCTTTTTACACATTAGGAGGATAACCCGGCAAAGGTTTCATTAAAGCACAATGTACAAAATGTTAGATATGAAGATCTGGATCTAAAAAATGTAGTCTAACTAAAGCTTTATATACATACAGCTGAATAATACAATAATGGAAGGAGGATCCTTCCTAAAAGCTTTCCGGGAGAAGGGTTGGCCCTTTCTCTAAGAAACAAGCTCAAGATTGAGGGGATTGACCCTCTCACTGCAACACTGCAATAAATGAAGCAGTTCCTACAAGGGACTATGCTGTAGATGATGGAATAATGTTGGCCAAGTTCCAAGATATGTAAATCTGCTCCAATACCTTCCTTACTGATCTCCCAAAGGTATGGAGGCTCCCTCCTTTGAAAAATGAGTGTAGGAAGTGGTGTTGTGAATCTTCACTGCAACACCCTACAACAAAATGTTATACTGCTGCAAAAATAATGTTGTATCTGAAGGAGGATGCTTGGCCTAAAGCTTGGATGTGAGGAAAATCAATACAAGCTCCTTCAAGAGGCCTCTTAAGAAAGGAGAAGGATTCCTAAACAAGAGATCCTTGTGCTAAACAACACAACAACTCTACTAAAAAAAAAGAGAATGAAAAATAGTCTAAATAGAAAAATCAAATGTCATTCACAAGATGCTTTTCTATGGCTAACTTTCCCTCCTTTTATACATGTGTGAGCCTTCTTTCCTTGGGCCCCACTCAATTAGGGTTTCCTCCACCAAGGAATCTTCCTCCCACTATCTCTGCGTTGTCTCACAAGATGATCTCCACCTCCTATCCCAACATTGTTGACTTGGTCAAACTTGACCTTGTCCACATGCAAAAGTCCCTTTTCACACATGAAGGCGTGAAATCCAGCTTTTATATTTCACATTATGAGGGATTTTATTCACATTTTTATTATGCACAGGCTTCCTTACCCATTTATTCATCTCCTAAGTGTAATCAGCAAAATTGAATATTCCAATTTGCTACATGCAAATTTTGGAATATCACCGAATGGAGCCAACTAAAATATATGGGATACTCAAATGACTTCAATAGAGCTTTAGATGGTAGCCATAACACATATGAGGTGGATTTTCCAAATTCAAAGGAAGCAGGTTGCTCTAGTTCAGAGGGAGCAAGAATTTGAAAAACTTATGAAAAATGATTTTAAAAAACTTTGTGATTCTACTCTCATTGATAAAAAGTGATATTTGTAATATTCTTAACATGTAGCTCTAAACCAATGTTATGCATGTTGGTTTCATTATTTTTCACTTAAGAAAGTCATGGTTACATCAATCCACCTCCCAAGGTGTTTATATCAAGTGTGATCAAGCTAGATGTATATATGGTACCATATTTTTTTTAGCATGGTCACAATTTTTGTGAAGGACATATTTACAAAATTTTAAAAAGTGAGGAGCCTACCAATGTTAAGATCCTATCTTACATGAAAATATATATTAAGTTTTCCTTATATTAAATATGAGTATATAGCTGCAAATGTTTCCATTACAAAAGCATTTAATGACAAGGATACAATGCAAATAATTGATTTTCAAATTTCTTTTGGAAGCCACCGTGTACTAATGACTCAATCATATGAAGAAGGTGGATCACCCTGTATTAGAGTTTACTCAAGTTCAAGTAATACACTTACTTGGCAACGTATTATCAAAGATTATTAAAACTTATCAAGTTCATTTTTAATTTCATGCTCTACCTATGTTCTGGCCTAATATTAATATCAATATGCTTGATATTTAGCATGGGGAAGCATTCGTTGTAGATTTATTTTTACAATTCCATCATATATATAATTAGAGTATGAGTCCAAGAACCATCAAGTTTCATTTTTAGGCTTGTGTCCCATAGAATGATATTCATATTCAAAGATATTTCACTACAACTTGTTGTCCAACAATCACAAAGAACTCACTTGATTCCCTTAGAGACATAGTGAGTTACCACAATGAAAAATTTTCTATTTCTTTCAAAATTGTTGAATCTCCCTTTAAACAAAAAAATTCCATCACATATATACAAAAGAGAGATAACTGCTCTTCCTCTTTGAATGAGGAAAAAAACAAGATCAAAATTTAGAATTTCTATCCCTAAATAATCTCTAACCAACTACCACGAATTTGATCAACAAGTGACAAGGGGTACTCACCAACCTCAAATCAATCCATGGATTCTCCTGAGGAAGTGCTTACTAAAGAACAAATTTATATGTCGATCAATCTGCTCCAAACAGTCAACAGGCTTTTCGTAAAGTTAAACAAGAGACTCGATTTTTTATAAGGGACAGAAGATATAAGAGACCAAATCAGAATTGTGATGACCCAAATCTGTCAAAATGGGGTAAGAAACTCATTTAATTATCCCATTCCTTTATTTATGATTTTAATTTTCTCATCCTTTATAGAATAACTCTTTATTTTACAAGGTTTTTTTAGGGAGTTTGATCCTCATGTTGAGACTGTAGAAACACCATTGCTCCGCTTGTGAGTGATGCATTAAACACACTAACCGTTAATGCAACTCTTGAACAGGGTGACATGCCATTATATGCACCTGTTGAACAATGCACAGAAGGATGTGCACATTATTTAGACCATGATTCCATCACATCTAGTCAAGCAAGATTTCTTGGGTCTACTCGTGTTACTAGCATGGGAACAATACCAGTTAGATTCTTGGTAGATGATGACCATGTTCCCATGAAATTAGAAAATCTTCCAGGTATTTAAGAACTTTTTTACATATTAAGTATGATCTAATTGAAATTTACATATAGAGTGTCATTATTTTCAAGTAATGATAATAACGTTTTGTAGGAAACAATACCTTCTATATGCACTTGAATGAGGAAGCCTTGCAACTCTTTGGGCCCACCATTCGCACAAGGTAAAATTCACAAAATTTAAATTTCTGGAAGAAATTATCAATAGGTTGGTTCTCCTGTTCAGAGATGATACATTCAACAAAATTGGAGTTACCGCGAAGGCAGGCCTATATTTAAAATATCTGCGAGACCAATATAGGGTTCATTTTCAAAAGAACCCTAAGTATGAGTGCCCTCTATAAATTTAAGAAAATGAGTGGAAGGACCTCTACGAAGATGCATAGGATAAAAAACTTCGAAAATAAGGGAAGACACCACCCAGACTAGGAAGGTATGAGGCACTTTTATTAATGAAATTATGATGCTTTCTCATCAATATTGAGACATGTCATTAAACTTGTCAATATCGTAAATATAGGATCTCAGATAGATATAAAGCCACGAAGGTGAGAATACAAAAAAATGGCCAACATCATCTTGGCCCTGGGGGTTACTCAAAAATAGTCGCAAAAATTGTAAGTAAAAAAAAAAAAAAAAATTGCATCCAAATTTTAGAATCTTAATAATTTTAATTTAATATTGCAGAAGAAAAAAATTTCTTGTTCTCATGCAAAATTGAAGGGCGAACAATTCAATGAAACTCCCACGGAGGAAGACCACAATCTTGCTTACAAGCACAGATATCAAACCGTTGTTGAACATAGGACAAGCACGGGGTCTTCACGTACTAGTTCTGATCCCCCACTTGAGACTGAGGTAAATAAAAGCAATGTCGAAGAGAATTTATAAATTAATACTTATATAAAATCTAATGGTTTCTATTTTTGGCCATAAATTAATGTGATTGATTGTAAAAATCACGCAGGCATTGTAAATATAGATGTCCCAAGCAATGATGGAAGTCATGAGCCTAGTGATAGTGGATTGAAAGTTGAAACTGATTTTCAGCTCAATTCTGGAGGTATTTCATGTGAATTATATTTTTTTTTAGTATGGATTAAAATTATAAATATTTAAATTCAAACAGTGTATTAATTATAAATATTCTTGGTTCTACTCTAGAGCATGTACGGGATGAGGCCAGACAAGAGGAGGAACCTATGGCCACGTCTGAAAGTATCTCACTTCCCTGTAATTCTGAAGCAGGTAACGAACACTCTACTACCTTTTTATTAATAAAAACTTGTATTAATAATTATTATAAATAAGAATTTAACATTTTATTTTTATTGCAGTTGATGCTCTGTCTCCCTTACATCAGCATAGATGTTTCACCAAGTTGGGAGAGTGACATCTTACATCTGAAGGGGATGATGTCCTTGCTTCATACACGAAAAATTTCAAGAAACGGAAAAATAATTGATTTTATTTGTAATTTAATTAGAACAACCTTGTTTCAGATTATGTATAGCATATAGTTTATTATAAACCATACTGAGATCAAATATTTTTTAAACTCTACAAATGAATGAATGAATAAATGCTTACTACATATTTCTTTATTTATGACGTATCTTAATATCTTTCTTTCAAATATTTCCTCGTATATACATTGGGTATTGGGGAATTGAGAGTGATGTGAGGGGGGGAGGAGCCATGAGAGCTTCCACCTTCACGTGGTTGGCCTTGTTCAATATAGAATAAATTAATATTTGGAAAATCTTGGAGTAAAACTCTGAGATCCAACAGAGAAATAACAAGGTTAATGTTGACTTCATTGTTTCTTTGTCGAGTGGAGGGAGGTTTTCTCCAAGGTTAAAATTTATTCTCGAAACTTAGAGGAGCTCATTCAGGTATTCATGCACTCACTTTTTTTTAATAATTATTTATTGGTGCATAAAATTTAATACTTGGTCAAATTTAATCTAAGTTTGCCTCATTGGTCTCATGAATATGTGTAGGAAAATTTGTGTCGTTTTGGATGTTGAAGAGGAACAACTATTGAAAGAAAATATCTCAAAAAGGTAACATTACATTCAACATTCATTTTTTAACTATTGTTATTAGGAATTTGTTTGGTGGTTCTTATTATTTGATAAACATGTGTTTTATCCCTTTTATAGATTGTCATGTGTATACTATTTCTTAGAATTAGAGATACTTTTCCTCTCTATCTATTCATTATTGTAGTTTTCAAGTTGAAGTTTGGGAAAATGGAGGAAGCTCCAAGGAATGTTTGTTAACTTTAATAAGGTATTTTCCTTTTGAAGTTCTGGAAAATTTGATTTCAAACTAACTCAGTCTAGACCTTTAATGTAGATGTAGCCCAATTACTCAGATTATGGTTCAGGCAGCGAAAATTGGAGAATGTGTAATTGTCATGTGTTTCAATTCAAGAATTTGCTCAAATGAAATAATGTACCTGGGATGCGAGGTTCAAAAATGTTGTGCTAGAAGAGGATTGTATTGAAATTATATGTAGATTTCATGCCAATCCTCTTTTGGCACAACATTGATGAACCTCGCATCCCATGTACATTATTTCATTTGAATGAATTATTGAATTGAAACACATGACAATTACACATTCTCCAATTTTTGTTGCCTGAACCATAATCTAAGTAATTGGGTTACATCTACATTAAAGGTCTAGAATGAGTTAGTTTGAAATCAAAATTTCCAAAACTTCAAAATGAAAATACCTTATTAAAGTTAACAACCATTCCTTGGAGCCTTTTCCATTATTTTTCAGTAATAACCCGTCGGATGTTTGATGTAAATTTAACAAGTGTTGGATATTCATTGGCCCTCATCAATGAACCAATGTTGAATATTTGTCTCCTTTCCGACGCAAAATATCATCGGATCCATAGCATCTTCATTGAAGGAACATAGATAACGTCAGATATTCGATAAACACATCTAATAGATGGATGTCGGGTATTCAAACTTGGTTACAAATTAAAACGTTGCCTATTTGAAGACTATACATCGAACCAATTTTTTCTTATCCGACGGTTTATTTGGCATGAAGGATGGTAGATATCAGATGTACAGGTCCAAGAATTTCCTATTTTTTGAATATCTGATGATATATATGTCTCAGGTTCATCGGATAGTAGATGAAGTGGAGTCGTATAATCGACGAAGTGACATCGATTTTTGGCCCCATTTTTACTAATGATGGAAGAAATTTAATGAATCTCTTTCAGTAAAGAGCCTTGAATTAGATCTAGAGAACTGACAAGTTATTCATAGTATCTGGAAATTAGGACTATACAAGGTTCCATGCTGATATACAACCTTCCCATGTGTAGGTGTCATCAGCTAGATTGTTTCACACATTAATGAGAAGACCATGACATTGAGCACCACTGGACAGAATATTGCTACCTTTTTTGGAGAATATTATCAGCACATGTATCATCTTCCCGAGCCAGTGAAGCTCATGGACTCATATTTCTACAACACCAAAAGATATGTGAACATAAGAGATATTGTTAAAGGTTGGTTGAAAGAGCCTTCGAAGTTTCAACAGAAACCCACCCATTTATAGAAGAAAAAGTCAGGAAGGCCTACCAGCTCTTGGTTATCTTAGATTACAAGATTCAATTGTCAGTAGATCACAGAGACCTTTCCTAAAGGGTGGGTAGTCTTATTGAACTAGGTTGTGAGTTAGGGGAATTTTTTCAGCTGGTCATATATGTTGGCTCGAGAATTGAGAGCCCGTGTAACACACGCCTGGAATCCTCCCAAGGGGGAGCAAGAAAGGTTTTATATGTCTGCTTATTTATTGGATGCAATTTGTGCACATAATATGTTTCCTAGAATGAACTGGACATGGACACCATGAGAAACTATCGTGCATATATATTGTAAAACGCTTTCAAATTGCAGTCATCGAGCAGTAATGAAATAACTAACTGAACATTTCATCATTCCACTTTACAAACTTGTCTTTGAAGAAGAACCCCCTTGAATATATTGTGGAAAAATGGAGGCAATAGCATAAATCATAGATTGGTTTGCCTCGTCGAGTGGCGCCTTCATTAGAGTGTTCAGTGGAGAGAAATCATCGCATATTTTTCCAAGGTATGCCACCGATAAGTTTTTCATGCAATAAGTGTCATATCATCTCACGACAGGGTTTTTAATAGCTTTGGATAGGAAGAAGAAAGCACACTGGCCAACCCTTCCTATGCAAATTGGATTGTACGAGATAAATAACTTGAAAGTCACAGTTACCAAGGGAAAGGAGATAGTGAAGTTTTCATTTGGTACTCAATACTTTAATCCATATGATCCCCATAAAATTTGTGAAGACCATTATGCGTGAATCTAATTTCAGTGGCTCAATGGGACATTTCATTGGCAGGAGTAGGATCCATGGAGAATTTGATACATTGACTCCAAACCCCGTGAGCCAGTCAGTTTAGCAGTGACTTCATAGGCCACTTCGTACAAGGCAACAACTCCGTAAGCAGCAGTAGCAGAAAGAAAGAACCCCGCACAAGATAAGGGAAAGAGAAAGGTTGTTGATAGTCTAGGGGGAGAACAAAGCTACAAGATGAAAGTGAACCCAATTCTTATGAAAGTAGCTTTAGAAGTAGAAGTGAAGAGTAACAAAAGGATACAAAGAGAAAAGCGGAGGAAGAGATAAAATCAGATCTTTCAAGAAGAAAAATTGATATCGAAGCAAGTAGAACAAGAAATGAAGGAAGAATGGGAGTTGATGAGGAAAGAATAAGAGGAGAAACAGAAGAAGGAAGAACGAAAAACGCAAGGCACCATAGAAAAATAAATAGTTCCATTACAAGTTGAAGAGCAAGAACAAAAATAGCTAACAGTAGAGGAGGAGGATGAACAGATGTAGGATTGGGAGCTTTCTCAACAGATTTAATACTTGATTGAAGTTCTAGATATATATAGTTGGAACTGGAGCCATCGAATGAGGATGTTGACCTTATTCTAAGTGCACCATAGGTCACTTTTCAGTCTCCACCACCTCTAGTAGTAGAGATAGCTTTGAGCAAAGAAGGGGATGTTGTTCCTCTTGATGATGATATAGTAATGGACTTGTACACGCAGCTCACAAGAAACTCACCTTGTTGATTGGAAGTATTCATGCCTCATGTATATGGTTATACAACAGTTTTGATTTCTTGGTGAAAGCACATGAGATCCCATCAGTTGTCTCACTCACCGTTTCCAAACGCAGACACTAGGTCAAGTGAGAGATCGAAAAGTACTTCGAGTAGCTAAGACAGATTTCTACCAAGGAGGACTTAAAGTTGAACATACATCATATGTAGAAATTCATCGGTGATCCTGTCCATATTAGGATAATGTTACTTCTTCTTAAGAGGGAAATTGAAATTGGCTCCAATTTATTGTACCTGGATTCTATGGAGGATAGAGTCCACTTCCAGCCAGACACAATCACACAATTTATGGATGTCATCACACAGTATCGATCTTAGTACCAATATGTGACCGAGAAGCATCAAGTGGAAGTTGGTGAGATAGAGTTTCCCCAAACTTAAGCATCATAGTGTTTTTTCTTGTTAGGATGTCAAGTTGTCTCTACCTTATTTTTTCTTATATGGGTATGAGTGTAAAATTTAATATCGTCTGTAATTATTTGTAAATTGAAATTACAAGTCTCAATATTGGAATGTGAAGAGTCATGATGTAATGTAATGAATTTGAAGAGTCATGAGGGGAGTCCAAGGGTCACAAAGGGGAATGTGAAGAGTCACCCCCTTTTTTTATAAATATATCATCATAACTCATGTAAAGGGCTTTATGGAGCCAAGCTTTTGGCAAGGCTTAGGCTGAGGAAAATCTTGGGATTTTTTTTAGAGCCTTGGCTTCTCTATAGCGTAGAGGGAGTATAATTCTTTGGAGGAGAAGGTGTTGTTGACTTAACATTCCACTATTATGGATAGTGGTTCGTTAATGGTGTATGTATAATTGGAACTTTCACTTTTAATAAAACTCATATCTAGAACACTTTCTTGTTGTATTGGCAATGTATGGTATTTAACTTACGCTTATATTTATGAACTAATTTGTTTGCAGTTGTACGAATCTTGTTGTATGTGTGTTGTTGCAATAATTCATCGTCGTTAAGTTGCAGATTATTCTACATATTATCTTGTGCTGCCATTATGCTCATGTGTTACTTTCAAGATGTGTGCTATTACAGTCTTCTAAGGGTCTGAATTCCTTTTTGCTTCAAGTGTTGGAAACTTCATGCATCACACTTGACTTTCTGCAGGGTCACACACTTGTTCTCACCAAATATACCATGCACCACTCTATGTGTATTTGCAACCAATGTAGGTCATTAACACCCCATTGTTGGGACTCATACTCCAAACAATGTGCAGTCTAGTTGGAACTTAATATCAGGGAGATCCCCTGAATGTTGGCAAGTCCAACACCGTCAACATTTATGATGCTAGAAGGAGGACCAAATGACAAGTTGATCCCTTGAAGTTTGTTTTGAATTTTTTCGCTCATCTAATGACTTCTACCCAAATCATAACCCCGCCATGTTTTTCTAGACACACAAATTTGAGAGTGTCGGCGCAAATTATTGATGACTTCATAAACTTAAAATTCAATGGTGAGGTGAAACAACCTTATTTGATCATACTTTTAGTTTTTTTTATTTATGCACCAAACACAAAATCCACTGTGAGGAAGTTGGTTGTAGGTTGTTCATTCTCAATTTTGAAGGACATGTATGGAATTGGTGTAACACACTACCTCATGACTCCATACACTCTTTCAAACATATTTTCACAAAAAAAATTGTGCTTTCCAGAAAATTCTAAATTTGCAAAAATCACCTGATGACTCTACCCAAGATTTTCATGATTGTTTCATTCATCTTTGATTGAATTTCTTGAAGATGAAGTGGATTGGTATTTCTTGGTATAAATATTTATATATCTTTCTCACATTTCAGATATTTTCATGAGCTTGAATCTTTCAAATCTTTCCCAACATACCTCGGTATTAGAGCTTCGAAATTTGTGACGGATGAAGTTGTTGTCCCAAGTGAACCTCCATCACCTTCTCATCAAATATCTCTAGTTCCACAAGTTGAGGTGGGAGAGATTTAAAATGTACCTATTGATCTACCACCATCCCCTCCTACCCCACACACTCAGAATTTCAGCACAATTTTGGACTATGAATCTGATGGTTACGATGAAGTGTTATCTCCTTGTCCTCCATCCTTTGGTTCCTTTTGTCCTCTGGATTGTGAGTTATTGTGTTCACCAGTTCCAAATATTTCTCTTTATGTTCATAAGGATCAAGGTCTGTAGGGATCCAGTTTTGAGCAACCAACTTGCGACATCATTTATGATGATTATGTGTGGGATTCTACACATGAAAAACAATTTGCGATGAAGGATTATTCTTGTCCTTCTACACCTCTTCCGCATTATCCTAACATTTTCGATGATTCTTTAATTTTGGTTAAATCTTGTGAAAATTTAGTTTTTGATGTTATTAATACATTCGATCATTCTCATAACATGTGGAATTTTTATTTTCATCTAAATGCAAAGAGGACGAATATTCTATTCTTGATTTCCCCAATCTCTCATCTCATCTTTTTTTCAAATATCGAGGGTGAAATTTATTGTTTTCAATCTTCCCCTGTTTACGATTTTTCATATCACGAGGATACCTTGTTTGTGATCTTGAACCTTCTAATCGTTGTTTCCATGAAATTTTCATTGATCCATTCGATCACAATTATGATTCTCCAAATCTTGATCTTTCCAAGCCACTGATATTTTATGATATATCTTCTGATAAGTTGGAACTTCCCCAAGTTGTCAAGGCAATTTAGCCCAAGCTTATGGTTATGTATGGTTCTTGTATTCTCATGGTCAGTTCCACTCCCAATCATAACAGGGTTGAATATTTCAGGGCTCCTCATCACCCTCCCGCACACATTCATTGAAAATCAATTTGTTTTACAATTTTTGCATCCTCCACATGTATCACATGATCCTACTACTCAGTGATTGGAGGAGTCGTACATCGCGAGTGTTGTTGCAAAACAAAAATTTTAATCTTTCTTTATGTTCACCCATTTTCGTTATTTGAAAGTTTTCTCTTGCATGTCTTCAGGTCATAGTGTGTCAAAACACCTTAATGCATCTGCAGAATTTCTTCCATGCGTGTTTCATTCTTACTTTTCTATGTATACTTCCAAAATTTGAACGTTTTGGTTTTCATTATCCTATATTTTGTGTTTATTTTTATCCTTGAATACCCTTCTTAACATGAATTCCCTCCCATACATAGGTCATCCAATGTGTCGGTGGTTGCACTGGAAGTATCACTTCACATGAGTCTAGCCTATGCTTTGAATAGGTTAGGAGTAGGATTAGTTGTTTAATTTTATTAGAAATGCTTTGCTTTAATTTTCTTTATGCTCTGATTCTTTCCTTTCATTTATTTTAATTTCATTTATAGGATAGTTTCAGCATGAGACTTTGTTTGGCTTTTGAAGAAAGCATGGTGAAATATGAGAGGAAGTTGTACTACTATCACCACTTGGTTTTCTATCTATTGCTTCTCTTTTCATGAATATTGTATTATTTTATTCGATGATACTCTTAGGGAAAATATTTCCTTTTCAGAGAAAATCGCAGTGAAATCACGATGTTTGAATTTTAACTAGTACCTCCTACTATAATCGATATTTTATCTTTTCGGTTAATCCTTGTCAACTAACTCAAGCAGAGTGAGGAGGGGAGGAAAACCTTAACAAGTGTTTCAGAGGTGTATATAAACATCCTTCTCTGAAGGAAAAACGTCTTCTACTCTTAATAATTTGAGATCCCTCTTATGCCCCATGAAATAAATAAGTGCCTATGAAACGTTCCATGAAAAATGAAAAAGTTAAAAAATAATTAAATAATAATAATAATAATAATGAAATAAAGGGTGAAAGAAGAGAAAGGATTCCTGCGTAGAGAGGTGATTCAGCAAGCAACTTCGTATTGACTAGGCTCACTGACAGTGGAGAAATGTTTGTGTTCCTGAAGTGACTTCATCAAGGTACTGTCCATACCTTCTAGCAATGGAGCAACACCAAAGATGAAAACTAAGACTAATTATTTCTTGTACTTGTGCATTTATTTCCTCCTCATCTGCAATCAAAAAATCTCAGCTTGAATTGACCTATTAGTGTGTCATTAATGAAGAGAATGGTAGGAACTACATCTTTAACTAAAACTAAGTGAAGAAGTTGTGGTAATCAGTGAACTGAACAATACTTCCTGAAGAGTTAGACTAAAATTTCATGATACAAGACTCATACAAAGAGATGGAGTTCTCCCATTGTGTCCCCAAGTGTTGTAGCAACTAACCACACTCCAAAATTATTCCTATGATTCAATTTTGGAGCCTTCCTTCCTATATACAAGAGATTTTCTTGTGTTATCCTCAAGTATTCATTCTTTGATTGAGACTTATATTTTTCATTTGTGCATTTTTTTTCTTGTTTTCACACTCAACTAATCTTTCTAAGTCACAAGCTAATCTCTCGACTTGGTCTTACAACAATTCTAGACTTGCCTCTAGAAACTATGCAATCATTGAGGGTAAGTAGCCATTGTTATAGGTCAATTTGGGCACCATTCCCAATGACCAGGTTTAACTGGACATCATCCCCAGAATCAATGAAGAGGGTTTATCATCCCCTATCATTTCAGTTGCTACATGCCCTAAGACAAAGAACAAGAACAAATCATCCATGACTTCCATTGCAAGGCTTCCAAGATTTGAAGTACATGTTATATCACCTATGAGCTCACCAACACAGTCTCTCAAGGGATTAACTGCTTTTCATATGCAATTACCTCCATTCAAGGGTTCTATGCAAAGCACTTCAGGACATTCAAGAGTGCGTTGGTCAATTGGAAGCGAAATTATCATTGTTCTGGAATCTCCACATGGCTAGTGCCTTCTAGAAGAGTCCATATGTGTCAAACTTTGAATCCATGTGTCCATTCAACACCTCTAATATTGGGAACATGTCTTTCCTATTATTAGAAATTCATTGATTGTGAAACTACCTTCAGCTGATCTATAAATTGAGCACAGATCCTAGTACTTGAGAAGGAACAAATTTGGTAAAGAAATGTTGTTAGATTCTAAATTGAGTATTTGATTTGAGTGATATGTTGCTGGAGATATTTTCATTGTGATGAGGTTGGGATGATTCTAGAGTTGGTGACATCAAATCAATCGTTGGTTGTAACCTCCCCCTTCTATCCATTAATAAATATTGTTGCTCATTTTCCCACATATGTATTTGTATAAGCTTTTATCTTTCATATTATGGACTCTTAGCTGATGTATATGTTTCATGTTTCATTGATTTAACTAATTAAAGTAAATACCCATCTTTATATTGCAATCTCTTTGTTTTTTAGTGTTCATACTTCCAGGAACTAGTCTGACGATCAAATTTGGATTGGAAGCTACAACAAGAGTGACAGAAGGAGCATAGGAAGTGCTTGAACTCCAAGTAAGTTTCTCCATCTTTTTGTGTGCCTATTTACTCTTAGGAAAAGGATTTGCAAAGTATTTGATCTGTTGTTCTAAATGCATAGCACCACATTTAGGGAATGTGTTTTATCTGTAATCCATAATTCCGCATAACAAATTGGAAAGTCCACTAGGGAGTTTACCTTCATCCTTGGTGTGTTTTTTCCTCTTCTTATCCACCCAGTAGCATCCACTCTCAATTATTATGCTTTTGAAACAAATAATTGCATTAAAAGTGTGTTTAGTAGCTTGAATTTTGTTCTCTGTTGCGCCCAACGCATTTTTGTTCAAGACACAGTGCTTTTCATAGCATTGTCTCCCACTCAGGGGTGCTTTGCAACACAATATCTCCCCTTAGAGACTGCATAGCCCCCTAAGGCAACCAAATTCCCTTTGAATTTTTCATTTCCATCACTTTCAGCCTTTTTTTTTGTTGGGTTTTCAATTGTCTAATGCTTCATAGAGACCAGTGAATTTACCTGACTCTTCCTCCTTTTAAAAGTAAGTTTGTTCGATGTCTCTTTAAGTGTTATCATTGACAAATCAAATTCAAAGTATTTTTATTTTATGAATTAGATCCATTTGTTTTCGTAAAGGAAATTTTTGTTAAATTCTTCATTTCCTGTAGGAAAAATTGTAGTTCCATTCTTCGTTTTTCCTAAAAGAGAAATTGTTATTAAATTCATCATTTATCAAAGAAGAAGCAATTTGTTTTTGTTGATTTGATGCATTTAGTTTCCTTTTTGCATGCACATTAAGGGGACTGAAAATAAAAACATGCATTTTCATGTAGTGGATTGTATGTTTTTCATAGGAACAAATTAGGAAAGCTACATATTAGTTTGTGTTCTTTGTTCTTTGCTCTCAAAACTTATTTCTCTTTCCCTTTAGTAGCTAAGATTTTCATTGAAAAAGCTAAAAGAGAAAATTTTTCTTATCATTTTAGTTTTCATTTTAGGAATTTCCATCACATCATCATGGTGAACCTTGAAAGGCAAATTGATAAACAAGATCAACTTAAAATTTACATCAATTTACCTAAAAAAGCATTGGAACCATAACAATAAAATTTAGAAGGTCTAGGCTAGAGATGTGTTTCGGCGTCATAAAACATAGCAATTGTCTTTAATTTTCTGTGATACATTCTGAGTGTGATACCTCACACCACATACATAAGTATATTATAACTTGTCCACGTACCTTTGGGTATATCGGGCGGTGTAATAGTACGAAAAGTATAAAGAGGTGCTCTAACTGTGTGGTTTCGCATCAGATAACGCTAATACGGACTTGGGCCTCCACGTACCTTTAGGTATATTTGGGAGGACAAATTTAGGTTTCTATCCATCCATAGTGAACAAAGTCAGCTTCCTTGTAAATTGTGATACATCGAACACATCATTTAGGGAGATTTCCTGCCTGTACTTCTTGGTTCGCCAGGAGGTATTCTGCAGTTCAGATTTTCTTGGTAAACCTTTTGCCTAACATTACCCTTTTATTTTGTTTATTTGTTTTTGGTCATAAAAAATCAATCATCATGGAAGAATAAAATCCCTTTCCCCGTCTTTCGCGTAGATTTTCATTGAAACCACCTTTACGAAGGGAAGTCACTTCTGGTCGGCAAAGGCAACATCACTCTACCGAAACCAGTACCATCAGTACCTCTGGTGAAGCATCATATTCCCATATACCAGAGTCAGCACAAGTTATTTCTACAAATCATGGTTTGTCTACTGTTGTTGAGACAGAGTCCTCACAAATACTGATCATGATCCATCCAATCAGTGAGACCATACCTTCTGAACCCGATGTTGTTCAACTGGAAGTTGATCGAAATCCTGTCTCTTTTTTGCCAGAACATCTGCATCCTGAAGTCGAACGACCGGAGGTGTTTCCTGTATCAGTTTCCCCACAATATATTGTAGCCTTTGAGTCTCCCATATCATGTAGTCAACCTCCTCAGATATACTTTGGGCCTGACGACGAAATCCTTCCACTTGGTGAAGATATCCCACAAGATGAAACATCTTTAACTCCAACCCATTTTGGGGAGGATATTTACCTGTATGAGTCTTTTCCTCAATCACCATCCTCTAATTTTTTTGATCCTGTGCCCATTCAAATTCTTGTCGATTCAAAAGGGTATACACTTGGTCAAGTAACCATGCCTGAACCAAAATTTTTTGGTTGGACCATCTTTTCTAATTGCATCAACACCTGCTCTCGCTACCCCATCAATGTTCACAACTTCACCAGAGTCATATTTACATGGTGTGCCTTTGGTCCTTGAGCAAGAGCTTCTCAAAATTATAATATAGTTGAAGATTTTGCTCAATCCCCTTCAGCTATGTTAGCTCTTGAGGTATTACAAAATTGTCCCTCCCAGAAATAGGCTTTATTGTCATCTATAGGTGGAATTGATCGGAATTATTCTAATCTCGTAGTCTTTAATCATACAGGCTATGTGCCGCAATTACCAGCAGAATTGGCATTCTCCATCCAAGTAAATGTTCTCAAACACCTTTTTCATTGTACTATTATTGACGAAGGAGCATCTACGTGAATTATGTCTCTAAACTGTTGGAAGTCACTTGGCTTGCTGTGCCTATTTCAATCACCAATGATGTTGAAGGCCTTTGACGGACATACATATGAGCCTTGTGGTATTATCAATAACCTGTATGTTGAACTATGGGGAAAAATAGTGAATGTTGACTTTGAGTTCGTTGATGGACCCCTTGACTACAATATTTTACTTGGAAGGCCATGGGTATATGCTATGACTGCAATTGTTTCTACATATTTTAGAATGATCGCCTTTCCATATAAAGGTGTTATCATAGTCATCAATCAGATATCCTTCTTTGCCTCCACTTCACATGTAACTGGAAGTGTTCTGTTCGTTCACGCACCCCAACTTGCACTTCAGAACATTGGTGTAGGAATATTAAACGATTCCACTCTCATGGGAACCTTTACATTACCACCGCCTACGACGTCGACAGAAAATGAAAGTATAGAGACCTGCTACATGATCTCTTCCACTCCATATGGCTTAAGGAAGAGTATGGTTGATTCTGAAATTGTTATGTTGGATGAGTTTCGGTCGCCTAGCCCTATTGATATGGAATAGAAATCAATCTATTTGGCTTGGGCGGCGAATCTGAAATCATCGTCGCTGGTTGTTTGGGTTGATCGTTCCCTAGATTTTGGTTCTCCATCTGATCCTTTTTCCTCAACTTTCTTGGCAGATGAGAATATTTTGGAAACCATGATGTCAGAAGGAGAACCATGGGAAGATTATCATCATCATTCCCATATTCCTGATTATGAAGAAAATAATCTTAGTGAACTATATTACCCATCAATCAAAAATTTCTTTTCGAATTCTTTTCCTATTAATGCAATTGATTCCAAGAAAAATCTGTCAAATACTAAAGAAACCATTTCTATCGATATTTCGACCAAACTTGACATTGTAGAAAACATTCATCTCGCTATATCTTGTTCTCCATCAAAACTTGAAACATATCGCTCTCTCTTTCGTGAATTCTGTGATGTATTTTCTTGGTTTTATGAGGAAATTCCAGGCATAGATACTAGTATCGTTGAACACATTATTAATATGTACCCTAATGTCAAGCTAGTACATCAACGCCTTCATCCTATTCATCTAAAGAAGGCCAATGTTGTTAAAGCAGAAATTGAGAAACTTTTGTGTGTTGGTTTCATGTACCCTGTTCCGCTAACTGAGTGGGTTTCCAACATCATTCCTATTATGAAAAACTAAGGAACCTTCAGAGTATGTGTCAATTATCAGGATGTCAATCTTGCTTTTCCAAAAGAAAACTATCCTACTACTTTTATCTACCAAATTATCGACGATTGTGTTGGATGTGAAATATTTTTGTTCATGGATGGATTTTCTGGCTACAATCAAATCAATATCCTCCCAGAGGATCAATATAATAAGACAAAATTCATCTATCCCTGGGGCACATTCTCTTATCGGAAACTCCTGTTTGGTTTAAAGAATGTTGGGGAAAATTTTCAGAGAGCAATGGATTATGATTTCAATAACTTCAAGCACATTTTTCAACCCTATCTAGATGATTTACCCGCACATTCATGAAATCGGACTGATCACCTGATGCATTTGAGAGCCATAATTTTACGCTGTTGACACTACAAAATACACCTCAATCCACATAAATGTGTGTTTTTTGTTGGTTTTGGTTGTTTTCTTGGATTCGTCATCTCAAAAGAAGGTATTCGAATAGACCCATTGAAGGTCCAAGCCATTCTTGATTTACCTACACCATCAAATTTACTTCAAGGAAAGGCTAACTTCCTAAGGAGGTTCATACCCAACTATGCCGAAATGGCTAAAGAATTTACTCGCCTCTTGAAAAAGGGGATTCCCTTCCATTGGGATCATGTTTCAAAAGCTTCTTTTGATGTTGTCAAGGATACTCTGTCTGGGCGTAATTAATGTATCCCCCCAATTATCAGAGTGATTATTTCTTATATATCGACGCAATTGATACAACCATTGCAATGGTATTGGTCCAAGTAGAAAATGGGATAGAACATCCAATCTATTATTTGAGTCATAATCTCAATGATATGGAATTGAAGTATTCATACGTAGAAAAGCTTTCTTTGGTGGTTGTTTAAGTTTTCCAAATATTTCGCCACTATATCTTGTTTCGAAAGACCATTTTCATTTCAAATTGCAACCCCATGACTTATATCTTATCACATCAATTGCTGGGGGGCAAGTATTCAAAATGGATTGTCATTTTGTAGGAATTCAATTTGGAATTCATCAAATCCAATTCAAATAAGTCTTTAGTTTTGGCTAAGCTTCTTTGTGACCTTCCCTCTGATAGTATTGCTACTATGTCGGAACCATCTATTCCAGATGAGTCTCTATTTCTAATTAGATCATTTGATCCTTGGTATGGGGATATTATCATCTATCTCCAAAACCATACTTTTCGACCTGATACCTCTCGCTCTGACCAATGATGTATTCGATACCAAGCCAAACATTATCTGATTGTTGGTGATACACTTTATCATCATGGTGTTGATACAATTTTAAAAAGGTGCCTCACTCATGAGGAGGTCAATTTTTTTTTAAATTATTGTCATGTTGGGGCTTGTGGTGGACACTTGTCTGGATACGCTACCATGCAGAATATACTCCGTGCCAGTTACTTTTTGCCTACCATATTTCACAAATGCATCCTTGCAATCAGAATTTTTCATGCGTACCAAATATTTGATCGTAAAATCCACAAATTGACAGCGACAATGCATCTTGTTGTCTCTGTAGGAATATTTTCAAAATGGGACATTGACTTCATGACCTGGAACCCTCATGGTTATATTATTGTCATAGTAGACTACTTTACCAAGCGGGCCGATGTGATGCCTACATTCAACAACACAGGACCAACAACTACATTATTTTTCTTTAATCATGTCATTTGCACGGTTTTGGTTCCCACAGGCTATAGTCACAAATCACGAGAAGCATTTTCGCAACCATATGATGATTGAATTGACTGTTAAGTTAGTATTGTCACATGATAATTCTACTCCTTATTATCCACAATCAAATGGAAAATTTGAAGCTATCAAAAAGATTTTTAAGTATATGCTTCAACGAATGATATGAGTTCATAAAATAAATTGGCATTTTATCATGTACTCGGCTTTGTGGGTGTACTGAACCTTGGTAAGAAATGCAGCTGGATTTACTCCCTTTAAATTGGTGTATGGTATGGAATCTATCTTGCCAATCCAATGTGAAATACTGCCATTGAAACTCGCAATCGACTTGTTACCTAACACCTTAGATGATGAAGTGCATCTTTTTAACCTCATCCATCTTGATGAAAAGTGTCGTGAAGCCTAATTGGCCAACGAAGTTCATAAGAGATGTATAAAGGCGCAATACAACAAAAATTTCCACCCTCGCATTTTCTCAAAGGGCGATTTGGTCCTTCTTTATGATCAAGAAGCTGGTGTAATAGGTACAGGGAAATTTGAGCCATTATGGCATGGCCCCTATATTTTCAAAAGAGTTATTGCTAGGGGTGCTTACGATTTAGTTGATTACAATGGAATTCCATTGGCACGGCCCTGAAATGGGTTGTATCTAAAATGTTACTATGCTTAATCATAAGCGTAGTAATTTTTTGTATTATATTGTATATATATCCTGTTGATTTTCATTCACTGTCTTCGTTTTTTTTTTAGAGTTTTCTTGACGTTAGTAATTCGATTTACGTTTTATCACAGATGTCTAAATGTTTGGAACCATTTTTTGGATATGCTAATGGTGCTAGTCGTTGTACGCAGAACTTATCCTCTGCAGCATGGGCCATTTTCGCTCCGAACAACGAGTTAGTGAGTTTTCAAGGGATTTGTATCAATAGATTGACAAACAACATCGCTTAGTATAACGCATTGTTCGAACTTCACTCTAATGCCATTTCATTTGGTATTAACTGCATAATTATAAGGTTAGACTCACAACTTGTGGTATTACAACTTACTAGTGTTTATACTGTTCGAAATGAAACATTTCATTGTTTGTTCCTAAGAGTTCGACTTTTGGAAAGGCATTTTGATTTTATTCAATATCAACACATTTATAGAAACTTGAACACATTGACTAATTCTTTATCTAATCATGTTTTAGACAGATATTTGCAACACATGTAAAGATACATTCACGTAGTTGAATAGGATTACGCAATAAACATAGGAAAACACTGAAATCAAATAGATAGATAGTTATAGATTTTTACAAAAATTTGTGCCCAAGACACATTGGTCATCTGACCTCAAAATGTATGAAATATGTCAAAAGTAAACTAATGATGCTCATGGTAACATGCTATAGATCTAGTTATCCTACACAGTAACCGCATCCAACGATTAGGAACACCTATAGTGTGGTGTTGCAGTCGCATGGTTAACTCTTCGATCCGGCAATCCGGAATCCCGAACGTTAAACCCTCAATGTGCTTTAGAAGCTTAGACAGAGTCTCAGCCATGTCTAGATCCCGAAGGATTTCTCTCCTGACAGCCCTCTCTACTGGCTCATCTACTCCATGATTTGGCTCCTCTACTGGTTGAACTCAACCAACATCTGCATTACATTAAAACTTTATTGTAGTCTTGGCAAAAAATCAAAATACAATAACATTATATTAACCTTAGAAAAATCAAAAAACATGGTCAAAACATTCTTACCAATTTCACCCCAATGAGCGCCTTCTGCTAAACCTAAGTCTGGATCTTCTCATAAATCGATGCCTGCGTCTGCATAATCAGCTATGGTGATAACCTATCACCTGAACCAGGTGAAGAATGTTGTCGAGAACACAATGGATGATTGACTTAGATGCATAGCAATTAGTTCTACCCATCTCTGCATCCTCGAATATCTAGGATTAGAGACACCCAGTGTCACATGCTTAGGCTGCATCAATGGAATCCACTCTAAGGAAAATGAAATGAGGATCGAACCATAGCTGAAGTTTTTCTTCCTTCCTCCCTTTCCCTTGTTCAGTTGTTCTTTTTATTTGAGAAAGTAAGACTTCAGACCAGTTGAATATTATTGGCTCCATGTACTCCAGCGCATCTGCAATATATGATCTATTCGCTAAATGTAGTGTAACAGTGTCGGCAAGCTTCACGATTGTAAAAAGAATGGTTATCAAAGGAAAATCATGAATGTCACATATGTTTATTTTCCCATCCTTGCTTGGCTCTACCCCTGGATAGCAATATTGCAAAACATAATCTCTCATCGTATCTCCTCTAAGAGCAAAACCTTAGAGGGAAATAGGCAAGCCTCTCCTCGACAAGCTTGTCATAAAATATACATCTTCCACTGTAATAGGAACCACTTTGTTCCTAATGCGAAATGCCTCAATAGTTGGATCACATGATAGAACTAAGAACTCCAAGAATTATATTTTTTTCCTCATCTTTGACAAGCGGAAGTACTTTAATAACCCACAATATCTTAGGGCTCTTACTGTACCTGGATCATTTATGGAAATCATATTTTTTTCTTCATGCTCTCCTTCTCTCCAATTAATCGTCATTCTAGTCCGATGAAATCCTGAAACATAACCATAAGACTCATTAGACTCCTTTTCATGCAAAAAATTAGGCAATTTTTGGGTACAATGCAAGAATCAATAATGTGAATTGTGCCCAATGCAGTCTTGAACAAGGGATAGTGTGTTTCATCTGCACCTAGGCTTCAATTTAGGTGCTCCAAAATGCAGTTTTCAATGCTCAAGGGTGCTTTTCCCTCTTTTGAAAAAGAATTTACCTTAAGGGGACCAAATCCATAAAAATTTGCAATGAAAGGAAATGAATTGACTACTCAAAGAAATAGAGGTTTTAGGGCAACAACCTAGATCAAACGACAATGAAAACTGTCCACGGAATCGATCGCAGTCAATAGCTGAAGTTCGGGGGCAAAAACAGGTTCATAGCTCCAAAATGAAAATGGTAACTTTCAAATGGTAAAAATTAATAGTAACACTCTTTTAATTAGTCATTTAATTATTTTAAAATCATATTTATTGTTGCGACTATGGTTTTATTATATTTTTATCATGAAACAGGTATTTTTAATCCATTTGATTTTGTTCTGAATAGGTTTTACAACTGATGAATAGATTAATCGTACATATTTATTTCAAGAATGATTTGGCCACAAAGCATACTTTTATCCTTATTTGTTGAGCTTTGTTAAAAACGAAAAAGGACTTGAAGCACACTTTTATCTCTTTCTCGAGCTTCAATAACAGTGAAAAAGGAACCACTGGAGTCTTTTTTTAGCTCTGTTGTCCAGAAAAATCGTTCTTGCGGACAAGACTGATCTCCCTAGTGTTAGAAGACAATCTAGCAACAAACGAACAACTAAGTTTGTCTTTCTCTAAATATATTTGTTTTACAAATAAATGTTATAAAGGTGTCGATCCTACCTTAGATCCAAATGCTTATTTGTGGTTGTAGTGCTTCCGTCGCAACAATAATCCTTCCGTCGCAACAAGAGTTCTTTCGTCGCAAGAAAGTATCGTTTTTCATTGACCTGCAATCACAAACAAGCAAATATTAAATAGCACCTGTATAACAAATAATCATAAAACATATCTATCATAGTTATCAAGGAATCTATGAAATAAACGATCAAACGACAGCTTATTGAAATAAACAATCGAATGACAATTTATTGAGAAAAACAAAACTTGATTGTATTAATCTTAGAATATACAGAAGAACCTTACAACCTTAGCCTTGATGTTCGAAAGGCCTTCCCGGGGTCCGAAGCAGGAGTCTTCTCTACTTTGATAAGTCTTACACTCTTCCAACCAAGACAAATAGAGGTATGTAATCTCTCCTCACAAAAGTCTTAGTTAACTGAGTCTGAATCTTAACAGCACTTAACCTCAAATATTCTAAAGCTTCAACTCCTCAATCCTCCAATAGTTTAACTTTAACCCATCTTCTTAACATTTTCTCTTAACCCTTTGAGGCTACCCAATGCCTCCTTTTATAGAGCAGATGAGGAGGTTAGGATTCCACCTTTAAAGGGATAGAATCCTCCTTCAAAGGGATAGGCTCCTCACATCAAGGGATTAGTTCCTTAAGGTGTGGGATACATGCACCTTACTAAAGCGTACTCATCCCAAAAAAATCTCATCTAGAACCTTCCAGAATTGACCAAAAATCAACTTTTTCACTTTGATTTCGCACTTTTTTTACTTTACAGGAAGTCCGCAGGCATAACACTGGAAAATTGCGTTCTAGAATGCATTTCCTCTTCACATTACCTGCGTACCCTAGCTAGGAACGCAGGTAAGTCTCATATTAACTGCGTATCCAAGGCTTTTTTGAGTTTTAAGGGTTTTTCCTCTATTTTTAGGGCTTGGAATGAGGAACAAAGGTTGTAAGACTTGCAGAGGAGGTAAGTATGAGTGTAAATGAGCTCATACAGTCAGCAGAATGTCAGGGTGACATTTTTTAGTGTAACAGATTTCCCCCTAAAGTGCGAAGTCTGGAATAGATGAAGATGAAGTCTGTCATATATGAAGAGTGAAGTACTTTATCATTTCAAGGATCATCCTGTGGACACCCCAGTCGGAACCTGTAAAAACATTCAATGAAAAATATATATATGTAATCATATCATCGCTGAGGTAGGCATTCCCATACTCAGATCAAAAACTAACTAAAATTGTTCTGATACAGAAATGATTTTAATATTACATCAATAGTGTAGACACAGCATGGGCGCAGCCATCTGTAATGAATAGTCTACTGTATAATAATAAAACTCCTCGCAGCCTGGATGGTGGAAACTAGATCCAGGGTCTTGATTTCCACATCTCGAACTAGTACGATTCTATCCATGTGAATAAATGTGTTGAAGTCGAACATGGTAGAAACCACTTGATTACCAGTCAATGATGTGAACTGTTAACAAGTGTGAGAGAAACCACCAGTAATGTCAATGGCTCTCAAAGTACTCAGTACAATCCATGAAATGTTAATGAATGAGCTGAAGTTGAACATGCCATGGAATCATTCGATCGGAGGTTAATGACGCAACCTGTCATTGAAAGCGAGAAACCTGCCATTAAGGCATGCAGATTTCAAGGCACTGACGATTTCTGGATTAACTTCCTAGATAATGAGTTGTCGTCGATAGAAAGTGATCCGTCGTAGGCAAGCCCACAACACGAAATCATAGATCAAGTTTTTAAAATATATTGGCAAGGACTGACTCAGGGATGGTCAAAATGGATGATAGATATTTTGCAGATGAATGGTTTATTTGAACTGTCCTCTTGAACACATAACGACACTGCAGATGGTTTGGTGACAATTGACCCAAAGCTAATACCCAGAAACCAGCTGAAGACTTTCAATGTGGTTTGATTAACTGTTAGGCAAAGGATTTTCCCAACCTAGGTGAACAAAAAGTGTCGTGTTCAAGAGTGGTTAACGGTTTTCTGAATAATAAAGATGTATCAAACAGGTTCGTTTTTCTCTCTTTTCCCCCACCATTTCTAGAAAGTACCTCTTTATTTTTGACAAGATTGAGGAGGATAACATTTTCTTGTTTATAAGCTCATCCTTCGGATGAGTCCAACTTAGTTTAAAATTCGAACCCTAAGAAGGAGTGGTTCGTTCCTGTTTTTAAAATTGAACAGGTCCTTTACTGTTAAGTTTTAACGAGTCCAGTATAGGAGAAACTCGGTGTTTTTCAATTTTAGGGAGTCAAAAGAAAAAACTTAAGAAAACTCCGTGGGTGTAATTTTTCATAAATTTAGTCTCTCGAGCCCGAAAAAGGATAAAATAATGCAGGAGAGAACTCTATTGACCATAATTAGTCAATGTATACCTTTTTCGTAAATATTCCATTTCAGTCCGTAAAAGGGGTAAACTTATACTGAAGGGACGATCACTCATTTACTTTAACAAGTTCGAATAATCAAGTACTCGGTAATCTTTTCATGTTTAGAGAGTCTAAAAAGGGCTTAAAAGAGAACTCCAGGGTTTCACTTTTTCGTAATTTTCAAGAGTCCGAAAAAGTGATAAAATTATACTCAATAGTTTTTCTTTTTCTGTAAATTTTAACGAGTTCGAAAAAGGGATAAAAATGTACTCATGGTTTTCACTTTTTCGTAAGTTTTAACGAGTTCAAAAAAGGGATAAAAATGTACTCCTGTGGCCGACTTTCAATTTAATTTACGAGCAGGAAAAGACGGAAAGAACTCGACATTTTCATGTGTTTTACGAGAATGAAAGATAGCAAAATAATCTCGGGATTTTCATGAGTTTAACGAGTCTTGAAAATAACTGAAATTGACTCAAGATAGGTTTCATTTTTACAAAAGCTTGAAACAGAGAAAAACTATGCTTCAGAGTGGTTTCATTTTTACACAAGCTTGAAACAAAGAGAAAACTGTGCTTGATGCCCCCTAAGCGTAACTGCTAGAGCGCATGCCCCCCCAGCTTCATTTCATTCAACTAAGTACACTACTGGTAATTAATAGCTGGATGGAATGAAGGTTCATTTACGAGATCATATGAAAGACCCGACCTAAAAACTAACCTAAATATATTACTTAACATTTACAAGGTCTATTCAAAGACTCGACTCAATTAGGGGAGGATTTGTTTCATTTTTTAACGAGCTCAACATAGGAAAATAACTATGCTCATGGCAACGTGTTTCATTTTTTAACAAGGTTGACATAGTAAAAGGAACTATCCTCAGAAACTACTTATTTCTAATCTACCTACATAACTTACTGATTCATTTTTTAATGAGGTTGACACAGGAAAAGAAATGTCCTCATACCTAATTCATTTTTTAATGACGTTGACTTAGTAGAAGGAACTATCCTCTGACCAACTGATTCATTTTTTAACGAGGTTGACACAGGAAAAGAACCGTCCTCAGAAACTACTTATTTCTAATCTACCAATCTACTCTCTACAATCTACCTACTGATTCATTTTTTAATGAGGTTGACACAGTAAAACGAACTTTCCTCATACCTGATTCATTTTTTAACGAGGTTGACATAGTACAAGGAACTCTCCTCAAAGACATGTTTCATTTTTTTTTGAAGAGGTTGACACAGTAACAGGAACTATCCTCAAATGCACTGATTCATTTTTTAACGAGGTTGACACAGTAAAAGGAACTATCCTCGGACTCACTAATTCATTTTTTAACGATGTTGACACAGTACAAGGAACTATCCTCGGACTCACTGATTCATTTTTTAATGAGGTTGACACAGTACAAGGAACTATCCTCGGACCAACTGATTCATTTTTTAACGAGGTTGACACAGTATTCATTGATTCTGGGTTTGATCCCCAGCGGAGTCACCAATTTGTTGGCCAGATAAATCGTTCTTGCGGACAAGACCGATCTCCCTAGTGTCAGAAGACAATCTAGCAACAAATGAACAACTAAGTTTGTCTTTCTCTAAATATATTTGTTTAACAAATAAATGTTATAAAGGTGTCGATCCTACCTTATATCCAAATGCTTATTTTTGGTTGTAGTGCTTCTGTCGCAACAATAATCCTTCCGTCGCAACAAGAGTTCTTTCGTCGCAAGAAAGTATCATTTTTCATTGACCTGCAATCATAGACAAGCAAATATTAAATAGCACCTATATAAAAAATAATCATAAAACATATCTATCATAGTGATTAAGGAATCTATGAAATAAACGATCAAACGACAGCTTATTGAAATAAACAATCGAATGACAATTTATTGATAAAAACAAAACTTGATTGTATTAATCTTAAAATATACAAAAGAACCTTACAACCTTAGCCTTGATGTTCTAAAGGCCTTCCCGGGGTCCGAAGAAGGAGTTTCCTCTACTTTGATAAGTCTTACACTCTTCCAACCAAGACAAATAGAGGTATGTAATCTCTCCTCACAAAAGTCTTAGTTAACTAAGTCTGAATCTTAACAACACTTAACCTCAAATATTCTAAAGCTTCAACTCCTCAATCCTCCAATAGTTTAAATTTAACCCATCTTCTTAATTTTTTCTCTTAACCCTTTGAGGCTACCCAATGCCTCCTTTTATAGAGCAGATGAGGAGGTTAGGATTCCACCTTTAAAGGGATAGAATCCTCCTTCAAAGGGATAGGATCCTCACATCAAGGGATTAGTTCCTTAAGGTGTGGGATACATGCACCTTACTAAAGCATACTCATCCCCAAAAAATATCATCTAGAACCTTCCAGAATTGACCAAAAATCAACTTTTTCACTTTTATTTCTCGCTTTTTTTACTTTACAGGAAGTCCGCGGGCATGACACTGGAAAATTGCATTCTAGAACGCAGTTCCTCTTCACATTACCTGCATACTCTAGCCAGGAACGCAAGTAGGCTTAATATTACCTGCGTACCCAAAGTTTTTGAGCTTTTCAGGGTTTTTTCTCCATGTTTCAGGGCTTGGAATGAGGAACCAAGGTTGTAAGACTTGCAGAGGAGGTAAGTATGAGTGTCAATGAGCTCATACAGTCAGCAGAATGTCAGGGTGACATTTTTTATTCTAACAAGCTCTTTTCAGACTTCGTTAATGTGAAAATATTTCCGAGCACTTGTCTTTTCGAGCTTGTAAAAGTAAATGAATTGATATCTACTCAGTATAAGTTTAACCCTTTTCGAAACTGAGATAGATTATTTATGAAAAGGGAATGCCTTAGTCAAACATGGCTAGGAGGTTATCTCAAATATTATTTTACACTTTTTCGGATCTGAGCGACAATTTTAGGAAAAGTACTTATGGGGTTTTCTATCATCCTCTTTTTCAAACTCTCTAAATATGAAAATGGATCGAGATGTCACTGTCATCAGGCTCGTTAAAACATAAAATAGAGATGGGCTTGTCGATCATGGCAAGAATCTAGTTTTATTCATCACTAGACTTGTTAAATTATTAAATAGTGATACATTATTCGCCCGAAGGGTTGAATTATAGATTAAGCATATGTTATCCTCTGCAAGCTTGTTAAAATATAAAGAGGTAATGGTCAACAAATGACTGGGGAAAATTTGGGAAAGTGAACAAAACTTTTTACGGTAGCAGGTCGCTGTTGAACATCACACTTCACTCCATCATCATGATTGTTTGGGTTGGGTAATATTCTTGAAGGTTCATTCATACCTATGGTTCATCATACCTTCACTTTTTTTTTGGGTCAATGTTGCCAACTCATCTCAGTGTCGTCGATATGTTCAAGAGAAGTCATCTAGTGAATACTCATAAACCTTCATTCTCATGATATTCATCCCTAAACATTTCTATATCAAGTCACATTTTGTCTCTGAAATCAGTAACTCTCATTTCGCAATAAAGTAGCTTCATGTTGACATCAAATCATCATCTAGTAAGTTTACTTAGAAACATTATCTTCCAATACCATGAGGCTTGTTACATCATCGAAAAGATCCTTTCTTTCAGACTTTTGACCGAAAGATTTTGTTTGTCGTTCATCATCAAATCATATATTCACGCCTTACAAAATGTATTGCAGTAACTTGAGGACCATTAACATCAATGGTGGTTCTCTCACATTTTTTAACATCTTACATCATTGTCTAGTAATAAAATGATGTCTTACCATGTTCGACTACAAATCATATATTAACATGGCTAGACTCATACCCAAACGATCGATTGAACAAGATAATAAGACCTCGGATCTAGTTTCATCCATCTAAGTTGCAATATTAGTATTGTTGTGCACATCATCTATACAGTGACTTTACATATAGATCGTCATCCGAACATGGGCCTATATATGTAGGCATGTCTGTATTGGGAAACATTCAAATGTAGATGAATTTCTGAACTATATACATGTTATTATATAGTTTATGTGTTGAGAATTGGAATGCCTTCCCTCAGAAATTCGTGATCAAGAGGATATATCATGATGTAATGTATTGTAAGATTGATGCGGGTTACCACTCTGCTTCGGCTCCATCCCATCACAGTGTAAAGCATCTCATTCAAAAAATATTTTTATTATTATTTTGACTTCATGCTTTAGGGGGAAACTGTTATAGGTAAATTTGGGAAACATTCCCAATGACCTAGTTAAACTGAACATCATCCCCAAAACCAGTGAATAAGGTCTATCATCCCCTATCATTTCAGTTGCTACATGCCCTAATGCAAAGAACAAGAAAAAAACATCCATGACTTTCATTTCAAGGCTTCCAAGATTTGAATTACATGTTATATCACCTATGAGCTCACCAACACAGCCTCTCAAGGGACTAACTACTTCGCATATGAAGTTACATCCATTCAAGGGTGCTTTGCAAAGTGCTTTCCGACATTCAAGGGTGTGTTAGTCAATTGGGAGTGAAATAATCATTGTTCTGGAATCTCCACATGGCCAATTCCTTCTAGAAGAGTCCATATGTGTCAAAATTCAAATCCATGTGTCCATTCAACACCTCTGAGCTTGGGAACATGTCTTTCATATTATTAGAAATTCATTGACTGTGAAACTACCTTAAGCTAATCTATAAATTGAGCACAGATCCTAGTTCTTGGGAAGGAAGAAATTTGGTAAAGAAATGTTGTTGGATTCTCAATTGAGTATTTGATTTTAGTGATATGTTTCTAGAGAGATGTTCATTGTGATTATGCTAGGATGATTTTGGAGTTGGTGACATCAAATCAATCGTTGGTTGTAACCTCCCCCTTCTATCCATTAATAAAGATTGTTGCACATTTTACCACATATGTATCTGTATAAGATTCTATCTTTCATATTATGGATTCTTAGCTAATGTATATGTTTCATGTTTCATTGATTTAACTGATTAAAGTAAATAGCCATCTATATATTGCAATCTCTTTGTTGTTTAGTGTTCACACTTGCAAGAATTAGTCTGGTGATAAAAGTTGGATTGGAAGCTACAGCAAGAGCGACATAAGGAGAATAGGAAGCGCTTGGACTCCAAGTAATTTTCTCTATATTTATGTGTGTCTATTTACTCTTAGGAAAAGTGTCTGCAAAGTCTTTGATATGTTGTTCTAAATGCATAGCACCACATTTAGGGAATGCGTTTTATCCGTAATCCATAATTCCGCATAATACCCTTGTTGATTGGAATTGTGAAGATCATAATAGAATTCATCCCTGAGCTTAGCAAATGCGTAGTCATGGAATAAATCCAATCACTTAGCCAAAAAAAAAATTAATCCCTGACTGAGCTCAGAAACTACGCAGTACATTAAGCTAGAAGTTTCCCAATTCCCAAGAATTGTGCAATATTTCTTGGCAGCGTGCATGTCAAGTTTTTCAAAACATTTTAAAAGAAAACATAAAATAAAAAAAGAAAAAAATCATCCCTAAAAATAGGGATCCATTATTAGCATCCTAAAGGAGGCACATTCGCTATTATTAGAAACTTCCACCAAGTGTCACTTTTTCCTTGATTTTAGGCATGTCTGTCATAAACCCTAATTTGTTCAAATATATTTAATTAACACCTCTAGAGATCATTTGTACATTAGATCTTGTAGCTATAACATTCCCAAGGAGATCAAGGAACCTTCGATGTAGTCATAGTCACTTTTCTGAGAGAGTTTCTCTTTTGTCATCTTTAGCCGCTTTTTCTCTTGATTTTTCTCATTTCTCTTGTGTGAGTGTTGTTTTTCTTATTTCTCTTCATGATTGCTGGCATTAAACTTATTTTATATTTTATAAGTGTTGTTTCAAGTTGTATTTTTCCTTTCACAAGTGTCACATTGGTCTTCTTGTTTTTGCACCGATGGTCGTTGTTGCAGCTACTCTCGTCACATACTTAATCTTCCTTTTGTTTGTCAATTTTCTACACTTGATCTACGTGGATTCATTCATACTTAGTCATATCTGCACTCAAGCTCACATCATCACTTAGTTATGTTTTTTTCCCACACCTCCATTGGGCATGTATCCACTTTCCTTGGCCAGATTTTGTCTTGCCCAACTAGGAACTACACAATGTTAAGGCTCAAGCCAAGAGATTAGCCTTTAGAATTGGGAATTGCATAGTATAGGCTGGCCCAACTATGCATTGTGTAGTTCCAGGGCTCATCTATCATCTTGGCCACTGAGACTACTCAATGCGTAGTCTCTCCTAGTCACTGCCCAAGATGAACTGTGAATTCCGCAGTCTCAAGCCTTAGGATACACCCTTGGCTATTGGGACTGTGCAATGTGTAGTTCCCACAATCAATCTCCCTTGCCTGTTAATGAAAATTGTGCAATCCCTCTAATCACTTAATCATTCCTTGAAGTTATATTTGAAAAAGGATAATGTTTTCCTTCCATGAGTGCCTTTTCTATCCCACAAGTACCACAATTGCGAAGCACTTATCTCTAGCAATAATTGTTACCATAGAACCAAAGAGAGTTGCTTCCAAAGAGACCACTGAAAGTAGTATTGCTGAATTATTTAAGAAAATTCCAGTATATTTGCTAGTATATGCAGACACTCAACTATTTATGGAAAAGGATTCAACACTAACATGGAAGAAAGTTAATGAATCTCTTTCACCAAAGAGTCTTGAAGTAGATCTAGAGGACCGACAGGTTTATCTTAGTATCCGGCAGTCAGGACTACACGGGTTTTCATGCAAATATTCAGCCTTTCCTTGTGTAGATGTCATCAACTATATTTTTTCACACATTAATGAGAAGAACATGGCATTGAGAAATGTCAATGGACAGAATATTGCTACATTTCTAGCAGAATATTATCAACGCATGTATTATTTTCCTGAGCCATTGAAGCTCATGGACTCATATTTCTATGCCACCAACAGTTATGTGAACACTAGATATATTTTTAAAGCCTAGGTGTAAGAGCCATCAAAGTTTCGAATGACACCCACCCATTTATATAATAAAAAGTCTCTCAGGAAGGCATACCAGCTCTTGGTTATCTTAGCTTGCAGGATCCATGGTCAGCAGAGCAAAGAGAACTTTTTTGAAGGGTGGTTAGGCTTATTGAACCATGTTGTGAGTGAGGGGAAGTTTTTTAATTGTGCATATATGTTGGCTCAATAGTTGAGAGCCCATGTGGCACACACCCAGAATCCTTCCAAGGGCAAGCAAGAAATTTCTTATATGTATGCATATTTATTGGATGCAATATGTGCACATAATTAGTTTCCTGACATGAACTAGAAATGGAAAACACAATAAAATATTCCACATATATATTACAAAATTATTTCAGATCGTAGTCATCGAGGATTAATGAAACATCTAATTGACCATTTCATCATTCCACTTTACAATATCATCTTTGAAGAAGAACCCCCTTGCATGTCACATGGAGCAATTGAGGAAATAACATAAATCGCATATTGGTTTGCCTCACCAAGTGGCACCTTCATTAAAGTGTTTGGAAAAGAGAATTCCTCACATTTTTTGCCAAGGTATGCCACCAACAAGCTTGTCATGCAAGAAGAAAGTACCCTGACCAACCATTCCTATGAAAATTTTATTTTATGAGATTAATAACTTGAAATTCACAGATAACGAGGGAAAGGAGATAGTGAATTTTGCATTCATTCCTTGATACTTTAATCTGTATGATCCCCATAAAATTTGTGAATACCATTGTGCGAGAATATACTTTCATCAACTCAATGGGACATTTCATTGGTTGGAGGATGATCTATGGAGGAATTTCCACAATGCCTCTGAACCCCATGAGCCAGTCAGCTTATCAAGGAATTCACAGGCCACTCCGCAGAAGGAAAAAAATCTGAAAGCAACACTCGTAGAAAGAAGCAACCTCGTACAGGATAAGGGAAATGGAAAGGTTGTTGATAGTCCAGGGGGAGAACAATGCTACAATATTAAAGTGAATCCAATAATTATGAACAAATATTTAGCATCAAAATGGAAGAGGGAGCAGTGGATACTAAGAGGAGAGCAGAGGAAGAGGGAAAATTAGATCTTGTAGGAAGGAGAACTGTGATTTAAGCAAGGAGAACAAGAAATGAAGGAATAACGAGAGTTGAGGAGGAAAGAATAAGAGGAGAAGAAGAATTAGGAAGAAAGAGAAAGGAAAGATTCCATAGCAAAAGAAACAACATTGATATAGATTGAAGAGAAAGAATAGAAATAGCTAGCTGCAGAGGAGGAGGGTGAAGATATGCAGGATCGATAGATTTCTCATCAGATTGAAGACTTGACTAAATTTTTAGATATGGAGTTGGAAATAGAGCCATAGATTGAGGATATTGACCTGATGTTGAGTGCACTATAGGTCATCGTTCATTCTCCACCACCTCTAGAAGCAAAGCTAGATCTGAGAAAAGAAGGGGATGTTGCTCCTCTTGATGATGATCTGGTAATGTACTTCTACAATATGTCTTATGATGAATTCAAAAAGATAATTGTATAAGCACAAAGAAATAATTTTCCATATGATCATGCATAACCTACATACACTAGAGAGAGGGTGGTAGTGGTAGATACCAGAAAGAATCTGAATTCCATTGTCGGAGCCAACTTGGCCTTTGCAAGTGCAGCAAGATCAAACACTTAGTATTTGACAGTCGAGAATAATAAATTGCCACAGAACTTACAGATTCCCCGGAAAGAGATAGAATAGCTTCATATAGTAGCATAGAATGCAACATCCACACAAATGTGCTGAGAATAAATGATATCAATGATACCTGGTGAAGTATCAACGCTTCAAGAGACCATGAGGGACCCCTATGAGGAGCTCATAACCATACATAAGGTGGTTTTCGTCTTGCATGGTTTGCGGAAACATAGGAGATACTTTTTCAAAACTCTTAATAATGTAAAATATTCCATTGCCGTCGTGCAGTAATGGACAATGTGATACAAAGGGGCATCGGTTAAATTTCCATAGAAAATGAAGCTAGAGGTAGAGCTGGAGAAAGTAAGAGTTTGAATATTGATTTAGAACAAGAATTAGCTTGCCTCATTCATTGGAAGTATTCAGGCCTCATATGTATAGTTATACAACGGTTTTTATTTCTTGGTGAAAGTACACGGTATCCCATCAGGTGGCTCTCTCATTTAAGCCAAACATAGTCACTAGGTTAGGCAGGAGATCAAAGAGTACTTGGAGAAACTGAGACATATTTCCACCAAGGTGGATTTAGAGTTCAACAGACAGAACATGCAGAACTTCATCAATGGTCATGTCCAGATTAGGAGATTGTTGATCATGCTTGATAGGGAAGTTAAAATTCACTCCAAGTCATTGTACCCAGATGCTATGGAGGCTAGAGTCAGCTTCCAGCCAAACACCATCATGCATTTTTTGGATGCCATCACACAGTACCGAGCTTGGAACCAATATGTGACCGAGAAGCATCAAGTGGAATTTTTTGAGCTACAATTTCCCCAAACTCAAGAATTATAGTTTTTTGTCTTGTTAGGATGTCAAGTTGTATCTACCCTATTTTGTCTTATATGGGTATGAGTGTAGAATGCAATATTATTTTTTATTATTTTTAAAGTGAAATTCCAGTTCTCAATATTGGAATGTGAAGAGTTGTGAGGGGATTCCAAGAGTCACAAAGGGAAATGTGAAAATCCACTCCCTATTGTTATAAATATATCCTCGTAACTCATGTAGAGGGCTTTTGGGAGCCAATATTATGGCTAGGCTTAGACTTCGGAAGACTTTGGGAATTTTGTGAGAGCCTTGGTTTCTCGTAGTGTATAGGAAGTATACTTATTTGGAGGATCGGGTGTTTCTGACTTGATGTTCCACTATTGGGGCTAGTGGTTCGTCAATTATGTATGTATTATTGGAACTTTAAATTTTAATAAAATTCAGAGTCTGCACGCTTTCATGCACATCTTGTGAATATGGTAGGACTATTCTTGTTGTATTTTCAATGTATTTTATTTAACTTACGCTTATGCTTATGAACTACTTTGTTTTCATTTGTACGAATCTTGTTGAATGTGTGTTGTTGTACTAATTCACCATGGTTAACTTGTGGACTATTCCTCATATTACCTTGTAATGTAATTATGCTCTTGTGTTCCTTTCAAGCTGTGTACGATTATGGGCTTCTAAGGGAATCACTTCCTTTTCCCTTTGATGGGCCTCTAAATTAGACATAAATTAAGGCCCATCTAACCTTTCTTAGGCCCATATACCTTTCTTATGCACATAAAAAGATACATAAAATATCACCTTCTGCACTTAATAATGTTTTCTTATGCTTTAATATGTTCTTAGGAAGGTTTAAAGGTAATTTCATATTTTTTCCTAACATTGGTTATTTTTGTAGAATACTGTGAGAATATTGGGTAGATTATGTAGATTTGGAGAAGGAGATAATTTAGGGAATTTATCCCTACCACTGGAAGACCAATATTGAAGAATAAATGAGCACAATATCAGAAAAATATTGAGAAAACTTGGAGAGATTCAAGGGGGTTTTCCACCCTCCTTAACTATCAAAAGCAGCCAAGCAACTCAAAGACCAAAGTGCACTCAATCAATGGTTTACTTGGAGTCAAAGTGGGCTCAATCACTATCTTTTAGGGAGCTGTTGTTAGCTACCCTTTAGAATAAATAATGTTGATCAAGAGCTCATTTGGGTTGGTTCCGGGGGATTCCAGTCAATTTTATGATCCATTTTATGCTAGTCGATTCCATTTCCATTCAATTTGCACTCCATTCCATCCCATGCCATTATTTTCCATTCTATTAGGATTTTATTATTTAAGACCTTCGAGATGTAATAAGATTGTACTTATATAATGCAATGAGTAGTCATATGTTTTTTTACTGATCTAGTTTCAAGGAGTGTGGCTCATGGTTTAGGGCCCAATCCATGTGCCTCAGCTTCTCTGTTGTTTTCATTCTTTTCTTTCTGTCATTTAGCTAGTTTTATTTCTGATGTTTTCATTTTTTATAGTTTTATGTTTTAGATTTAATATTATTATATGCGTTGTATAATAGTTGATGAACTCCATAAAACTGTGAGGAAACCTTCCCCTCTCATCTCTGGAAATAGAGCTCGAGGAGGGTAGACCTTCCCGCAGACAAAAAATGTTTTTTGTTTATGATTTGTTGCTTCTCAGATTAGAGTAGAGTGCAATAATAGTTTCATTTTTTCTTCCACTGTGTTATCACACATTTTTTCTATTTTTCTGTGCATGAATCTAAAGGTTTGTTTGCAGGAATCAATATTAAAGTTCTGGAGAATTTCACCCTCGCCTTCCCGCTTCATTTTCCATCTCTGTTTTCATGCTTCCAAACACCTTTATTACGCTCTATTCCCTCATTATTTTATTGCATTTTTTGCCCTTTCTATTCACAAAATGCTTGAAAAAAAATCAAAGTTGGGCCTCCCCCTTTGCTCCTCGAATCTCTCGCTACCATACTTTGCTCATCGAAAATCACATTTTATATTGGTTTCTATTAATACTTTTGCCTCCAAACCCCGATTGCGATATTACTAAAGCACTCTGCCACGTCACCCATCGCATTTCACACTTCACAAATTTTGGCCTTATCGTAATCACATCGCTACACCTTCATGTATCGCACTTCTCACTTCAGAACCTTTTCCTTTTGTTCCTTTAAAATACTTATCGCAATTCATGAAGGTGTAGCGAAGTGCGAAGTGCGAAGAGTGGAAGAGGATGACATGATTAGAATGCATCTATTGTTTATATAACACTATCACCTCCAATTTTTTATGAACCCCGGGTTGAAAAAGTAAAGTAGGGTAGCCCATGGGAGTTGTAGCACTCTTGGTGCAATACCAGGGCTCACCACTTTTTGGCGTCGTTGTCGGGGAGGTGTCTAGTAGATGCTTTGATTATGTTTTAGCATTATTTTCTACTTTCCTTTTTCGTGTTGTTTCCAAAATATTGAAAAAAAATAAATAAATAAATAAAAAATATGATTTTCATGCCTCATAGGAATAGGGATACTCAGATTTTTTTTTTAAATACTTCTCCAATACCAAACCCCCCACTTGACCACGTGGTACAATAAGAACCACATCACCATACACTTTTGAAGGTAGAAGAGATGGATGGATATGATGAAAATGAAGAAGATCTTATTGGGTTTCCCATTCAAGATATGGACATCAGTGTACATATGAATAACTGTTGGAAATATGATGCATAGTGTTGTCCTTGATGGCAACCCACTGAATGAAGATGAAGACATGCGATTGTTGACATGTGTTGTCCTTGATGGCAATCCACCTGATGAAGTTATTCTTGACTTGATGGACTTGGTAAATGATGTAAATCTGATGTGATATGATGTTTGTTGACAATATGATGCTAAGTGTTGTCTTTGAAAGGCAACCCTCTTAATGAAGATGATGACAACTTACTTGGTGAAGTTGTGCTTGCTAGAATATGTTCTTGATGAAGAAAATATGATGTATCTACAGTGTGTACAGAAGGTAATAAAGAAAGGAATTCAGAATGTGCTCAAAGTATGATGAAAAGAGTATGTCTCTATGAATACGTGGATCTATCTAAGGGAAGTCGCGTATGCACGTGGAAAAGAACGTTCCTAGTCACGTATGGGAAAAAGCGCTCAAAAAGTGCAAATCCAGGGGCCCGTGGTATTGAAGGCTCATGGTATTGATGACTCGTGGTATTGAAGACTCATGGTATTGAAGACTCGTGGTATTGAAGGCTCATGGTATTGATGACTCGTGGTATTGAAGACTCATGGTATTGAAGGCTCATGGTATTGGTTTGACTCGTGGTATTAAAGGCTCATGGTATTGGTTTGGCTCGTGGTATTGAAGGCTCATGGTATTGTTTTGGCCCATGGTATTGAAAAAGATAAACCTATATAAGGAGAAGAAATTCATTGTGCAAATCACAAGTGTGGGTGCAAGATGTCTGAGCTTGAATGAATACTTTTCTTTGAAGTAGATCTGAATGGAAAGGGTTACACTTGAAGATAAATCTGAATGTATGATGCACCAATGATGAAGAAGGGGATCTAGATCTGAAATGCATTTGTATTTGCTAGATCTGATTATGGAAGGCTTAGATCTCTGATGAGGCGAACATCTAGGCGAACATCTGTCTGAAGTGAAAGGGTATGAAATATTATCCGATCTCTGTTTCGCCGTGTTTGATATCTCGATCCGTGTTGATAAGTATCTCGTTGGTGACATGTTTGTGCTAAAAGCATGGAAAGGTCCAGCAGGAAAATGATGAAACGTGGTCCAAGGTGGTGCCGAGGCTGTAGCCTTCACTGGGGGTCGAGTTCCCTTCCGGTGAGGTCAAACAAGATCTAGGGGTCATAGCTCCTTCCAGAGAGGTCAAACTAGTCGGGGCTGGAGCCCTGTGAGAGGTTGCAAACGAGCCACAGGGGTGCCTCCTGTCGTCAAGTCTGCTGGGTGATGAGATGTTGTAAGATGTTTTCTCTATAATAAAATATTGAAGGCTGAGCAACTGCAGCGGTGGTTTTCTCCCGACTTGGGTTTCCACCTAAAAATCCTGGTGTTCATGTGTGATGCTTTGTGTGATGATTTATTCTGCTCTTACTGCACATGTTTACTGCTTATTGAATATCTGATGAATGAATGAAAGAATGATTTAAGTGAAGAATTAATGACATAAATAGATATCTGTGTATACGCGAGTTTCGTAAAGGGTATCCGCGTATATACGCAAGTCTGGTTCAGGAAAGTAGCGTATGCATTTTAGAAGCACGAAAAAGTGAAAGTTTTGAATATGCAGTAAATACTGATTCACCCCCCCCTCTCAGTATTTTTTCCCAACAATTGGTATCAGAGCAGGTCCTTGTGCAGAAGCTTGATCGCTTAAAGGAGATCCGTCGCAATGGGAAGTCAAGAAGGAGTAATGTCTATAAAGCCACCTCTATTCAATGGAAGCAATCGGATATTCTGGAAGGTACGTACAAAAGCATATCTGCAAAGTCTTGGTGCAGATGTATGGGCAATCGTGGAAGAAGGTTATCAATACCCGGCAAGTATTCCTATTGATGCAGCTGAAAGAAAGAAGTATGAAATCAATGCCAAAGCAGTGAATGTCTTATTGGGAAGCATGTCTAAATCAGAATTTGCTAAAGTGATGCAGCTACATTCGGCAAAAGACATATGGGACAAAATCATTCTAAGCTATGAAGGAGACAAAAAGGTAAAAAGTGCAAAACTCCAAACTCTTAGAATTGAATATGAAAATTTGAAGATGCATAGTGATGAGAGTGTTGCCAGTTTCTTTCTTCGTCTGGATGATATTGTAAATCGAATGAGAAATTTGGGTGAAACCATAACTGATACTACTCTAGTGGAAAAGGTCTTAAGATCATTGACTTCAAAATTTGACTCTAAAGTTTCAGCTATTGAAGAAAGGCAAGATCTGCAAACTCTTACTATTGTTCAATTACATGGTACTCTGACTGCTTTTGAAATGAGACAAGGAGGTCCTTCTCAAATAAGAGAAGTTGCTTTTAAGGCATCTACAAAAGGAAAGGAAAAGGAAGTTGTCAAAGAATCCAGCTATATATCAGATGAAGAAGAAGCGAATTTCGTGAGAAAGCTCCAACTAGGTACTGGAAGATTCAAAGGTAAGCTTCCCTTCAAATGTTTTGAGTGTGGAAAAGTTGGTCACTATGCTGCTAAATGTCCTTATAGAGAAAAGCATGATAAAGGGAAACAATTTGAAAAGAGAAAGAGTTATTATGCAAAAGAAGATGATGATGAAGTGTCCAGTGAAGATGAAGAAGATTCTGACCAAGATCTGAAAGTGCTCATGGCTAAGAAGCAAAAGAAGAAGGTTACTCGAGGAAAGGAGATACCACAGAAATCATGTATAGCAAAAATTGAAGAAGATGAAACAGATTCTGACGAAGATCTACAAGCACTCATGGCAAAGAAGAAAAAGGAGAAGGCCACTCGTAATACTCTTCTTTGTGCAAACAATAGTGAAAGTAAAGTTGTGGATCTAGAAGAAGCTCTCAAGATTAAAAAAGAAGAACTACAAAGTTCATACAATAAGCAAGAAACTATCTATAAAGAGATGATCTCACAAATGAAAGATCAAATAGAAATGCTGAATGAACAGATGGACAAGTATCAAAGGTTTCATACTTATGCATCCAATCGAATTAAAGATCTAGAAGCAGATCTTGAAAAATCAAGCAAGAAGAATGAAGGACTTGAAGCTGCAATCATGTGTCTTCAGGAAGATTTAGAAGCATCAAGTAAGAAAAATAAGGAACCTCTACAATCATTTGAAAATGAAGGCCTTGAAGCAGAAATCATCTCTCTTAAAGAAGATCTGGAAAAATCAAATAAGAAGAATGAAGAGTTGCAACAAACATGTGAAGGAAATAAAGATTGGTTGAAAGAAGAGATTCTAAATCTGAAGGATCAAGTTGAAGATGGAAGAAGAAAAGAAGAAAGCATGACAAAGCAATGTCAAGCCTTGGAGGTTGAGGTAAATATTCTACTAGGGTAAATTAGAAGAAAAGGTTAAACTTTTGAGGTTTCATGATAGTACAACTTGTTTTGGACAATATTAAGTAATCAAAGGTCTCTGCTATCAAACTTGTCTCTGCTATCAAACATGGTCTTGGTTCCATAGAGAGGAGAGAAGCTGTGAGGGAGAATCTAGCTCACAAAGGATGTACCAGAAATTGAGAGGATAATAATGCAAAACTGAAGTGTTAGAAAGAGACAAAATCACTCAATCAACAATCATTGAATTCTCCAAAAGAGGTCATTCAGAAGATTGAATGTTTAAATGTCATAATTATGGACATGTTGCGGCAAATTGCAGGAGCAGGTCATTTCAGCCTCAGACAAACAGTTCCTAAATAGAAAGGTACTATGGTTTCTTCAAGGGATATTGTTTTGCATGTAACAAGTATGGACACAAAGCAGTGAGTGTAAAAGGAGAAGAATAGAAATACTCATTATGATTCTTATGTTTACATTTCTGCATTACATGAGATGTTATGTTGTAACAGAAGTGGACATATGAAAAGACCTAGGATGGCTGGATCTTTGGAAAGTGGACATTTGACCAGAGACGGTTGGAGACTGTGGTAGTAAAGAAGGAGGGCCAGGTCGTAGTGGAGTCAGGACCTCTGCGGATAACAGCTTAATTGCTTCTCGATTGGTACGTCAGAAACGTAGGGATACATTATGAGATCTGTGTGTATCGTCACAAGAGAGAGCAATGCATGATGACTCTCATGGTTTGATTATCTGGTTATGTTTAGCAAACGATAAAAGCTGATCTTAGAAAGGACCGTTACATGAAGTCTGGCTGCGGGAAGAAATAGAGGGAAGATGGAAATTTTCTACTTTTCCACTTTCCATCGCGGTTTCCATTAACTAAGATAAAGTATGCACGAGTTCTGAGAAAACCTTGATCGCGTATACATTGATGATAAGAAAATTTATCTGATAGCTGAAGATCTAAAGCAGAGGTCCAGGGGGAGCATCAGTCTGATTGCTGATGATTGCACTGTTAGCATCATTCTAGTTATACTCATGATAATGAAATGATGCATGGGTTCTTGTGTTGAAGATTATGGATGAAGCCTGGTTGCTCTATGATGAAGAGCATTCATTGTTGAGATGAAAGTCTTATAGTTCAGAGATGAGGACAGATCATGCAGGGATTTTTGTTGATGACTTGCTGTTGAAGGTGTCTCGGATTGCACAAGTTAAGGAAGAAGCACTGGTTTAGGGGGAGTAGCAGGTTGAATTCTAATGGTTGCATTGTTGGAAATATGACTGCTTATTCTTTGGTCTTGATCATATAGAGTTTGGTTGCTATGGTTGAGATTTTTTTCCTACATATGTTACTTCATGTTACATCTTGAAGATCATGGTGATTTTGGACCACATGGATGATTGCTTGACACATATCTGAAGATGTTGTTCTGGTATGATAATCTCTTTTGGAAAGAATGTATTGATGCTGCAAAGGATATGAAGGCTTGGTTACTAATGGGCTTATGCTACAACCATTGGATGACGCTTGAAGACACAACTACACTATTCTGTTATATCTGTAGTCCAGGGAAGCAGTCAAATATCTCAGAAAGAAGTTGAACACTGTCTTTGCCTTACAAATCAGATCTGGTTGAAACTTAGAAGGTGTCTTGGGATACGTGGGTTTCCTGAAACACAGTCGCGTATGTACGCGAGTTCCTGCACATAAAACCGCGTATGGTTGGTTGCTGACAATTCTTGGTTGGTTCAGCTCTCTTCAGCACAGCTGTAGTGCTGTTTGGTATCTCTGGTGGTGTTTCAGTTCTCTTAATTCTGTTTCTAATGTTTTGATGAAGATGCCTTGATGATTTGTTGGTGGAAGTTTTCAGGATGCACAAACTAAGGGGGAGCCTTAGTCATTTGGAAAGATTGCTTGGTTGCACAGATTCAGGGGAAGCATTAGTTTTGCTGAGTATAATGCGTTACTGGCATTATGGTGGTTCTGATATATGATCTCTCTTGAGGTCTTTTTGGTATTAATTATGAAAATTCATATTTGTACTTTGATGAAAAGGTCTGGTTGAGATCCATGTCGTAAAATTGTAATATTTAGTCATGTAAGGACTTGTCAATTTGTAAACCCACTTGGTTGGGTAGCTGAGTCATGTTTGTAAACCCACTTGGTTGGGTAGCTGAGTCAAATTTGTAAACCCACTTGGTTGGGTACTTGAGTCTCATATGTAAATCCACTTGGTTGGATGTTTGATGTAAGTATGAGTCATTGGTGATAGGAATGTCATAGAGTCATGTACTTCATTGAAAAATATGTTTGAAGATTCAGCATGAACTCAGGGGGAGCTTGGCCACTTCAGTATACATCAGATCTGCAGAACGCTTCTTCTACATGAGGAGAAAAGGGGGAGAGTATGTTGTTGTGGATCCGCCCGTTGCCCTTGATGTCAAAGGGGGAGAGTGACATAGTGTTTGAATGAAGATAATGATGTGCCCTTTGCCCTTGATGTCAAAGGGGAGAGTAACATGGTGTTTGAATGATGCCAAAAATGGAGAGAGTGACATAGAAAATAGGGAGAATGACATGGTGTCATTGTACTATTATTGTACTTATCTGTTGTGGTAACCAAACACCATCATGGTTGCCATCAAGTCCAAAGGGGGAGATTGTTGGAAATATGATGCAGAGTGTTGTCCTTGATGGCAACCCACTGAATGAAGATGAAGACATGCGGCTGTTGACATGTGTTGTCCTTGATGGAAATCCACCTGATGAAGTTATTCTTGACTTGATGGACTTGGTAAATGATGTAAATCTGATGTGATATGATGTTTGTTGAAAATATGATGCTAAGTGTTGTCCTTGAAAGGCAACCCACTTGATGAAGATGATGGAAACTTACTTGATGAAGTTATGCTTGCTAGAATATGTTCTTGATGAAGAAAATATGATGTATCTACAGTGTGTACAGAAGGCAATGAAGAAAGGAATTCAGAATGTGCTCAAAGTATGATGAAAAAAAATTATGTCTCTATGAATACGTGGATATGTCTAGGGGAAGTCGCGTATGGGAAAAACGCTCATAAGTGCAAATCCGAGGGCCCGTGGTATTGAAGACTCATGGTATTGAAGACTCATGGTATTGAAGGCTCATGGTATTGATGACTCGTGGTATTGAAGACTCATGGTATTGAAGACTCATGGTATTGAAGGCTCATGGTATTGGTTTGACTCGTGGTATTGAAGGCTCATGGTATTGGTTTGGCTCGTGGTATTGAAGGCTCATGGTATTGGTTTGGCTCGTGGTATTGAAGGCTCATGGTATTGTTTTGGCCTATGGTATTGAAAAAGATAAACCTATATAAGGAGAAGAAATTCATTGTGCAAATCACAAGTGTGGGTGCAAGATGTCTGAGCTTGAATGAATACTTCTCTTTGAAGTAGATCTGAATGAAAGGGTTACACTTGAAGATAAATCTGAATGTATGATGCACCAATGATGAAGAAGGGGATCTAGATCTGAAATGCATTTGTATTTGCTAGATCTGATTATGGAAGGCTTAGATCTGTGATGTGGCGAACATCTAGGCGAACATCTGTCTGAAGTGAAAGGGTATGAAATATCTGATCTGTTCTGCTGTGTTTCTGATATCTGATCTGTGTTGATAAGTATCTGGTGGTGATGTATGTTTGTGCTAAAAAGTATGGAAAGGGTCCAGTGTGAAAATTGATGAAACGTGGTCCAAGGTGGTGCTGAGGGTTGTAGCCTTCAGTCAGGGGGTCGTAGCTCCCTTCCAGGTGAGGCTGGTAAACGAGATCGGGGGATCGTAGCTCCCTTCCAGGAGAGGCTGGTAAACGAGTCAGGGGGTTGGAGCTCCCTTCCAGGAGAGGCTGGTAAACGAGCGCAGGTGGGTGCCTGCGTGCTGGTCAAGTCTGCGCCAGCACATTTGTTGTAAGATGTTTTCTCTATAATAAAATATTGAAGGCTGAGCACCTGCAGCGGTGGTTTTCTCCCGAATTGGGTTTCCACCTAAAAATCCTGGTGTTCATGTGTGATGCTTGGTGTGATGGTTTATTCTGTTCTTACTGCACATGTTTACTATTTATGGAACATCTGATGAATGAATAATGGAATGATATAAGCAAAGAACTAATGACATAATTAGGTCTCTGTGTATACGCAAGTTTTATGAAGGATATCCACATGTATATGCTAGTTGGCTTCAGAAAAGTAGCATATGGGTTTTAGAGCATGAAAAAGTAAAAAGTTTTGAGTATGCAGTAAATACTGATTCACCCCCCCCCCCTCTCAGTATTTTTCCCAACACAGTGAAAATATCTTTCATGAATCATTATGGCATTTAGATTTTGATGGTTTAGTCAATAAACTAGGAGCAGGAGCAGGAGTTTGGATAACTAATATGGAAAATAATCATGTAGAAAGCCATGCTCTTAGACTAAATTTCAAATGTACCAATAACATGGTTGAATATGACGCCCTCATTTTAGGACTACAGATTATCAGAAATTTAGGAGGTAAGAGAGTATCAATTATGGAATACTTAGAGTTTATTGTAAAACAAATAAATGGAGAATATTCTATTTATAAGCTAAGATTAAGCCGATATAGAGAAACTGTGTTAGATTTGATAGATGAACTTTTGGAATGTAATTTTACTGCAATACCAAGAAAACAGAACATACATGCTCACTTCCTAGCAACTTTTTCTAGTACTTGTAATCTGCCATTTCAGCCAGATCATAGGTATACTGCAGAAGTCAAACACAGACCAATAATTCCAAATAATCTTAAATATTAGAAAATTTTCTCACAAGATCAACAGATTTACCATTTTATGAACAATGAAGGTGAATTTCAGAATTTTAAAATAGACACAAACTGTACAATAGATCAGAATTTAGATATTGAAATTGATTTGAATAACATAGATGTAAATAAAGTAAAGTTTGCAAAACCTACTAAATTCAATCAAACAAACATAGATAACTTAGAAAAAGTAGAAATTGAACAGATAGTTGATGATTAATTTGATATTTTGAACTTAAAAGATAACTTTTTACCAAAAGGCTTAACTCCTTTAGACTATTTATTTGACTCTAATGATGTTGCAAGAAAACCCAAAATGGAGCCACTTAGATCTGATATTGAGGAATTTTGGTACAGATTTAAAACCCAAAAGGATTAAATTTTCCAAATATTTACCTAATGAAGAAAAAGAAAAATACTTTGCTCTTTTTAAGGAATTCCAAGATGTGTTTTCTTGGAGTTATGAGGACCTAAAATCCTATGACACCAGTATAATATAGCATAAAATCCCTATAAAAGAAGAACAAAAGCCTTTTAAACAAAAGTTAAGAAGGATCAATCTTGTTTTGATGCCATTGATTGAAAAAGAGGTAAAAATAATGTATGAGGCCCAAATAATTGCACCAATCATATATTCTGATTGGCTTTCTAATCTAGTTCCCACCAGGAAAAAGACAAGAGAAATTAGATTATGTGTTGACTTTAGAAATTTAAATAAGGTATCCTTAAAAGACAATTATCCTTTATCAAAGATGGATCACATTTTACAGAAGGAAGTTGGTTCTTCTAGGATTTCACTTTTAGATGGATTTTCAAGATACAACCAAATTTTAGTCCAACCATAGGATCAAGCTAAAACTGCTTTTACTACTCCATGGGGCACTTTTATGTATGTAAAAATGTCTTTTGGGTTAATGAATGCAGGAGCCACTTTTCAAAGAGTTGTGGATATAGCCTTTGCAAAGGAAATTCATGAATTCTTAGTAATTTATTTATATGACATTACTATATTTTCAAAGACTGGTTATGAACACTTGGATCATCTTAGACAAGTCTTTCTTAAATGCAAGAAATTTGGCATCTCTCTAAACCCTAAGAAAACTTTATTTAGATTAGAAGAAGGTAAGTTACTTGGACACATAATATCTAAATAAGGAATTATAATAGACCCTACCAGAATAGAGGCTATCATTAACATTAGTCCTCCTAGGAACATTAAAGGGTTACAAGCTTTTCTAGGCAAAATAAACTTTTTAAGAAGATTCATCTCAAATTTAACTGAAATAATTAGAGAGATAGAACTCAATACTTAAATGGACTATTGAAGCTAAGAAATCTTTGGAATCAATTAAACAAGCTTTAAACAAAACTCCAGTCCTTATAAGTCCTTATTTTAAGAAGGATTTCATCATTTTTTCATTTGCTTCAGAACACACCATTGCTGCAGTTTTACTGCTGAAAAATTACCAAGGTTATGAGCAGCCCATTTCTTTCTTTAGAAAGACACTTAGAGATGTCACTTTAAAGTACAATATCATGGAGAAACAGGCCCTAGCTTTGGTAAAGGCCATTAAATACTTTAGAGTGTACATTCTTTATTCACACATCATTGCCTATGTCCCAAATGCATTGTAAAGGACACTATAACACAGAATGGTCCTGATGGTAAAAGAGGCAAGTGGATTGCCACAATTTTGGAATATGACATAGAAATAAAACCCGCTAAACTCATAAAAGGTAAAGGTTTAGCCAAACTCAAGATTGAATCAAATTTTCATGCCCTAGACATAAATTTTATTGCCCAAGTAGATGATGAGGAAGAGATGGCGACTCCATAGATCAGTGAAGCCTTTTCAGACTCACCATGGTATACAGATATCATATTTGTATTACTAAATTTACAAGCTCCTCCTGGATTATCAAGAACAAAAGCTAGATTCTTAAAACTAAAGGCAGTAATATTTTGTATATTAGACAATGTACTTTTTTGGAAAGATCATAGTGGAATTTTACTGAATTGTTTTCTTAAAGAAGAAGCTGACAAAGTTTTATAAGAATTTCATGCAGGTGACTATGGAGGACATCGCTACTGGAATACTACTATAGACAAATTCCTAAGAGATGGTTTTTACTGGCCTACTTTGTTTGTAGATGTAAAAAGGTATGTTACCTCCTGTCACAAGTGTCAAATATTTGAGGGAAAGAAAAAGCTCTTACCATTTCCCTTAAAACATATCTCAACAGAAATTCAATTTCAACAATGGAGTCTTGACTTCATTGGTTAAATTCACCCTCCATCATCAGCCAAACATAATTGGATTCTAACAGCCACTGACTATTTTACTAAGTGCATTGAAGCCATCCCTTCAAGGCAAGCCACTAACACTGTCATTATCTCCTTTCTATAAAGCAATATACTTTCAAGATTTGGATATCCTCAAAATATTATCACTGACAATGTAGCTGCATTAAAATCTAAAAATATGATTGAATTTTTCCATAAATATCACATTACCCTAGGCCATTATACTGCATATTACCCTCAAGGTAATGGCCTTGCTGAATCTTCCAATAAGATCCTTGTGAACATCATCAATAAATTACCAGAAGATAACAAAAAGACTTGGAACAAGAAGTTAGTTAATGCCTTATGGGCAGATAGACTTACCACCAAAAAACTCTATTGGTACATCCCCTTACCACCTTGTTTATGGAATGGATGTTGTTTTTCCATCTTCCTTAGGAGTACCAGTAATGAAGATGATTCAAGAGTTACAAGTTGAGACCAATGACATTCAAAGAAGGATTAATCAAACCATTCACTTGCAGCAAACAAGAGAAGATTTTTATCTTAAGTCTCAAGTTATCTAAGACAATATAAAGAAAATTTTTGATAGAAAGAGTAAAGAAGATGATTTATACACTGGTGACAAAGTGTTAAAATGGGATTCAAGAAGATAAGAGAAAGGTAAACATGGGAAATTTTATTTCCTATGGAAAGGACCTTATATTATTTATGGTTATAGAGGTAACAATGTTTTCTTTTTGAAAGAAATGGATGGATCAGATCTGCTAGGTGGAACAGTCAATGGCAGAATGTTGAAGCACTATAACTCTTCAAAAATAACCAATAGTTAATTTTTTTTTAATTTATCCATTGTACATAACATTGCAAGATTTTAGATTGGATTGGATGTTTTCCTAATAAATTTTAAGCCCGAAGAGAAGGCCTTAAGATTTGAGAGGTAAAATATCATAACTATGAACAATTGCAAATCAGAATAACACTTACAAGGTTAGCTCAATCAAAATTCAAAGGCTACTAGTCTCAAAGTTCTTGACATTTCACCAGGAAATTCCATCCCCATGTGGATCCACTGTTAGGGTCCTATAATAATAGGGTTCATAATTTTTTAATTGACTTTGATAGTCTTGTAAATATGTGCATACCTTTCTGCAAGTTGTTTTCCCATATTTTGAAAAATAATAAAAAATGAAAAGAGGGTAAAAGTCCTAAAAGAAAGATCAAAGGACTTGAAAAGAAAATATAAAAAAGAATAAAAAATGGACCCCAAAATAAAAAATAGATAAGAATAAGACATGAAAGTGAGCAAGTCAAAATTCCACTACTGTTTACTTTTATTGCAAAAATAATGATTATGTGCAGCTTGTCCAAATTCCATAATCCATGATGAGTTAAATAGTTTAATCTTAACTATTCATGCTTTAAATTTCATGTTTTAGATAGAGAATAAAGATATGTCAAACTGTTTAAACTAAACAAATCAGTAGATAGTTAAAGAATAAATGACGAGCTCAATAGTTTAATCTGAGCCCTCGGATGAAATAATGTTAGAATTAGATAGTTTCATGCTTTAAAAGAAAAATGGATTTAGGATTACAAGCTTAAATGCACCCATGCAAATGAAGTAAAAATGTTATAATAATGATGGGTAGGTAGAAAGCAAAGGTGCAAGGCATGTAATAAAACATCATCTAGAAATTTACTAATTTCCCCTCCCCCACAATATTCTAGTATTCAAAACCTTCAGTCAAAGAGACTCGGAGAATTTCTCTGACTTCTGTTGGGACTGGACACAAGGCTTAATGAATGATTGGTAAAAGTATTGGATTCCCTTCAAGAAAGCCCATTTCCTCAAAATATTCACCCTTTTTCCAAAAATATAATCCCTTTTCCTAAGTAAAAAACCTTTTTTGTGTAGAAAAAGTAAAATCCCCTCTTAATTAATTTCATTTCATCCATAAATACTCAAAAACCCATAAAATACAATTTATTCTAAGTTTAAGTGTAAATGTTTAATGGTACAATCATTGTGCTTAAAAAAAGTTTATGTGACACTTTACTTAGTTTATTTTATGTATTTTCATTCATTCTCATTCATTTCATATTAATTTTGACATAATGTATTAAATCCTTTATATTACCCTTTCCTGTATATATATTAATTCATTTTATTTAAAATATCCCAAAAACCCACTTATTAACTTTTTAACCTATGATTATATTCCCCACGGAACATACCCCTCGAATCCCATAGGTTAAATTATATTACACACACACACACACACACACACACATATACCCCACCTATCCATAAAGGTTAAAAACATATTATATAATCCTACCCTATGATTATAAAACATATGTAAATATCCCATTTTCTATGAAAATATCTTGCCCGCCTATCATAATAAAACATTTGTTTTAAGTTTAAAACAATGTTTTAAACGTTAAAAATAACCCCATCATATATAAATATCCAGTCCCCACACCCACATATGCCAAGAAACTCCTTCATTAAATCTCCATCATTTTCACATCTATCCCCACATCCAACAACCCAGATGCCATATCACATTTTCATCAGCACGATCAATAATCATTTCAAAATTTGCGAAATGGGTAGTTTTGTGCCTTTATCTCTCCTCCACGCATAGATTTATTTTTGGATCGCATTCAATCCAAGGAAACCACTTACCGCCCTGAGCCCATGCGATAACCACCAATGGTATTCCTGCCTCTGCCACCAAAACCAGTTGTCCTATGATTTGACTGTCATTCAATGCTAATTCGCTTTAAACCTAAAATGTTATAAAACTCCATATGCGCGCAGATAAAACTTTTTTATATATTCTCTATCTGTTCTTAAGCTTTTCCGACTGGAAAAATCAAGCCTTGTACACCATTTTCATGCTCAAAGGACTAGAAAGCCATTGGAATAGCTGCCAAGATCATTGAAGCTTCCAATTTGCTTCCAAAGGACTTCAAAAACCATCAGAAACCTCTCTGACGCCTCAAAATATGTTTAAAGACCAAATACCTGTGAAGAACAGGTATTCTTTGAAAAAATAACCTCCTGGTCATAAACAATAGCCATTTCTGAGAAACTGAACCTTGTGAAGCCCATTTACCCATAGAAATACCTATATTTGCTTGCAAAGAATGGATTCACTGCTAAAATCTAATAAAACCCCAGTTTTCAATGCTATATCTGGTTTTTTAATCAAAATTGAAGTAAATCTAACCTTTTATAGGCTTCAAAAACTTTGTGATTAATTAGAGAAACCCTTTGCAAATAATCCCAATCTGTGCCTGATTTCAACCATTTTTAAACCCGATTTATCCAAAGAAACCCTTGTTTTATCATTTCTTGAACCTGAAAAGAGTCTAAAGATCAGTTTGTAACCAAATTGAAAGGTTTAAACCAAAAATAAAGCTATTTTATGCCTATTTCTATTCAAGAAACCTTTGTTAAAGCCATAAATACCTTCTGTAAACAGTTTAAGCATACATAAGGGTACAGAAAAGTCTAAATACAGAGTTTTAATCATTCAGAAGGTCTAAAATTGTCAAAATAAAACCCAGCAATGACTTCCAAAACCACTATTGTTGTAAATCCTTTACAACCTCCTGTTGTAGATGTGGAGCACACACCCCTAGCTGATGTGGATTACAAAATAGTTGATCCAGTGATATAATTTAATCTTCTAGAACTCCACTGCTAGAGTCTTGAAAAATCATTAGATCAAGGAGATGAAGTCCAGATTTGGGAGTCAAATCTACCCAAGTATGTAGTCCCACATACTCATCAATGTCCAGAAGTCATTGGGTTGTGTCAATCCTATTATCTACCTGAACAAAGAGCCATGGTTAATGCTAATAAAGAAATATTTTTTACCATTACTGTAGAGTCAATTAACCTAATGCTTTAACTCAAACCAGATCCCAATGCAATTCCCTTATCCATAGAAGCACTCACAAAGCTTTACATTAATCTGGATTTTCCTTAAAAGGTTTCAGATTTTCCAAAATTTCATGCCTGCCTATGTTGAAATCCCAAAACTAAACTCTCCTTATTCTAATTCCAAATTTCCTGAAGGGTCAAGGCATGTCACCTCTATGTTATCCTTCATCCTAGGTTATTTTATTGATGAGCACACAGATGAGTCAATTCTAGGTGTCCTATCCACTTTTGTACCAGGTCAACCTCCTTCTGTTATCTACAATTATGCTGAATACATAGCTGATAATATCCATGATCAATGTGTGAAATTTCCTATTGAAGGAGTCTTCAGATATTCATCCTTCCTTTTCCACATGTTTATTTTCTTTCAAGCAGACAAATTCCCAATAATACTTCAGAAGTTGGATGTAGAGGGAAATCTATTGTCAGTCATATTTTCGATATATTTGATCAGAAAAGAGTCCACAAAGTTCAGTTATGCATATTTTACAGATTCCTTTATTCATCCATTGGTTAATATGCTTACAAATAAGGTACAACCAAGAATCAATAATGATATAAAGAAAATATTATAGCTGTCAGAACAAAGTAAAACTGGAGATTGGTACCTTTACAAAAATCATACAGAGATCAGAGTTTTTGGGTCAAATATTTCACCTTATAAACTACATAAATATGTGCCAATGAGAGTGTTTTCCTTGGAGTACATCAGGAAAATACTAAATTCATATTCTGTCAACTTCTTAGTTGCCAAGAAAAGACTCAATTCAATTTGAAGAGTCAAGTACATTCATTTGTAATCACAAAGATGCAGGAACAAAGGCAGCAAAACAATTGCTGGAATACAAATTTGAATTCATTTTCTTATGGAATTATGATCCCCAAGGAATTCTAAGTAAAATGAGGGTAAAATGCAAGTTTACCCCTTATATACATGATAAAAGACCAGAGATTGAACAGTTTTCTAATCAAGCAAAGTGGCTAGAAAATACCTTGATAGAAGCAGTTAAACAAGGTGATACTAGTCACACCTTGAAAAATGTAAATCAAGAAGATAAAGCTACCAAAAGAGTCAGAGAAGAAGGTACCTACACTGCTGAAATAACTACAGAGACTAGGTTTAAACTCAGATATAATAAAAATTCTAAGCTCAATCTAGTTGATAAAGAAAAAGAGACCATAGAAGTGGAAGATACAGATGTTCCAGATAAAAACATAGATGTTGCTACAGTCATTATAAATGAGCAGGAAAAGGATACTTCAGACACGCAGGTAATTGAGAAACAGTAAAATATGGTGGCATCCTCCTCACAGCCAGCAGATGATAAAGATATTGACATCAGGGACAAATATAAGCAGATAAAAGCCAAGAATGAAGAAATCTAGAATGAGATTTATTATCAGTATTTACAACAATATCCAGGAATCCAGAATAGACTCCTATCGGCTTTTGATTATTCAAATAAGAATTTGATTATGTCAATACTTCAGTCAATAGTGACTAAACCCAAAACAGCAGCAAATTACAAAAAAAATGACCTTGAAGAACCTGTTGATAGCATTCATCCTTTAGATCAAATTGAATTTCACAGACAAACTTCAGAGATGATTTATTATACGATGACTAACAAGGAAATAAGTGCCCAAAATCTCTAGAACACAGTAATAAATATGAGAGATCAAATGAAAGTTGAAAAGGCTTCCTCATATGCTAAAGATCTTAGAATTAAGTCTTTAGAAGAGTTGGTAATTCAAGAAGGATATGACCCTGCCAATGTGAAAGGTACAGAAGAGTTGGTGAAGAAAAAGAATGTTGGCATTGCAGCACTTAGAAAACAACTCAAGCTTCCACCAACAGAACATCCACAAACCAAGGAAATTGTGCAAGAGGTAAGCCAAAAAGATGATATGATGAACTTGATTTTACAATTGACAGCTCAGATTAAAGAGATGGAAATCCAAATGGACAATCTTGTCCATGAAAGAGAAACTACAAAAGCACAAGAAGTTCCTACAATAATTCCCATGGAAAATACAGCTATCCCTTCAACACTGGCAGAGGAATTGACACAAAAAGTACCACTGGAAATAGCTGTGCCAGTGACATCTTCTACTACCTCAGCTACAGAATCATCCACATCAACAGTGTAGCCAACAGATGAAGCCAGCAAGCTTATCAAATCCATGGAGGAAATGTCACTTCAAACCAATGAAATCAATAGGTTTAAGAAAATGATTGAAAATCTAGAAGACACTAAGAAGCTAGCCCAAATTAATGCCAAAACTCAGGAACAAAGGGCTAACAGGTTAAATGTTGAGTTGAAGAATTTACAAAAGGATTTAACTTTGAAAGAACCAATGTCCTATGTGAAGAATCAACTATGGACCAAAATCATTGAATCCATCAATGATGTTTGGCCATCAATACAGGTAATATATGAGAAAAAAGATTTACTAAAGGCAGCTCAAGAGGAGATTCAGAAAACAAAGGATGAACTAGGTGCCAAACCTGAAGAGGCCCTAGAAATCATCAAATTTCTCAACAGTAAGAACAAACAAGAATTGTATGAGATATAAATTACTGACAGAACAGAGACAATTCTTGAAATAAGAAAAGTAATTTCAAAGAAAAATTTGATCATTGCAGCTAGAAGAAAAGTGTGGGTACATGAACATAGCCATAACCAAATTTAAGGTTAAATATGAGATCATGAGGAAAAAAGGTTTTCCAAACATCCTTGTTCTTAATGATAAACTTATGCCACAATAAGATCAAAGATCATGCAAAAGAGCGAGTAAATAAAACAGAAGGACAAGCAATTCCTACAGGAAAGGTTCTACATAAAAGCTTTGAAGACTTGTTTTATCTACAGCTTGAGATAAAACACTTATTTGTGGTAAAACCAACATTTTCTAGATACACAGAGGTAGATGAGAAGTTTAGGAAGTTGAAAAAGATCAAAATTCCTGATGGAGAATTTTGGGAAAAACTCACTGACTTACTGTAAAAGTCAAATTGCAGTGAAGAGGATAAAAATATAGTTTGTTGTTTTTACACAGTAAAAATAGATTTTATAGCAGTAAAGCAATTAAATAGATTTTAAAGTGTATAAGTGATAAAAGAGTATCATATAAAGGATAAGATTGAAAAACAAATCAAAAGATTTTTTCCAGCAAAGAAGACTATAAAGCAGCTAGCTGCACCCAATCCAAAACAACAGTTCTATTTTATTTGGATAAATAGGACAGCTTGCTAGTTGTCAAGCAAGCTGTCACTATATTTTTGTAGAAGATATTTTTATTTCCTTAGAAAAATCCTATGATCATTCTAGGATATTTTTTAAACATTTTTGTATAAATACTTCAATCTTTGAAGTATTATTGTGGAATAAATTGTTGAAGATTTCTATAGTCAATATTTCTGTACCTGAAGGATTTTTGTAGCAAGTTCAGGTAGCAGACTGGATCAAATCATAAAGAATCATATTTCAAGTTTCATGTGATGAGCCATTGAAGTGAAGTACTTTCTACTATCTTTTTTTATCTTCTTATGTTTTACATGCATCCATATATGTGTTCTAAATTTGAATGATAAATTAGGAATATTATTACAAGATTTGTTAAAAGCACCCTGTCTTTAACTATTTATCATTTCTATGTTTTCTACTGATTTACAGAGTAGGGAACCCTTAATTGCTCCCTCTTTCGAATGACCCCTGTCTTCTCCTTCCTTATCTGGATCAAAGAATCCTTGATTGCTCTTTATCCCGATCAAACCACTTCACCAATCAGCCTTCCAAGATCTTCAATGACTTGTCTATCTTGCCCTAAAAATATTTGACTTTTTGACCTTGATCCTAGTCCTATCTACTTGACATTTGACTCCTTAGCCCAATGGACAAACAGATCTATCATTATTCATCTCATTAAGTGTTTTTTTCTCACCAAACCGAACCAAAACCAATTTGCACATCATAGATAGCCTAATATCATATAATTAAAACAAAGTTAAATATTATAGAGAGAGCCCTCTTTGAACCCTAGGAAGGCTAGATCCTAGAGTTTAAAAGTTGGTCTATGGTTACCTCTAATGGTCTTAGACTTTAAATCAAAATCTCACAACTTAAGAATTATTAGAGTGATAACACACCGGACACCGTGCGCTCCATACACACCCGCATCTGTGCTTTTCAATTATTTCGCACGGGTGCGTCATAAAAAATTGAGCCAAAACAGAAACCGCCCGGTTCGGTATTAAGAAACCGCACTGGTGCGCCTATAAAACCCCACGCACCGGAACAGGGTTAAATAAAAAAAAATTACGGCCAAAAAACTGCATTTTTCACTTTTCTCAGTGCTCCAGAGCTCTCAAGCACCGATGCAATTTATCCTTGTCTGAGCCGCCTGGTGCTCCCATTGCACCCATTTCATGCACTGATGTTGTTCATTGCCCACCAATCTCCAGCTTGCATTTTTCAAAACGGTGGGAAAATTTTCTTTTGCAAATTCTACAACTAATATGCCTCGATGGCCAAATGTACAAGTATATTTCTTTTTTTTCCATAACTAAGCCTTTTAGTGGATTATAATTTCAAATAACCTTAAAATTAACCATTTAAAAGCGCCGGATGCGGCTGCGGTGGCGAATTAATGAGCCAAGGGCTCCTGCGCAGCTCCCAACGCTGCCTACATGCCGAGCCCACATGGCCCATAGCACTTATTCTGCAGGCGTTATTAATACGCCTCGAACTGACCACTGTTGTAGTTATTACTCCTTTGCTCTCGGGTATATGGCGCTGGTGTTGTTGCTCGTTTACAGTATGGAGGAAGAACAGAACGATGAGAGCCATGGCGGACCTCTGAACCCCTGGAATGCTGTATGTTCGCCTGGTTGTGCCAATTCCAGTTGCAAAACACAGACGGGACGCCGCTGTAGCATTCTAGCTTGTCTGGAGACAATTCCGGGCGTCCATTTCTCCAACAGCCCCTTCTGCAGCGCTTCGGCCTCATCTGGAGCTCCAGCTGTGCTCTTTGCAGGTACTTTGTCTCCCTTTAGCCTCAATTTGCATTCTCGGGACAGTTCCTCCTCTGGCAATTGTATTTCCGGTTTTACTGCTCATTTTCCCGGACGGCATCACCCTGGTAATCTCCCTTCCGTTTCTCAAATTCCTGACCCTCTCTTTGGGCGTCCTCGCTTGCGCCACCTTTTGTTGGCCATGCCCCGCCTTAGGCAGCGCATGCGCTGTAGACGAGGTGTTAGTCGAGGCCATGCAACTGTCAATCCTCCCTCGCCTCTCTCTGAACTTAGCTCCTCCTCTGAGGATGATGATATCACGCTCCCGCCTGCTTCACGAGGTGGTGGAGGCAGAGGTAGGGGCAGAGGACGTCGTGCTGAGAATTCTGGTCTTGCTGGCAGAGGTCGTGGCCGTGCACGTGTTTCTGGTGATTTCCCCTGTCAGCCTACTCCCGCCTCTCCTTCTAGGCCTCCCGGTCATGACCCCCCTCCTGACTCTCACGCTCATTCCAGTCAGCCTCCCCCTTCTGACTTCTCTGTCCCTCCCAGTCAGCCCCATCCTCGAGCTAGCAGGTTTCGGGGTTCGACTATCAGACATTCTACCCAGAATGCTGAGCTCCGCTTCCACTGCACCTCCTTCGACTCCATCATCACCGCCTTCATCTCCGTCTCTCTCCGTGAAGAAATCCCGAACCGTGTCTCCCCCTCCCCTCCTATTGACCTTCGCCCCATTCCCCCTCAACTCACGGAGCTGCGTCCTGAAGAGGACAACAAGGATTTGAAGACTGACAGTCTTGCAGGAAAGGAGGACAGTAGTGAGGAGAATGAATATGCATGCAGAATTGAAGAGGAACCAATGTCTTCTGAGCATGAGGGTTAAATCCCCTGGCTCATTCACTTCTGGTTTTTTTGAGTTTCGCTGTCTTAATGGCTCTGCTGATGGGCAGAATGGTGTTTCTAGCTTTTATGTTGTTGTTTACATTTTATGTATAAACCTCTGGCCGGTTTCCCTTCCAAGGGCGGCCCAGTACATAATGCTTAATGGGTCGGTTTCTCGCTCTGGGAGACCCAGAACAATCAAGAACAGTGCTGACAATCAGTCCCAGCTGGCTGGCTTACACAGCAGCAGCTGTGGTAGTTTTGTACCAATATTTTTATAAGTTAATAGATTTAGTCTTATTTAGAAAAAAAAAACCATTTAAAAGAAAAAAGAAAAAAAATTGTCACATGGTGCGCTTGAGCCATTCAGCTCACACCGCAACCGGTGCTAACGATATCCGCACCGTTTCCAGGACAGTGCCGAAAGGCACACCGTCTTATTTTAAAATTAAAAAAAAAGTGTGGTGCGGTCATTTATCCAGCCACACTGTTGACCATGTGGAATAGAGGCAACGCGGTGCACTGACGGAAATATCTACCCCAATGTATGCCAGGGCACCACATTCGACATTCTAACCTGGTCAATGGTGCGGCCTAGTAAAAGACTGCACCGTTAGCTATGTAATTAGTCAAGAGGTCAGTGCGCTGACATAACTATACACACTGGGGCATAGATTTTAGTCAGCGCACCGCACTCCTGACACCGTACAGATTCAACGATGCTCTGAAAAGTTTTAAGTGCACCGCCTACGGTGCGTTGAATGTCATCTGGGGCACCACCCCTGGTGCGCGACAAACAAAATATGCACCAGAACCAGTGCATGACTTTTTTTTTTGGCGCACCAACTCTTTTGTTTTTTTTTCAAAAAAAATTATATATGTATATTCGTAAATACATGTCTCATTTAATAAAAAAAAATATTTAATATGTTAATCATTTAGAGACAAGAGGGAGAACAAAAGCAATAACAGGCGGAGCAGTATGACATGGTTCGCCTGTGGGAGGCATGAGAGAGGGAGAGAGATGCGTAACCTCGCCCTATTACAGCAGCTACCTAGGGGCTCCTAAGGCAGGTAGGCCTCCTCAAGTTCTATGAGGAGGCTACTTCCCTAAAGGGATATGGTGTGTTTTTGAGACACCTTATCCGCAAGTGGAATGCCCACCGACTGGCTTTCCAGGTTGGTCCTAACCAGTGGTAGACACCCACTAAGGAGGATATATATTTCATTACAGGGCTATCGAGGAGAGGGGTGGATTTTCCCTCATTCCCAGGGGTTCCAGCTGGCTGTGTAGCAGGGAGTCATTTATTGTACTCCCATAGATACATTGGAGCAAATGTATTGTCTCCTTCAGATTTTTAGGTCACTGGAGGTCAGTTATGTATTGGTGCATTTGGTAGTGAGGAGGTGCAGTGCCTCTCACTTCTCATTTCGACCATTTCACACAACACCAGTGACGGGCAATGCATTAGTTTCTCACTTCTATATTATATTTATTCTTAAGTACAGGAGCCACGACTTTTCAGGTGGTCTGCCATTTTTTTGCGGCATTTCTATACAGCCTTAGATAGATGTCGTGCTCATGCACAAGGGAGGGTCAACTTCCCTTTTGTTTCAGAGCTTTTTTGTTTATTTTTTTAGAGGTTTCCAGAGACGAGGTCTACTTTTTTTCAGTAGCCTCGTAGGCCGATGTTTGAGGCACAGATGCACATGTGGGGGGAAATGATGCCCAAGAGGGGCGAGACTGTGTTTCCAGTGAGGATATCGCATGATGCACTGGAGCTGCTATCCAGTGTTGATGAGATGCATCCCTTCATTATGGTCCCCTGTCCTTATGATGGATTGGATTGGCAAGGGTGTGTTAACATCCTCTTCACAGATGATAAGCTGCCAAATGATAGAGGTAATATTACTGTTTTATTTAAATTTACTCTAACATGTTCTTTAACTTGTTTTTATTAAATTGTGTAATGAAATTGTCTAATTATTATTGTGTACTTGTATATATTTTACAGACATTGGGTCTTTTGATGGCGAGGACATGTCAGCACCACCACATGATCCAGGTGTGGATGATGACGATTAGGGCATGCCAGATGTCGAGGATCATCAAGAGGCTGGTGCAGAGAGACCTGCTCCTGTTGGTGCACCGATACCGCCTTTTGATAGGCGTGGTCGACTTGATACTAGATACAGGACAGAGTTGGGCGACCAATTCACTGCATTGATTATTGAGGCGGGCATCAGGCCCGCTCATATGAGAGACATATAGGCCGATGGTATGCTATTACAGATGTGGGGAGGCATGTCGCGTGACATGTACAGGTTGATGCAGCATGTTGCAGGAGCTACGAACTTAGTTACGTGGCTGAGGAGGATATTTGCAAGTTATAGGCGTGGTCGAGACTCAGCACATGATCAACAGTCTGCGAGCAGTGAATCATCATGTCATGATCGTTCACCTCGCACCACGCCAGATGATCAGCCTCCACTAGCATCTAGCAGCAGTCATCATGGAGATGAGGTTGGACCATCAGCCACGTCCAGTCAGCAGCCTGCAGCATCCAGCAGTACTCATGATCATGAGCAGGATGGACCATCGACCGTCGAGGCTGCACCATTGACTGAGCAGGCCTCGACTAGTACTGCTATTGATGTTGTACCACCAACTGATCCATGAAATTTATATTACATTTATATATTTTTAACAATATATATATATATATATATATGGTCCATGTATTTTATGTTCATCTTGCAGTTATACTTAATTTACATGTTGTATTTTATGTTCATGTTATAGTTGTACTTAATTTACATGTTGGTGATCATCATGATGTGTATATTGTTAGGTCATGTTAGATATGTACTTCATTTAATGTACAACTTGCAGATAGATGTGTATGTGATAGCAGTTATTTGACATGAGAGGTATATTTGATGTTTGTGCTGTGATGATGTTATACAATGCTAATTGTGTTTTGTTAAATGATCATGATCACGATGGTGTTAGTGAATTTGAATGTGTTTTTAGTCGAATATGCCATTTGTATGATGGTTATCATGATCGTGATGTTTATTAATTAATTTGATATTAAATGATCATGATATTTATTAAATTTTATTTCGTGATTGTAATTAAAATTTTAATTTTAATTGTATGTAAAATTGTAAAATTGTATTTGCATTTGTAATTGTAATTTTTGTAATTTCAACGTAATTTTATGTAAAAATATTTAATGTAAAAATTTTAATTGTAATTGTAATATTTAATTTATTGTGAAATGATTGTAATTGTAATTTTAATTGCAATTGTATATATGACAAATTGTAAAATTGTAATTCTAATTCTAATTGTATGTAAAATTCTAAAATTGTAATTGTATTTAAAATATTTGTAAAATTGTAATTGTAATTGTAAATGTAATTCTAATTCTAATTCTAATTGTATGTAAAATATTTGTAAAATTTTAATTGCATTACTATGAAATGATTTTAATTGTAAAATTTTAATTGTAATTATAATTGTATGTAAAATTTTAAATTGTAATTGTAATTCTAATCGTAATTGTATGTAAAATTGTAAAAGTGTAATTGTAATTTTTATTGCAATTCTAATTCTAATTGTATCTAGAATATTTGTAAAATTTTAATTGTATTAATGTTAAAATTTTAATTGTATTAATGTGAAATGATTTTATTAAAATTTTAGAATTTATAATTTATAAATAATTTTAAAATAATAAATGTAGAATAATATGAATTTTTGTAACATAATAAAGTTTAGAAAATAAGTGATAAGTTATTTACTTTAAATTATCATTATTTTATTATGAAGTCTTACATACCAAAAAAAAAAGAACTTTATACGATGCATTTCTAACGAGGAAGTTCTAGTTTTTTTGTACGTGAAGCCCATCATAACCCACCGGTGCAAAGGTGTTAGGTAGCACCGATACCTCACACCCAATCTGCACCGGTGCATCATAAAACACTGCGCCAAAACATAAACCACGATCTTATGAAACTGCACTAGTGCGCCTATAAAACCCTGCGCACCGGAACACGGTTAAATAAAACCTCGCGTGAACCAGGCATGTCATTGAAATATCTTTTCTAAGAAGGCAAATTTATTCTGTAAAGTGCACTATTGGAGCAGCGGAAGGTTCAAATCGCTGGCAAGAATTTTTTCTGAGGAGATGAGGGTTTGAAAATACGAGAGTTCGAATTTCGGTTGAGAAGTTTATAGCAGAGAAAAAGAGTGATTCAAACAGAAAGACGGACAAATACGCTTACAGGGATGTAGACGGCTACAGAGCTCGACAAAGTACAAAATGAGAAAAGATTTATGAAAAATCTGAGAAGGGCGGTCGAGAAAGCTCGATTGAGACTAGTAGAGAGCATTCGGTTGAGGTCGACGATAGGGTTAAGAGGTCCCATGATGGAGAAAGGGAGAGCAGATTTGATGGCAAAGAAATATCTGTCGACGCTTTAGCGGCTAGCAAGGTGAAACAATCCTTCGAAAGCAAGGAGTCTGATTCGCTAAGGGTGTCAGAGAGAGATCAATTGAGTCTCTTGAACGGGCTAAGAGATCACATGAAGGTAATGATTCTCATTCTTACAAGGATGGTAGGGAAAGATTAGACAATAGAGAAAGATCAATCGAGGCAGTCGATAAAGCCAAGAGGCACCATGAAGGGAAGGATTCTCATTCCCTTAAGGGCAACAGAGAAAGATCAATTGATGTTTTTGATCGGGATGGTAGGTCCCATGAAGGGAAAGATTCTCCAGAATGCATTTAAACGCAGCTGGGAGTATTGTCCGAGCTTCGGTTGGCATACATAAACTTTTATCGGCAAAGCTGACATCGCATATAATCACATTTTCGGCTTTCAATTGAACATGAATGGCATCTCTAACTTGTCTGAGCTATGATCATGTGGATAACGAGGAATATCACATGGAAGGTACCCAAAAATCCAAAATTTTGAAAGTATAGGTGAATTAACACTTATCAAAGAACGAAATGCCGAACAAAGTGCGAACGGGATACACTTAAGGATTCCCTGGTTCCATTTGTTATTGAAAATGATGCTCTCTCTGGATGAAACTAGTAAAAATCCTGCTTTATTATAAATGGAAATCCAGTGACCATTTCTGTGGGAATAAAAACATAGATATCTATAACTACCATATTTCCACCTGCAAATCAGTTTCCCATTGGAAAAGCTAATGTAATAGCCCATTTTGCAATGTCTTTCCTCTGCTCAACCCTATACTCATTTTCTACGGGAAACCATTGCCTCCACATGTAATAACTGCATCGTCTAGTAAAAAATCGGTCTTCTTCTGCTAACAAATGCAGAATGAAGGACTCGTTGTCATTGCCCCCAAAACATTCAAGGTCGGTTTCTCGTAAAACAGAGATTGTATAAATTTTGTTAAGATCAAGATAGAAAGCACAAAGGAGAAAAGAGAAAATTGGATGCCAAGATGGAGGAGGAACTTACAAATGAGCAAGCAGATCATGGGTCAGTAAGTAGATCATGGGGCACCTTTTCTTGTTGTAGGTTATGGAAAGGTTCAAGATTTTTTTTATTTTATTTTTTTGGAAAGAAGAAGAGGTGTAATTTTGAAAAGAAATTTCCCAAAGATTTTGACAGCAAAATTTACATTTCCAACATGTCTAATTTTGGTGTACACACGTAAAAGTAATTTCGGTGCCTCAACCGCAAATCGGTGCTAATGTACAAATAACCGCACCGGTGTGTTCCTGAATTCTTGTGCCTTTGGTGCGTTTTAGTTACTATGCAGGTGTCGTGTTGCAAATGAAATCACCGAGTGAAAAATAAACGAAAATAAAAATAGCACAACTCTATTTTCTTTAAGTGAAAAAAACGACAAATTGAAAAAATGGGCGGAAAAATATTTTCGAAAATCTAATTTCATAAAACAATTCTTTAAATACTAAACATTTTTTTTCATTATTTCACTATTTTTGCTAAAATTTTCAGCCAAATATTTGCGGGAGACATAGAACGCCCAAGAACAACGTGGAGCGATTAGTACGTTTGAACGAAGTATCAAACAAACGGAATCAAAACCTACGAACGATTCAAACCACAGCAGCATATAATTTCAAACGATCTCATGATTAAATTGACTATTTTTTTTACTTCTTCTACTTTTACTTTTTAGAGTTTTATCCATTTTTAACCTAAACCCTTCATTTTTTTTTTGTTTTTGGCCTTTCTTCTCCCTGTTTCTATGATTTTAGATTTAGGGCTTTTCATTTTATATTTACATCCAACCCATGAGATGACTTGCATAGTCAGATCCCAATCCATGTCAGCCCTTGCATGAATTTTTGAAAAAATGGATTTTTTTTTATCGGTTGCCCTACATAACCTAATGCATCGGTGTGCTATATTATACCAGTGCAACGTGCAAGTACTGTGTAATAAAAAATTTAAAAACAATTTGTTTTTAATCAATGCACCATATCTAAAATAGGGCACCGGTGCACTATGTTATGAGGAGAGCATCGTATGGTCTATTATACTATTTCTGTGGTGTGTTTATAACACCCCCATGCACTGACGTCACTGCATACATCATGAAAGGCACACTGATTTCTTGAGATTGATTTTTTACCTGAAAAGTTGATGATTTATTTATAAATATATTAATGAATGATATGGTACAGGTTTCAGATTGATAAATAATCACTGACAAGAGATCAAGTAACAAAAATGCGATGCTTACACCAAGAAAAGAAAAAAATACGAGTTCTTGGTAAATACTTTACAAAAAATATTATTTTTGAACTATATGTGAGTTTAAATAATATGTATTGTTTACTGTGTATCATGCAGAGCCACAAAATGACGAAGCTCGATAATATTATTTCTGATCTATGACCAGAAGAGTGTAAAATATTGATGGAAAAATTGCAAAAGGATGAATCAGGTGAATGAAAAAAATACTATCAATCCAATATGAGTTTCTTTTTTTAATTCTCATTAATAATATACTTAAAATTATTAGATAACATGTGTCAAACAGTCTATTATTTCACATCTATTTAATGTTATACAAGTACCAACAACTCAGAAAAGGAATGTTGTTCTAAGGAAAGAAAAAAAATAGAACATGCAAATGAAAATGAATTGCTCCTTAGCTCATCTAGAGTGGTGTTGGTGGTTAACGAAAGGGGGAAAAAAATTTACAAAAGTTTGAGGGATCTAGTGGAACAAATGTATAGATGTTCTTTCCACTTACAATACAAAAACAAATCCAATGATTCCAAGAACCAAATTTTATCTAAACTACAGGAAGAGTTTCCAGAGAATTTGTCAACAGGACATGTCAGACTTTTAATACCAAAAACGTACAACAACAAAAAAGAAGGAATGAAAAGTAATATTCCTTTAAATTTTTGTCTAGAATTATTTATAAATATCACTTTTGTTGTATTTACCTTTCATATATCAATATAAAAATTAAATAGTTTATTGTCATGTTAAATTTTTAGGATGATTATGAAAATCTCAAAAGATGAATGAGCTAATATCAGAAATATGCCTGTAGGAATGTCCAAAAAGGTGTACAGGGAGATGGTCAAAGAAATGGACAAAATTGCATCGCAGGAGGAGCCATCTCAACAGCAACGTGCTTCAAATGTAATATGTAATCATTGAATTTTTCGATCATTAGGTACAATAAATAAACAATTTAGGATTAAATATTAATTTTCAAGTATTTTCTTGTAGAAAATAAAAGAAAATGGAACCCATTCAGCACATAAAACAGGACGACAAGGAAGAAAATGATTGACATCTAAGTTTGTGAGTAACTTTTACTTCCTTATAACAACTTAACTAGATTTAATTTTTGTATTTTTTAAGTTGTTTTACAAAAATAATCATTGAATGTCTTCAAACAGGTGCTAACATACAAAGAAGAACCATCAGAGGAATTGATTGAAATTTGGTTAAATATGGGTTGTGAGTATATTTTGGCATATCAGAACTTAATTGTGGAATTTGTAAGTAACTATCGATATTGTTTTACTTAGCTCCATCTATAATTAATAGAAAAAATAAATCTTTTATATTAAATATATGATTTGTTATGGGGTATAAAACTTGAAGGAAACAAAGTATGGAGCTGTGCCAATAGATGAAATTTTGAAAGGGGGGGGGGGGGTTGCTATGGTACATTATTTTTCTTTTCGATTTACATTGATGTATATTATTTAATATTGCAATTTTCATTATTCTCACCAATGTATATACACTCATTTCATTTTATTTTTATGTTTGTAGATGGAAGGTGAAGAAGAAGAAAACAATCAACGCCATGAACAAAACATTCCTGAAAATAACCCAAGTCATGGAAGTAGCTCTAGCAATGACAACAGTTCAAGCGAAGAATGATGATCACTATGTTTGGATATCAAAGTAAGGCATTTTATTTTTTGAAATATATATGTCTGTGAAATCAGACATTTTGTTTAATGTAGTGGACATAGTGTCCCAATTGGAAGACAAAGGGATACCAATAACTATCCCATTTTGTATGATAAATATTGTCTTATATATATATATATATATATATATATATATATATATAGAGAGAGAGAGAGAGATATATATATATATATATATATATATATATATATCTGTGTGTGTGTTTTAATTTATTCTATTGCGTTCTCCATTATCGTTCTCCATTGTCGTTCTCAAATGCACTAATAAAAATTTAATTCATATGAATATTGTTATAAGATATATATGTGTTGACTTTTGATGAATAATGAATTTTAAAAAATCACAATAATTATGATATGATATAACAAATTAATCCAAACATCACATTCAAATGCATTAATAAAAATTTAATTAATATGAATATTTTTATAAGATGTGTCGACTTTTGATGAATAATAAATTTAGAAAAATCACAATAATTGCATTGTCACAGGTCGATGTTTCTAAAAAATAAAAAATGAACACTGGTGCATGTCAGTTACTGTACACCAATGTGTTTGTATGTTGCAGCGCACCGTGCGTTTCCACGACCTATGGGCACCACACAAATACCAAAACCAATTTAAAATCTCGGTGCGTTTGTGTGATACTGCACACTGGTGCTTTTATGTGAGACTATGCACCGGTGCATTTGTACAACATATGGGCACCACAAAAATACTAATACCAATTATAAATATTGGTGTGTTTGTCTGATATGGCACATAGGTGCATTTCTATAAGTCTATGTACTGGTGCATTGAGACGACCTATGGGCACCGCAAAAATCCCAAGACCAATTGGTACAGCCCCGTGCGTTGTATAACCAACACTGCGCCCAGTGCGGTTTTATACCTTGACGGCCCGATGCAGGATTCTTTGACCACCCTGTGGTCACTTTCTAGATGACACGCATCAGTGCGTTTAAACCTTATTAGCGCACCGATGAAAAAACATCTGTAATAACCTCCGTCTGCCCAGTTTTTTTACTTGTGTTGAATTTCCGTTAAAAGCTCTGCCAAAACCTCCGTAACCATAAACGGATGTTGTAGAAAATGTTTTTTTGAAAATTTTGGCCAATTTATAGCACTAAAAACCTCCTTTATAACCTTTGCTAGAGGGTCTTTTCCTTGTAGTGAGATGACAACCTTGCAATCTTTAACAGAATTGCAAGAAACCTGTTCTTTTGAATACCTCCAAGGAAGTTGGGTCTTCATTTAAAAAATTCATGTCTATTAGTCATCAGTATTTTTCACTATTTGTAGATGACTATAAAATGGTTCTAGATTTCTAAAAACAAAATTCTTTAAATATTGTGAGTTTTAGAATTCTCACTGCCTTCATTATCCTTTTTCAAACTTTTTCACTATTCTATCAGCTTGCCATTACATGGTCACCCTGTCACTCCTACAAACTCCTTATGGGCTTTTACCTACCATTTTCAGCCTCCTTCTCTGCCTATAACCTCATTACCCTATTTTTACTTGTCCATAACTCCACTTTCCCTCTAGGGTTTCCTATAGCTAACTTTTTCCCATGTTCGCCAAGTTCCTCAAGCATTGATGGTCTCCAAACTATCTATGTAGGATCTTTAGATAAATCAAGTACATTGGATTTTGGATCTTTAATACAACACTTTAACAAGTAATCTGTTTTCACTTAAAGGTCTCCTAGCCAAGTTTTAGTCAAGGTCAGGTCAAAGAACCCTCCCACTAGGTCAATTAGGGTTTCACATGTTTTAAGGTCATCATTGGTGTTCCAAACACTGCTTTCCCTTTTCTAGAAGTTGGCTCAGATGTAATAGAAGGTCAGCACATAGTTATTCAATAAATACCTAAAGAGTTTCCAAAGAAGACTATCCTTCAGTTCAGAGTCTGCACATGAGGAAATGGACAAACTTTGGCACTTATGCATGAGTGTTGAAAGGTCCATCAGCAGAAAGTACTGGTATGGTAGGTTGTCTATTCCTGAATGAAGACAAATTGGAGCAAGGAGAAGAGGAGACACTTTTTCTTATAGATGACTAGGTTTTTTTAGCTTAATGGTCCAGCAGAGTGCCAAACAGTGATCAATGGTAGAAATGACCTAGAGGAAGCACTAAACCCTAATTTCCTCTTCCACTAAACTAGGGTTTGCTATGGAAAAGAGGCATAGGAGAAGAATATCCATATGGTAGGTCATATCAGCAAGAATGAAGCCATACCAAATCATAAACATCATGCCTCCATCATTTTCCAGGAATTCATTCCAAGAGCCAAGCCATTTGTCACTCATAGGACCAGTTTTGATTCAAACTATGTTTCAGACCAAACAGAGATGAATTTGACAAAAGTGAGAGAGGTATTTGTCCATTATAGGTCCAAGAAGAAAAACCTCCTTTTTATTTTACACAGGTGTCATGGTTTTATAACAATGTAAAAAATACAGGTGTCACGGGAGAACTGTTGCACTTCTGGAGTGAGCCTGGGAAAATAAAATTTTCTCATAGCTGGAGTGTCCAAATGACTTTTTGGATCCATCAAATGACAACTATACTGTCATATCTTTCCAATGAGTTATCATGAGCTCAATTTGGAGTTGAGGAAGGCCTCCAAAAATTTCCTGCACCATCACTCTGCATGTTTTCACCATCATTTAGCACTTTTTGACCAATCTTGGGAGAATCACCTTTTTATAGGTCAAATCAACTCCAATCAGAAAAAAAAAGGTAGATTTGGAAATCATACAGGATAATATTTCCAACGAACTATAATGGGCCCAATTTGGACACCAAGAAGGCCTCTAAATTCCCTCTGCAAAAAAATGGTGCGTGCTTGGGATTGAGCGCTACGCGCCTGGGATTTAGTGTTGCACCCTTGGCCAGGAGGGTTTCCTAAGAAAATTAACCACTCAAAACACCTCAAGTTCCTTCCAAACCTCTGCCAAAGGTCCTCCAAGAATATTCAGGGGTAATTACATCACATACACTCATCTTCAAGCAAATTTTGGTGATTTTCTTAATCTATGGAATGGAACCCTAAGATCAAACCCTAAGTTTCAACCTTGAAATCACTTTTTTCAATTGCTTCATTTTCTTAGACAGAGGGATTACACTGTTTTAGGATTTTTCATTCACCTAAGTTGTCCCTACACCCATTCCATTCATTCAATCAGTCCCTCCACTTGCAAAGGTTGACATTCCATTACCATCCTTCATCTCAATTTGACATCAACCCAAAAGTGTTTCAAAACAGATTTTAAACTATCGGCAGAGATTTGTCATTGAGTTGTTAGCCTCTCATTCATTCCTCCTTCACCATCACACCCCACTACTCATGCATCACCATCCACTCACATTCCTTCACCCCATGATGACCTTTCCACATCACCTCTCACTCACATACCTTCACCTCATGATGATCCTCCTTCATCACCCTCACAACCCCTCACCATCATCTCATGGTACTAGTGCATCAAATAGTAAAAGAGATGGAAATGAGGAATCAAACAATTAGAAATCAATCATTGAGGAAGAAAAGAGCAATGATGCAGAAAGGGAAAGTGATAAAGATGGAAATGAGGAATCAAGCAATGAGGAATCAGACAATGAGGAAGAAAATAGTGACGCAGATACCAATAAGGAAGAAATAAATGAAGAATAAAACAGTGAGGCAGATGCCAATGAGGAAGAAAACAATGAAGAATAAAACAGTGAGGCAAATTTCAGTGAGGGCAGTGAGGCACGTATCAGTGAAGCAGATGTCAAAGAGCCATGAGGGCAGTGATGATGGAAGTGGGTCAAAGAGTGATGATGATAGTAATGATGGAAGTGAGACAGATGGAATTCATGATGACACTGAAGAAGAGGAAGAGCAGCTTCCTAGGAAGATTCCAAGGACAATTGTCTTGAAGAAGGCCTTAGCCAAGGAGAGGGAGCAAGAGACAGCCTTGGCAGAGCAGCTCACTCCAAGTGAGCTAGCTTGCCATGGAAATCAACTATGATCAGGAACCTTGGCTAGAGAGAGAAAATATGCACTTTGAGGATCATTTGGATAAAACCAGTAGATACCTTGACCTCCAAAAGAATATGGCAAGGCATTATGCCTTAAGAAACAAGATTGCAAGGGCCAAGCTCAAAAGAGCTATTGCAAAGATTCAATCACTAAAGGAGGCAAAGGACAAATAAAAGCTTGAAATCCTTGCTGATGCATCCCTACAAGCATCCCAGACATGATCAGCAAGGCCAAGGAAATCACCCACAAAAAATTTCCATCTCATTTGGAGCAAAACTGGTACTCCAAAAGTGCCAAAAACATGCAAAAAATCACCTTTCTCCCCGCTTTTCAGAGATGGCACTGTGCCTTGAGTAGTCTTGGGAGAATGAGTTTTTGAGTAGGTAAATGGACACCAAATTGAAAAATAAAGGTATATTTGGAAATTATACAAGACAAGTTTTCCAATGATCTATCATGGAGCTCATTTGGACACGGGGAAGGCCTCCAAATCTCAGCTACAAAAAGACCAATTTTCCCAGTTTTGGTTCTATGGACTTGGCCTGGTGCTGCGCCCTTCTGAGAAAGTCAACAAAAGACACTTGGATTAAATTAGAAAGATATTTTAAAGGTTTATTAGGAAAATATCTCCAAAGTTAGATGAGGAGTTATGTTAGAATTCATTTTTTCATTTATTAAGTTAGGGTATTTGTGCCTTGGGCCTTGCATGGTCTCATAGGACAAAAATGCATTTATGATGTAGTTAATGAAATTTTGGAACCCTAACTAGGGTTTTGGTCTTCCTTTTCAATTTAAATACTGCATGGAGGCCTCATTGTAGTGGTTGGTTGTTAGTAGTTTGTTGAGCTAGATATCTCATATACTTGGAGTTGGAAGGAATTTTGGCTTTGGAGCTTTGTAACATGCTTTTGGACTGAATATCAATGGACCAAGCACATTTACTGGATACATGAACTTTGTCAATGGTGACGTTTTTCTTGTCTTACACTTATCTTCTTATGTTTCTCATATTTTTCATTAGTTTCTCTTATGGCATAACAGAAAGATTAGCTTAAGATCTGTTGTTGAAGGCACCTTAAGTTTGTCTGATTCTTGTCATTTAAATGTTTTCTTCTACTAGGTTTGATTAAAGAATTCTCAAACGCTCTTTAATTTCACTAAACTGATATCGTAGATGCTCTCTTTGTCTGAAAGTAATACTTAGAGAATTCTTAATTGCTCTCTAGGGTTACTTGATTGTTGTTTTTATGTCTGCCTAGTGAACTCTAGCTGAATAATTCTTAACTACTCTTCATGTCTTAGTAAAATATAGTCTTGAAAGCTTTCCTTGTTTGAAGTATAGTTAAATGATTCTTGATTGCCCTTTAGTTTTGTTTAATTCATAACTTACTTTCATCCCATGCACATTTTATCTAAAGGATCCATTTGGCTTTGTTAACTGCCCTATAAAATACCCTTGACTTATTGTTGCACGTTTTAAGACCTTTTGCAGACCCCATAGCCCAATGGATTTTCTTTCTCTTACCCCATCTGTTCTTCTTGAAAACCAACCCAACCAAACAAAACAAACAAACAAACCCTAATCACTATAACTAGCCTAAGATCAAAACCCTAAAATCAATCAAGTTGATATCTTTCATCCAAATACAAAGAGAGCCCTCTCTGAGTCTAGGAAGGCTAGGTCGTAGGACTCCAAAGATTAGTTTGATGTTACCCTTGTACATTTGGTCTTGCCAATCTGAAAAATTACGGGGACCTAACATAATGGTGACTCCGCTGGGGATCTGAGTGAGTAACAAGCTTAGACATTCCTTAAAAACTCACAAGTCCCCCGTCAAACTTAGAAAAATGAAGTGTTAAGCCAATATTTATATCTGGTTGAATCATCATACTATCACCATGTTGACCATATTGGAGATCACTTATTAAAAATCTTAGTGTTACATAAAGAACTCAGCAAACCCAAAAATATCTTTAGATTGGTATTTAGTTGTTGATGGTGGACAACAAGTACATCCTCAAAATAGTAAGCATCATCCACCTGGTGACTGCACTGGTTTTCAGTAGCCCTGTTGACCCCACTATTTCTCATAGACTCCCCTAGGAATGTATCAATCATTCATAACAGTGTAAAGCCTAGCCACATACTGTATGAATTCAGTCATCTTTCAGATAGGACTGCTTCTCAAAACTCTTACAAACTTTCGACCTCTCTTGTTGATGGTGGACAGCAAAGTTGAAATATTCCACCTGGCAACTCCACAACTCTCAATAGACCTAAAGACTCCACTGGTAGAAGACTCCAAACTAGTTAAAGAGATGCACTGATCCCTTTTCTCTGACTGATTGAAAAATATGATTCCAAGGATACAGCGTCAGTATGCTCCAATGAATAGAGATCATATTCCTAGATTCCCCCACAAGATGCCTCAAATAATTTGGGACACAAACCTGCCTATATTTCAAGATGAAAATTTTGATGACCCCTTGTTACATCTCATCGAATTTCATATGCATACATGGAGGTTAAAAATTGAATGGCATGAGGATTGCCTCATGAAGATGTTCATGGGGACATTAGAAGGTAAATCAAGGGAATGGTATGAAGGCCTAGACCCTGGTAGTTTGTCTTCCTTAAAGGATTTCCACAAGGTATTTTATGAGCATTATAAATAAAATTGTTCATCTTTATCATTAGCTTAAAATTATTGTGATCAGTCTAAAAATCTCATACAATACCTTGTAAACATTGATGAATATTTGGGAAATTGGCATCTGAGAATCTATTAGAAGAAATTCATGCATTTCATACTCAATTTAACCATCATGACAATAAAAAGGAGTTGTTTGAGAATGAAATCAATCAAGAAATAAAAAAAGATCCACAAGATCTCTCTAAAGAGACAAGTATTGATTCATCATCTCTTTTGTGTGAGGCTCAAGAAAACATTCAACCTTATGATCAGTCACAAAGGGAAGAGAAACATCATAGTTTTGTCTGAAGAAAGAGAAAAATACCTCCCCCTTTAACTAATGAATAAATAAATCAAATCCTAAACATACAGCCATCCTCTAAAATTATATATAAAGAATATCTTTCTACTTGTTATACTACTGACTTATCCACTGATGCACTTTCTCATGTAGAAACTATAGATCAGGTCAATATTTATGTTGTGCTACCTCCTGAAGAGGACCTATTACCAGATAATGCCCCTCAAAAAGGCCTACAAGTAGAATCCATTCCACTCAATCAAGGCATATCAGCCATATTGGAGAACAACGTAGCAGAAAAATATGAGGCTGCCAAATCAGATTATCATGAAGAAGAGGTAGGGTTTTTTTCTCAAAAGAATCCCAAGCTTAACAAAGAGGAACAAAAAATAGTCCTAGATGAAAATTATTGTTTAAATTCTCAAGACCAGATATTATTCAAAGATCCTTTTTTTGGCTTCTAAGAGACATCTAGAGAAGGAGTAAAATATGCCAAGAACAGTTTGTTGCAGAGTGTGAAGAAGATTTTGAGCACTGCTGTTAAAAAAAAAGTGAGGTGGGAGTGGCCTTTTGGTTTTTTCAACATACCCAAAGGGCTGGATGAAAATAAATCATGTAATCACTTACTTGATGGTTTCATTGGGGAAAAGAGTTCACCTAGTGTATATATAATCTCCAAGTTAGACTAGGATAGATAGGTATGCCAATAAGCTCAACACCATGAGCATGTTTTTAGTTTTAGATTGTTCTGAAAAAAGGGACAAAAAGAAAGAAAAGAAGAAAAAGAGGGCAGGTTTAAAGAAAAGGTACAACCCCATACCAAAAAAGAAAATATGTTTGAAAGTGTGCAAGTCCAAACGCCACTACTTGTTGGGAAAGAAGAGTCATGTTTAGTCATACAGCCTAATCATGATTAAACATGTTTTAAATATTGTTGATTGCTATAGGGTAATATGCTTGGGTGGTGGTTATTAAATATCCCTCTCAGGGTTTTTTGGTGCCTGAGGCAGACAGTCAGATTAGCTGTAAAGTTCACAAAGATGTTGCATATATGTTCATGCTAATATGTATAATAGACAAAGTAAGATGGAGATATTACCTCTTTATGGATAGAAGACCCTATGGAGAACGCCAAGCAGCAAAGTAGAGATCCTTCTTCACTGGATCCAAATTCAGATCCTACAATCAATCAAAGCACTCACATAATCTCTACAACAGTATAGCTTCTTATTGATTAAACTAGCATACAAAAAACACAAAAAATATAGATCTAAGCCATTCATATCATGCTACATAGACGATTGAAAAACAATTGTGACACTGATGCATTGAATGGACAAAACAAATACAGTTCTATTGATTTATAAAAAGGAGGATTACAATCCTCAGTTGCACCAAGGCCTCCTTAATCTTCCAATTCCTCTCTCTCGTTCTCTATATCCAAGTGTGATGATGCTCAAGGCAGAAAGCTCTCAATGAACTTCGCCGATCTTCAAGCCTCACACTAAAACAATGAAATTATGCTCCACATATAATCAAACCTTCGAACTTAGACCAAGAGCCCACAACTCCAATTTATAGGAGATGGAGAGGACAAACCTTGCCAGATATTTCAACCTGTTCAAATCGGGAAAGATCTAGATGTGTCCTTGCATTTCCTTTCTTTTGCCTTCCATAGGAGTTCAATTATGTTTGGAAATGCCTAATAAAATGTTTGTGCCATTTATTTTCTATTTTAAATTGATTCCCTTTTGAGAGAAAGCTAGAAATTCTAGTCAGTTTTTCGCAAGATATTTCTCTTTTCACACTTAAACACAGTTAACGCTACCCCTTGGGCAAGACAGAGCATTACCCTAGGCATTAACGCTCCCTTTGCATGGCTCATGTGCATTATAACATTGTCTAGTTGTTTCTGGGGCATGTTACCTTGGTAAAAATGGCTTTTGTCTAGGTCATTTTCTTCCTTCCATGTTGCCTTCTCCTCTGAGATGATGAGGAGGTCATTTGCCTTGTAACAGATGCCCCCTAAAGTGTGAGGTCAGAGATGAAGATGATGGCTGAAATACTTTATAACAAGTGTAGTAGAATGAGAGGAATTGGAGGACTGGGGAAAACTTGAAACAACAACACATGTTAGAAAATATAGTATCTGTCTTGAGTCGGGCATTCCCATGCTCAGTAGCTAATCAAAATGATTTCTCTAGAACAGAGATATGAACAGTATGTCCTCTGATAAGCATAACGTGAAATTTTCTATCATAACAAGATCAAACTGAAAAGTTGTCTCCAAAAAAAATATCGCAACTTGGGAGAGGAAACACAGTTGTAATGGTGTAACCCTCAACCCAAGGTCTTGGTTGTCGCTTCACTAAACTGCATATTTCCATACATGTGAATGAATGAGTTGTATTGGAACATGCAGAAAATCATCTGATTACCAGTAAATAACAAAACTTGTTAACAGACGCGAGGGTGGCCATCGATAATGATGATGGTCCCCAAGATGCACAGTACAATCTAGCAAGTGTGAATAAAAGGAGTTTATGTCGAACACTCATAGAATCATTCTATTAGAAGCAAATAATGAGAACCCCCAACCAAACACAAGATGAGCTTCCACTGATGTCTGCAAGTATCTGGGTACTGACGTGTTTCTGGATCAATTTCCTAGATAAGATGTTGAATTCGATAGGAAGAGATCTGACAAAGGGTAGGCACTGAGGCGTCCTACATCAGTTGACACGAAACGAGAAAAGATGAGCTTGTTTTGATGGAAATAATAAAGAGAAAGTGGGAATAATTGATGACAAATAAGTTCTGGTATATGATGTCTTTGGTTGATACAAGGAGCAGTAGATAGTGGGATCCTCTTGAATAATAGAAGGCACTCTAACAGGGTACTAGGCAGCTTAGGCTTAATGAACACCAAAGAGTATTAGGATTCACCAATGCAGGAACACTGGGAGATGAAGGCTAAACTCATACATGGTAGGGTTCGGCTAAATGCAAAAGAGTTTTCTAGGAAGTGCCATGTTCAATATTTTGTGCTGCCAAATCGACCTTTTGAAAATGTAACAGAAGAAGTATCCATGTTGTCCAATTTTTTTCCCCGTCTGATTAAGTTTAACGAGTCCAGACGGGTAAACTCGGTGATTTTTTCATATTTAGAGAGTCTGAAAAACATCATAAAATACAACTCCAGGGGGTACCTTTGTCATGTTTAATAACCGAGCACGACGAAGGGAGAATAGTAAGCCCGAAATAGTTCATTTTATGTGAGTTAGTCCTTTGAATCCGGAAAAGTGATAAATCTATGTTCGATGGACATCTACCTCATTTTGTTATGAGTACGAGGAGACGGAGTAAACTCAATATCCTTTGTGAAATTTTAACGAGTCCAACAAGGAAAAACTCAGTGCTCTCCGTGAAATTTTAACGAGTTGTTAGCACCTGAATTGGACCCCAAACTGCAAAGGAAAAACAGGGTAACAACTAAACCACACTCAGCCTTGTAGCTAGCCCTACAAGGACAGGAGAGGGCTCTCTCCGTAAAATAAATATTCAATAAAGTGCAACAGGAATCTGATATTAGGCTAGGTAAAGTGATAGGGATAAAAATTTTAAATAGAATGAAATGAATAAATGAATTTCATGGATGTGTGGGATATAAAGGGACAGTTGAAACGGGGAATTAAATCAGGACACGGGGTATTTCATGGGGCAAGATAGGCAGGAAAATTAGCAATTAAAATTTAAATGAGGATGGGATGGAAAGACTGGTGAGGAGCTGAAAAGGGCACTGTAAATGGATCCTTTTCAAACAGAAGAAAAAACACAGAGCATGAATGATTTCCCAAGGCAGAGCATATAAAATGGATTCTACCTTTCTATATTGAAAGCATTCAAAGGAAATGTTTATGGATGAATGGAACACATAACAATTCACATATGAAACAAAGGAGAAAAACAAATGCTAAATCTCATACCACATCGATCCCACAAGTGAGAGCTGCATCTCTTATTAATTCCTATCAAACTGTAAAATGTAGCGCAGAGATGTTCTTCCACACTTTACCCTAGAACTCAGCCCCTTTACAAATGATTTACAATACAATAAATAAACTCAAATGTGGGAAAACAGATCGACGAAAATAGGGAATTGTTTAATAGCATTGAAAAAATGAAGAGCCAACCATCTGTCCTAAGAAGGAGCAGCGTTACATTTTGCCACTTGAATTTGCGGATAACCAATGAAGAGGTGAAACCTGTGGCGTAAATCCCTTTGAATCATAACTGAAGACAAAATAGGCAATCCATTCCTATTTCTTTGTTGTTGTAGATATCTTCGTTTTAATTTAAACATAAATTTGAAAGGGAAACATGGAAAATAGGGGAGGCTTAGGGAATAGAGGGCTTTTACTTCACTTAAGCATAAAATTCAATCCAGAAGTTAGTTTTTAGAGTGTAGTATACCGTTGGAAAGCTCTTTCCGGGCTCTTTCTGATGGATCTGATTTGAATATGATCTAGTTCTGAACATGCTGCGGAAAACTTCTCTGAAGGCAGGGACATCACTTTGTGGAGATAACAGCTTCTGAATTGTGACTGAAAGGCAAAGTATCATGTTTTCACCTCAAAACATGGTTTTGAGGTGAAAATTACATCAAGCTGAATAAAATGTCTCTTTGATTTTCTCGGTGCTGTGAATTTGAATTTATTGACTTCCTCATGACCTTGCTGATATTTATTGACATTTGACTCATTAATTTGACTATGGTGAGACCCTAGAAACTAATAAGACCCATCCTATGACCTACTGGTATGATTTTGAGAATGAAAGTAACTAAATGACTGAAGACCATAGAAAGGAAAATCAGCAAGTACCTAATGAGGGAAAACTGATAATACATTACTACCATCAATGAATCCATGACCTAACGGAATGGTGAAATTGATTATTATGGGACTCATAATATGAAAATGCAAAGAGTAATTTTGATCACTGATGGCAGTATGACTAGACTGACACTAACATTGGCTCCAATGGGGATGGTAGCTCCTTGGAGGTGCCAAGAACACCGTAGACCAAGTAGCCTTATCCATTGGGCATGGAGTCAAAAATACTGAAACAAGCTACAATGCATACTAACTCTGACTGAAGGCTAAGACTGAAAAACCATAATAAAACCAAACTGACTCAAGACATGACTAAAACACAACTGACAAACTGGAAAAATACTCATAATTGAGATTATTCATCTAACCTACTCTAATTGTTGCATCCACCACTTAATCAAGTGAAATGGAACAACCAATGCAACCATGTAAGCATCCTGGCTACTATTTGATTTCTCCCCAAGTGCTTTCTGATACGCAGGAAAAGGGAAGAACTGAAAGGCAACTCGCAAGGAAACTTGGAATCAAGTTGAATGCTGATAAACTTGCAAAGCATGAATTGACTGGATGACTTCAAGAATACTGCGAAAGGATCTTCATAAGAATAGCTATTGATTTCCCTCAATACATCACTGCTCTGGTCCAGGTAATCTCCACATCTTGATCTTAAAATTTTCCTCACATCTGCGCTGTCTTTCTTTGGTGATTGCAGCAAGCTGTCAAAAGGATCCTAAAATTCGTGAATAACCAAACTCTATTGTTGATCCCAAACAAAACAAAAGTCTTCTTCATTAGTCTCCTCATATGACTGCAAACCTTGATATGGGCTTTGTAGTGAAACATCTGTTGAACAAGACAATGAAGTCGGCTGTCGAATAAGATTATTGTTAACATTCTTTTCTGGCACACGGTTAGCCAATGGAGAAGGACTTTTACAGCAAATATCATTCAACACACGAGCAATAGGATCATAGAAAACTTGAGAAGACTCCTGCGACGTATCTATTGAAACTGTATGACATTCTACAGGTTGTTCATCTTTTTCTTTAGAGATATCACGTAGATTCTGCTTTATGAACTGAAATGTTTCGAAACATAAAGGTACTGAATCTTCTTGCATCATTAGATCATATGTTTCTGCTTCCAAACATTTATCTGTAATCTGACCTTCAATTGCGCTTGGTGGCTGCAAATCTAAAGCTAGGGAGAATTTTATATCGCAGATGATTTCATCAGTCGTTTCAAGGGAAGATTTCTCATAAACAACTTGCTCAAGAATCTCACTATCTGTCTCAACCTCAACATTAAAACTGAGAGGTTGTTGATTTCTATGAAATTTATCTTTGATGAACTGAATTGAAGCGAAACAAAGAGGCAAAGATCTTTCACTTACTTCCCAATTTTCCAGACTTTCCTCATCACTGTCCTGGATTATATGCATCGGATGATCATTGTTTTCAAGCTGTTGAAAGGGAACTTCCTCCCACAAATCAGCAGTTGATTGTGCTACAAGACTAGCTTGTGTTTGGAGAAAATCATCATCATCATATTGATCGAATTTTGGCAAATCATCAACATAAAACATATCATCAAGCATACCAATCATATCAAGAGATTTCTCATCTTCAAGATGTTCTATAACACGGTCATTATTAGATGGATGATAACTGGGATAAGAAAGAAGATGTTTTGAGCCGGCCACTTTTTCTTGAACGTCATTTTCATTTTTTGCAGTCATTTTCCGCATCATCTCTTCTACTGCGTTTACCAAAAGGTCAAGATTTTATTCTAAAAGTGTCAGGTGCTCTGCAACATTCTTTTTTTCTTCTTCCTTTAGCTTTTCTCTTCTGATCAACAGATTAGCTTCTACATTTACTGCATTGTTCTGTATCTCTTTGAGTGTTGTTGTGTTCCTTTCTCTCAGCTAAAACTCCATTTCAGGATCAAAAGCGCCCGGGTAATGTAAGAGAGCCGAGCCAGGAGGGGGTCTTATATTGACAGGTATCGAATAATAGACTCGATTGAATCTGGCGGAAAAATGTTGAACTGTCTCCCCTGACTGTCTTTTCAGCTGGGCATACTCGTCTAAAATCAGGAACGGGTTCTGTCTAACCACCCATCTGTCGAGGAAAACTCTGATGAACTGCTGGAATTCTGAGATGCTGGCATCAGGCAGAGTTTTGAACCAACTCTTGACTTTTCCTTGCAAAGAAAGAGCAAAAAGCCTAATACTAACATCTTCTTTATCAACCTCAAAAAGGTCTAGGAAAGTCTCAACATTCTGCACATGTTGCTCAGCGTTGACATTGTTACATTCACCATAAAATCTAGGAAAATATAGGTAATAATTTGCAGGGAAAGCATGAAGTACAGAAGGTAAAACAAGAGGTTTATACCTATCCGAGACTATATAAGGTCTAGGAGTATATACAAGAGCTACGGGATCAGTTTTGGTCTCTTTAGGCTGATCAATCTGAAGAGAGTCATCATATGATTTGGGAAAAGTATGAAGGCCAGGATCAAAGGAAAACTCAGTATTTACACTTTTTGAATAGGTTGAGTGAAAATTTTGATCACTTTTATCATACAAAAAATTCTGAAAAACTTTCCGGACAGCTTCAAGAAAAGCAAAGAAGTAATTTACAAGAAAGCAGATTAGATCCTGAATACCATTCCACTTTGGACACCTGAATTTTGTGTAAGATCCTTCCATTTAAGAGTCGGTCCTCTAGTGGAGTCTTTACATTGAGTTGGAGTCGCCAGGTTAATGATTTCAGCCTTTATATGCATCTGATTGTTGTTCACCATCAACATTCAGATCTAAACTTTGTCATCCTTTACCGGGGAGGATATGCTTTATTGTTTCAAATAAATTACGTCCCCAGTATGGTCGCCAGAGATGTTAGCACCTGAATTGGACCCCAGGCTGCAAAGGCAAAATAGGGTAACAACTAAACCATGCTCAGCCTTGTAGCTAGCCCTACAAGGACAGGAGAGGGCTCTCTCCGTAAAATAAATATTCAATAAAGTGCAATAGGAATCTGATATTAGGCTAGGTAAAGTGATAGGGATAAAAGGTTTAAATAGAATGAAATGAATAAATGAATTTCATGGATGTGTGGGATATAAAGGGACAGTTGAAACGGGGAATTAAATCAGGACACAGGGTATTTCATGGGGCAAGATAGGCAGGAAAATTAGCAATTAAAATTTAAATGAGGATGGGATGGAAAGACTGGTGAGGAGCTGAAAAGGGCACTGTAAATGGATCCTTTTCAAACAGAAGAAAAAACACAGAGCATGAATGATTTCCCAAGGCAGAGCATATAAAATGGATTCTACCTTTCTATCTTGAAAGCATTCAAAGGAAATGTTTATGGATGAATGGAACACATAACAATTCACATATGAAACAAAGGAGAAAAACAAATGCTAAATCGCATACCACATGGATCCCACAAGTCAGAGCTACATCTCTTATTAATTCCTGTCAAACTGTACAATGTAGCGCAGAGATGTTCTTCCACACTTTACCCCAGAACTCAGCCCCTTTACAAATGATTTACAATACAATAAATAAACTCAAATGTGGGAAAACATATCGACGAAAATAGGGAATTGTTTAACAGCATTGAAAAACTGAAGAGCCAACCATCTGTCCTAAGAAGGAGCAGCGTTACATTTTGCCACTTGAATTTGCAGATAACCAATGAAGAGGTGAAACCTGTGGCGTAAATCCCTTTGAATCGTAACTGAAGACAAAATAGGCAATCCAATCCTATTTCTTTGTTGTTGTAGATATCTTCGTTTTAATTTAAGCTCTCGTCCTTTGACTGTTCGCTTTCCATTATTTCTTTATTCTCTGACCTTTAATAAAATTCCGTAGAAATAGAACTGAATGAAATTATATGCTTTGTGAAGGGTAAAATGAATTTTAAATGGGAAAAAGGAAGGGAGATGGAGGCGGGACCCGCATATAAATCGCAATCGCAATTGGAGCGGGGTGGAGAGTGATCGCAATCGCAAAATTTGCGATGTGATCGGAGGAAGGGGCGGGACTTGCGATCGGAGGATTTGCGATGCGATCGCATCGCAAATATTTGCGATGGGCTCGTCAGGGCATACAAACTAACTTTGCGATTTGCGATGGGAGCGGGGTTTATAACTTAAACTTTATTATAAAGTTTAAGGGGTCATGGAAAAGGGGAAGTGGTTATTACGGTGGGGAATATATATGTAATAAACTTTATATCAAAGTTTAGGGGTAATGCAGGGGAAGTGTTTTGGGAAGATCGCATTTGTATTTATAATGCGATTTTAATCGTGTGACTATGTATTTCGGAAAAAGGGTGGGGGGAAAGGGGTTTTTAAAGGGAATGTCAAAACTTTAAACATAAAGTTGAAAGGGAAACATGGAAAATAGGGGAGGCTTAGGGAATAGAGGGCTTTTACTTCACTTAAGCATAAAATTCAATCCAGAAGTCAGTTTTTAGAGTGTAGTATACTGTTGGAGAGCTCTTTCCGTGCTCTTTCTGATGGATCTACTTTGAAGATGATCTGGTGCTGAACATTCTATAGAAAACTTCTCTGAAGGCAGGGACATCACTTTGTGGAGATAACAGCTTCTGAATTGTGACTGAAAGGCAAAGTATCATCGAGCCGAATAAAATGTCTCTTTGATTTTCTCGGTGCTGTGACTTTGAATTTATTGACTTCCTCATGACCTTGCTGATATTTATTGACATTTGACTCATTAATTTGACTATGGTGAGACCCTAGAAACTAATGAGACCCATCCTATGACCTACTGGTATGATTTTGAGAATGAAAGTGACTAAAGGAAAATCAGCAAGTACCTAATGAGGGAAAACTGATAATACATTACTACCATCAATGAATCCATGACCTAACGGAATGGTGAAATTGATTATTATGGGACTCATAATATGAAAATGCAAAGAGTAATTTTGATCACTGATGGCAGCATGACTAGACTGACACTAACACGAGTCACACGGAGAAAAACTCGGTTACTTTTTCTGTTTAAAGAGATTCGAAAAAGATAAAAAGAATGGATCATATTCCTTTTTCATGGTAGTTTAACGAGCCCGACGAAGGAAACTCGAGGTTTTTTCAGTTTTAAGAGCTAGAAAAAGTCCCTAAAAAGAAAGCTCGAAACCGGGTCGAACATGGTCAGATCTGCATATAAACATTGACAACCCATCAGAGCATCAGTAACATGTGAAAACCAATAGTTGTGACAAAGTGTAGCATGAATTTACCAATTTTTATCAGACTAGCTAAGTGATTCTTACCTCCAGAATGGCTACAAGAAGGCAACAAACCTTTATTTTCACTCTGTTGAGTGTTGTGATAGAGCTCTGGAGTAAAAAAGTGGTGAAACTCTAGCTGTCGATTGTGGATGAACCGGGAAACGGTTTTTCATTCCATGAGATCCAGGTAAGAGCTTGAACCTTCCTCTAGCATTTCATTATGTTTTTAGTTCTTTTTACTGGCAAGAAATATCGATTTTAGCAAGCCTTAAAAAATTTAAGCGGCTAACGTGGGTGCCTAGTGTTGTGCCCGCATTAAATGCACTTCTCGAGAAGATACAGAGCGTTTGCACATGTTGTTTGGCACTATAGCCCGCATTAGATGGAAAAGTTGATTTAAGAACCTATTTTTATCATTCTAAAGTGTTCCAGCCAAAAACTAATCCACTGAAAATGTTTCTTGTGCAAGTGTGAAGTTATTTACCATGAGTATCTAGCGCGAAAGATAGCATGAGATGGAAGAACGTGAAATGGTTACGGATGTGGCTACTTTTCTAATTCTCTGCAAATACGGATTACTGAAGTATGTTCATTTAGAGCTGATGAGAGGGCAAGAAGACCTTCTAAGATGGATAATCCAGCAGTGGGATGACCACTAGCATGTCTTTCATATCGGGGTTAATGAACTCTCGATTGATAAAGATGATATTTACTTTTTGACTTGCCTGTCATGCAGAGGACCGAGGCCCAATATGACAGGTTATGGGGCTGATCCTCGCACTACTATTGATTTGATCCATACCCACTTCATAAACAATACTGTGGTTGCATGGGTGACAGCGAGACCGTTGAGGTCTCTTTTGTGGATGATAGTTCGCTTGGCATGGGCCAAGAGTCATCATGTGGCCACCAAGGCCCAGGTATTGTTAGCATTGGATTTTATGCAACCTCAGGTGTTTGATTGGTGTGAAGGTGTTGTCCACCGAGTTCATGCAGAGTTAACAGCCTGTAAGACCCGAACCCAAAGAGAGTTTGGGTATGGCACACTGATCGTGTCTTTCATACTAGAGCGGGTGTCGACTATGAGGCCAAGAATGACCATGGATGCATTGGGACCGTGGGAGCCAAGACAGGCTCGTTGGGTAGCTTTGATACCATGGACTAGAGAGGGTCCGTTCCGTCACTGTTTTGATGATGAATTCTTCGAGTGGCTTGAAGACCAGATCATAATGATTGAAGATTATCCCTATGCAAGGATGAACTATATAGGAGATCCTGAGTTGGTATTGCCCCCAGGCACTCAGTGGGGCCTAGATGGTAAGAAAGATGTTGACCAATGCTATTTGAAGTATTTTTGTATCTTTTGAATGTTTATGCAATTTTTTTGTTTAATGGGTGAAAATGTTTTTTGACATGAAGCTTGTTGCTTGACACAGATGCGGCACCTGTCCGTCCAGCCAGAGCCCCTTGTTATGCAAGGTGAGGAATGCAGCTACCTGGGGCTGGCACAGCAACAAGGGCTACAACAGCTGCTGAAGAGGGTGATGACACATAGATTTTGCATGAGCTTACTAGAAACCTGGAAGGTTTAAGTATGGGTGTGCTGCCTCTTCCTATGAGGGAGATCCCGATTCGTCTGCAGCGGCATACAGTGGGTGTGCAGGAGAGATACTTGGTGTCTCTGAGGACGATAGCCAAAGCAGTTGTCTGCTATTTTGAGTAGTGGATAGATGTGTAAATGTCATAGTGAGGCTTAACGAAGCCAATTTTTTGTAAAACACCCAAGTTTTGAGAAGTTTTTGATGTAACTTAACTGGACATGACATATATATATATATATATATATATATATAGATATATTATTGAAAAAAAAATTCCTTGTGTTTTTTAATGCTTATGTATTTTCTATGGTGAAAAAGATACACTCATGTGTAACTCTTTCTATAACAAATGTGAAAAATTCCAATCTAACACATAATTTTCCAGTGAATCAGCTAATGCATTAAATTCTCTAGGAATGTGCTCAAATGCAATGGTTTGAAATTGAAATTCTAGAAGTCGTACCCTTAAGAAATAACATAATAAGAATGGATGACGGACGCAATAATGATTGTTTAACTGCATAACAATGAGTTGGGAATCTAACCAGACCACCATATTGGAGATGTCGCGAGATGCAGCTTCTGTGAGGAGTTGTATCACCGACATTTATTCAGTAATATTGTTGGTGGCATTGCCCAGGAAGATTCCCCCGGAACCAAGAAGTTCTGGCTCAGGTGTGTAGAGGACCCAAGCAGCTGACACAATGTGCCTGGTATGACGACTAGCATCGTCTGTGTATCCAACGTATGATAAGGATGACGAAGGCATCTTTGTAAAATAAAAAGTGTGTGAGAAAAAACATGCAAAAACCCAAAATATCCAGACACATCAAACAAACGCAAAACTGAAATATAGAAAATTACAAAGCATAAGCCTAGTGGAGGCCTAGCGAAATACTTCTTCAGATAGAGCCCGTTGCGGGGCTTCACGAGTGGAATTCCATTACAGTCCTAAAGTTCATAAGCTCCTTTTGAGAGGACTTTGGTGACTATGTAAGGACCAAGCCATAATGGTTGAAGTGTTCCTGCCCCCAAGAGGTCATGTCTCTGATCATATAGTAGAACGATATCACCTTCTTGGAAAGAACGAGGCTTGACAAATTTTTCATATTGAGCTTTGACTCGGCGTTGGTGAGATTCAAGTGCCAATGTGGCATCTCGACGAGTTTCGTCCAACTGATCGAGCAAGAGCAAGCACTCTTTTGTGGTAGTGGTTCCAGGTAGGAGTTCAACAGTGAGCTTGAGTGATGGAATCTCACACTCGATTGGGAGTACTACTTCCAGGCCGAATGCAAGTTGGAATGGCATGAAGCCTATAGTATTTTTAACTAACATGCGGTATGCCCATAACGTGGAATATAACTTCCGATGCCATGTGGTTTTATGATTGCCGACTAACCGATGAATCATGGTTTTGAGGATGCCATTTATGGCTTCTACTTGACCATTTGCTTGCGAGTAGTAGGACGAAGAATGATTTTGTCAAAAACCTAGCATGGAAGTTAATTCCGTCATCATGTGGTTCTGAAAATGTGATCCATGATCTGTGATGATCGAGAGGGGTAAACCAAAACGGTAGATAGCCTGATTGAATAGGAACAGAGCAGTGGTTTCTCCATCAGTCCTAAAAGTGGGAATGGCTTCGGCCCATTTTGTGAAGTAGTCGACTGCAACTACAATGTAGTTGTGTCTATCCACAGAAGTAGGATTGCATCTAACAAAGTCAATTCCCCATTTAGCGAAAGGGCCAATAGAGACAACCGAATGGAGAGGGCTGGGGTGGGGGTGCATTTTCTTCGTGAAAATTTGACACGAATGGCACTTCTAGACCGCTGTGATGCATTCTTTAAACAAAGTGGGACAATAATAGCCTGCACGTAAAAAAAATTGGGCAGTAGCTATGCCAGAGAGATGACCGCCACACGCACCCGTGTGGCAGTCATTTAAAACACATTCTACCTCGTTAAAATTGAGACAACGCCGAAGAATAGTATCGACACCACGACGATATAGAGTATCGTTTAGCATGAGATAGTGTTTCGCTTGGTGGTGAATACGACAGCGTTCATCGGACGTGAGATTTGGGCGGAAGCATTGAGTTTGGAGGTAGACCAAGATGTCTCCATACCAAGGATCAGAAGAATCGACTAATTATACGGATTCATCAGGAAATGGATCATGAGCTACATCTTATGAGTCGATTCTGGGAAGGTCCGACAGTAATTCGGAAAATACTAGAGATTTCCTTGCTTTGGCAGTGATGAATACCAAGTCAAATTGTTGGAGGATTACAATCCATTTCGAATATTTTCCTCTAATAACTTGTTGAGACAAAATGTGTCGCATGGGATTCTCCAAAGCAATGACGGTAGTCTGCCATAGTAATATATAGTGTCGGAGTCGGGTAACAACGAATACCACCATGAGAGAGAGTTTCTCCACAAGTAAATATCGTAGTTCGGGTCCAATGAGACATTTTGACAAGTAATATATCACATGTTCACTATCGTCATCGTGAACTTGAACCAGGAACATTCCAAGTGAGGATGGTGTTATCTCAAAATCAAACCCTGATAGGTTGTTGATCAAGAAGACCTTGAGTAACTATTTCAAACCAGACTTTTAGTTGAGGCTTAGCCTCCTAAACCTGAGAGGGCTCTCTCAATAGGTTTATGATTTTCAAATAAGGATTAGATGGCTAACTCTATGAGTAAAATGGATAATTGGTTGTACTACTAATCAACAAACATCTATTGGGATTATGGAGTCAAGTGTATTTTCACAAAACATGAGTATCAGCTTCAATTGGAAGTCAGGGCATTTCAGGGTTTAGATGCATCAAAAGAACAATAGGACAGAAAATGAAACAGTTCATGAACATATGAAGAAAGTTAGAGCACCTTTAGTGAATTCTAAGTAAAATACATTCATGCCACTGCAAGTAATTTAAAGAGGAAAACCATGAGAATATCACACAACCATAACCCTTTCTGAATCCTTAGTGATGAAACCAATATCTTTGTATTAACATAAAAACACATTTCACTGCTACAACAACAGTATGCTTGCTTATGAAAATTACCAACCCTATGCAATTCGACTTCTTGTCTCTTATAGATTCGTCATTACATTTCTTAGATTCTCTCCAAACACTTGAGAGAATTCGAATTTTCTAGCTTGACACCTATCAACTACTAAAACAAACTTTAATTACATCTGACAGTTAAATTGTCTGTTCTAGATTCCTAACACAACTAGGATTAAAACTCTTTATTATAATTTAACAACCTTATCTAAGCATTAAATCTTCTATCTGACAGCTGCTCCGCATAAACTTCGACCTTGATGATGTCCATCTCCTTATTGTTGAACTGTAATGATTTGCTTATTATCTGCCCTGAAAAATAGGAACATGCTCCCTGCAAAATAGGTGTATTGCTTCATTTATGTTTCTTTACAACGTCTGCTCACCAATTTGTTCTCAAAACATGTGGAAAAGTCATATTAAACTCTTGTGACTTCGTCCTCCCAGCTGTGCCCAAAACAAAACGTTGAAGAAGTGCCAAAAACTATTAACATTGCTGCGCTACGAAACTGTCTGTTGTTTTCGTAGCACAGAGACTTCACTTGAAACCCTAAATTTTCTATGTTTTGCCATTGGATCTTCATTTTTGGTCTTTATACATCCTCCATCAGCATCAAAGTTTAATAAACATGCCATTTTACCCTTTGAAATTTTTCAAAATTGATCAAACTGCATCCTACAGCAGTTTCGTAGCCCGCTACGAAACTGATGTGCATGACACCTACAGCAGTTTCATAGCGTGCTACGAAACTGCTGTATCTTTTCGTTTCACAGCTTGTTTCCAAAAATTTGAGTTTCCCACCTTTAATATCATCCTTGAAGTTATATATAAGCTCTTAATACTCAACTTTGAACTGTTTTCAAAAAAGAAACCTTCCACAAAAGTCCAAAAATGTGTTAGGAGAAGTCACTTACTATTTACACAGATTTTTGCTATGGTTGATCTTCAGGCTTTGCTAGTTGTATTAGAAGGTATTCAACCTACCTTTTAAGCCTTCTATTATTAGCCCTCAGTTTGTTGTTAACCATTCTTATGAACTTTGCTTCCTTGATTGCAGGGACAGTCCATATGAAGAATTGATCATGACTGCTGATTGACTCACTGTTTGAAACCTTTTCCAGCTCCCACAAACCTTTCAACCTCTCAAATTTTGACCTTTCCATAGCATGCATTCTCACTTTCTTCCTCAATTTATCAATCTCAATGTTTGCAAGTCTGAATTTTTCTTTAACCTCCTCATAGCTACTCTTTTCTCTCTGAGTATTAAATACTTGTTTTCTGTCTTCTTCAAGTATTTGAGATGATGTATTAATGGGTTCTTCAAAAACACTTGCATCCTCACCTCCTATTTGGTCTATCTCCATGTTTGGCTGCTGCATTTTCTTAGACTGCCTAGTCTGTGGTTTTCTAGGCTTAAAAACAAACTCTGACACCTCATCCTCAAAGTCTAATTTTTTGGATGTTTTCAATTTCTTTGATTTGCCACCTGTATCCAACTTTATGAACTCTGCTTGAACCAGGGAAGACTCCTCAATGTCAATAGCTTGTAATATATCATTCAAGTCACCTATTAATTGCGAATTTTCATTTGTGACCACAACCTTACCCTTCTCCTTTGACCTTTGACTCCTAGTCAACTTCTTCTGAGTTGTTTTACTAATTAACTGTTCCTCAATTGTCTTTTTGACCTCAGTTCTCTTCTTCTGTGCAAATTGAGGAGTCCTTTGGATTTTTAGTGATGTATTTACCATAGGTTCCTTAACCTATTTCCTAGGCTTAAGCTTGACAAACCTCCTTGATTTTTTTTCTACAGGTTCAGTAGTCTTTGATGAAGATGTTTCTTTGACTTGAGGGCTAGCACCTGTTCTTTCAACCCCTATTCCACTCAAAAAGAGAAATGCAGCCCATTCTCTTTTCACTTTCTGAAGCTCATGAAAAACTATTAACTTGACTAGAACATGATGAAATAAAGAGGTTTCACATGCCTGAGTTTTCATTTGAACTTTGTCTGCCATTTGGGCCAGACTTCTAAATAGAAAGAAAGGTAAGACTAGAGAGATTATTCTTGTGAAATACAATAAGAGTTTAAAGTGATAAGTTTACACCTTGTGATATCTCCCTTCGCATGTGAATTATCTTTGGATATTGTAGAGAATATTGGCAAATGTATCCTTGAAATAACTTCTTGGCACAGATTTATTCAAATCAGTATCCATAAACTCTGGTTTCAAAAAGATTTTGCAGGGTTTCATTTCGAACCTAAAATTCTTAAACCATATTTCCTCCCCTCTTGGGATTTCTGTGACTATTGATATAAATTCAGGAGAAATTGGTAAATTGAGAAAACCAACCTTTGTGTTTGACCCTGTGAAGTTGGTAGCAAATTCTTTGGTGACCTGATTATGCCCTCCTTGAAGCTTTTCGTAGAACCTCCAGCACCCTACCTTCTTGAAGGCTTCTTCAACAGATTTATCCCTGGTGAGATTTTCTAAACCTTCAGGTTCTATCCTCAGGTAGTGACCCGATCAATGATTTATTTTTTATTCTGCCATCTTCTTCCTAGAAACCCTGTGTCTTCAGCAAAACTGTAATAAACTTCATTGTTGGATAAACTGGCTCGCTTGAGAATTTGGTTCAGCCTCACTTGATGGAAAACTCTGCCTTGCTTGAAAACTTAATGAGAGCTCTGGTATCTTATCATGAGCTTCTCTTTCAGCAATAGATATGCACACAGTGCTTTCTTTGCATGAGATAAAAACAATAATAACCAATTCCCTTTTCAAATTTTCAAAGGACCAATGACAAATGACCGCTAATGAATCTCATAATGATTTCATAACTACTTTGGATGGTTGCATGCGTGGAATATTTGTGGACTGACACCATGATCGTGGATTGACACTATAATCATGAAAAATTAACCCCAAGTTGATGGATGTGACAGCTAAACCGAAAATTCTGAAACCCCGATTTCATAGCGCTGGTAGTGTTATTTTTGGATTTTGCGTTACGTAAAGACCTGCATTTTCATAGTGCAGAAGCAGTTTTTTACACTGAGCGCGCTACGAAAACGTGGTTTCGTGGCTTATTCGAAATTTTTTTGAAAAAGACTTAAAATATGGGTTTCAAAACATGGCATGAGACTACTAAAGTGTAAAAAAAAAGTTTATGAACTTGGTTTGGTGATGAAATGAGACTCTAAAACTATGACTTAGACCCTATAAAACATAAAAATGACTCAAACCCTATCTAATACCATGACTTAAGAACAAGTATGAACCGACTGAATTTAGAGGATTAAACAGTGGCTCCACTTGAGATAGTGTGCCCCTGTGGTACACTAAGAACTCGGAGCTCCAATGCTATCCATTTTTTGATAAAAATAAATTTTTTGTTGATAAGCATCTTCTTCAAACTGTTGGGCCTTCACCTCGGGCTTAAGATTTCTGTTTCAGCTTGTCATTTATTAGCAAAAACTGACAAAGATGAATATATACAAGTGTCATGAGTGATTTATAATACTTCAACAAACATAATGCTTTAGGAACCTGCCATTAACAGGTCCTCCAGCATATGATAGTCCATCAATTTCCTGCAATATGTAAGTGTTGTTCCCATGAAAACCAGCAAGTTGAAAAGGACCCTTCCATAAATTTTCAAACTTACCATGCTTGCCCTTTTCCTTAATTTTGGCCTCCCAATTCAGCGCTTTGTCATGAATCTGAAAATTCTCCTCTTTGAGCCTTCTATCAAATGTATTCTTGATTCTGTTTTGAACATGATGATGATTGTCATAGACTTCATTTCTCTTTTATTGCATGGCTATCAGTTGGTTTATCCTCCTTTGGATGGCATTTGGTTCTTCTTCAAGTCCTTGAATTAAATTCATAACCAGTATCCCAAGTGATGTTGGGAAAACAGCTTCAGCCCCATAGACTAGTTCATATGGCGAAGTTCCAATTGATCTCTTTGTACAAATCCTATCAGTCCATAGGGCGTACTTCAGCTTTAAATGCCAAGCTTTATTGTTCTCCTGCAATACCTTTTTGATGATTCTTACAATGCTCTTGTTTGATGATTCAGAAAGACCATTACCTTGCAGATAGTATGTTGTAGAGTGTCCAAGAGTGATGTGATATTGATGGCAGAAATTTATCATCTTCTTGGACTTAAATGCTTGAGCATTATCTGTTATAATCTTCATGGGACAGCCAAATCTTGACAATATATTATTCTCTAAGAAATAAATAATTACAGAGTCATTAGCTTGCCTGGTTGGTATCGCTTCTATCCATTTGGTGAAGTAGTCTGTTGCTGTAAGAATCCAATGATGCTGCCCTGATGAATATGGATGTATCTATCCAATAAATTCTAACCCCCATTGCTGAAAAGGAGCTTCAACATAGATAGGAACTAAAGGTAGAGGTACAAGCTTTCTTCTTCCTTCAAAAATTTGACACTCATGACATGCAGTGATATTTTTGTAAATGTCTTTAAACATTGTTGGCCAAAAATATCTAGCTCTTAGGATCTTGTTTGCTGTAGATTTCCAATAATGATGTCCTCCACAATCGCCTTTATGGAATTCTTCAATGATCTTTTCAGCCTCTTCTTCAAGTAGACAATTCAGCAAAATTCCTACTGCATCTTTCCAAAACAGATTTCTATCATAAAAAAAATACCGCAATGATTTTATCATAACAAACCTTGCTTTGGACTTTGATAGATTAGCGGGAGCTTTATTATGCTGTAGAAAAAAAACCACATCCTTATACCATTCTGAAGTAAGAAATTTTTCATCAATTTGGACCAATTCTTCCTTATTTTCAGAAATTTCTAATATTTCTGCATTCATATTTATATCAAGACAGTCCAGATTTGACTGAGTCATTAGTTTCGGCAAGCCTTGTCCCTTCACCAACTTCATTGGTTTGATATCTATATCATATTCCAGCAATTTGGTGATCCATTTTCCCCTTTTGCCATCCAGATCTACCTGAGTTAGAATTTCCTTTACCACGGCACTTGGAACATATGCTATGACGTGCGAATGCAAAATATAAATTCTGAAATCTTTAATAGCTTTCACCAAAGCATAGGCCTGCTTATCTAGAATATTATACTTCAGTTCAGCATTTGCTAATGTCCTACTAAAGAAAGAAATAGGTTTTTCAATACCTTGATTTCCTTTTTGTAGCAAAACTCCAGCAATTGTGTTTTTGGAAGAAAATGTAAAAACCAGAAATTCTTTGGAAAAATCTGGACTGATGAGTATCGGTGCTTGTGTGAGTGCCTTCTTGATTTCTTCAAAATATTTCTTTGCTTCAGCTGTCCATTTAATATCAACTCCTTTCTTTAACATCCTTGTTATATCTTTGACAATATCAGCAAAGTTAGGAATGAAACGCCTAACAAAATTCACTTTCCCAAGAAAAGATTGAATCTCTTTCCTACTTCTTGGAAAATCTACCCTTTGAATTGCATTAACCCTATTAGGATCAATCCTAATTCCTTCTTCATAAATAATATGACCAAGTAATTTGCCCGATGTTAAAGAAAAGATGCTTTTAGTAGGATTAAGAGAGATACCAAATCTTCTACATTTCAGCAGAATTTTTTCTAGGTGTTTCAAATGATCTTCTTCTTTCTTTGAATAGACTGTGATATCATCAAGATAAACAACTACCGACTTATCCTTTTCCTCAGAAAAAGAAATATCCATTTCTCTTTGGAAATTGGCTCCCGCATTCATGAGACCAAAGGGCATTTTAGCGTACATGAATGTACCCCATGGTGTTGTGAAGGTTGTTTTTTCTTGATCATCTAGATGCACAAGAATCTGATTGTAACCTGAAAATCCATCAAGCATAGAAATCCTTTGTGAACCAACAATATTTTGCAAAATTGAATCCATCTTAGGAAGAGGATAGTTATCCTTTACTGAAGCCTTATTCAAATTTATGAAGTCAATACAAATTCTGATTTCTCCACTCTTATTCCTTACTGGAACTAAGTTTTCAAGCCAATTTGAAAATATGATTGGAACAATGATCTTTGCATCAAAGAGTTTCTTAACCTCCTTTTCAATCAATGGCATGAGAAGAGGATTAATTCTCCTCAATTTCTGCTTGAAAGGCTTCTCATTTTCCTTGATAGGAATAGTATGGTGAATAATGGAAGGATCATATTGCTTTAAATCAAAATAAATCCAAGAAAAAACATCCATAAACCTTCTCATCATCTCAATATATTTGGATTTCACATCATCTGAAATAAGCTTTGAAATTTTAATCATTTTAGGCAAAGCTAATGTACCAAGATTACAGCTCTCTACTTCCTCTTCATCAGCTTGCAATTTTGGTGCTTTAAAAAAATAATTTTGATCAAAAAGCTTCTCAAGAGGAATAAGACCCTTTGGTATTGAATTATTCTTCAATTGCAAAACTTCAGAATTTTCTTTAGGCTCAACAAGCATATTTTGGTGATCTACATGTGTATTTTCAAATTTTTCTTTCAGCTCAATAAAATTCTTTACCTATTGATCATCTTCAAAAACTTGCCAATTTATGATATTGTCCGGTATATCTGGCCTATGATGAACTTCAATCTCATATTTTTCATTTGAATGCATAGGAATAATGAAAAGACTTGTGGAAACAGCAAGGTAATCAGCAATAGAATTCTGATCTCTAGTTTTGACTATGAAGGAATAAGACTGAAAGTTTTCCAAAAAGTCTAAAACTGTTAGGTAAACTTGACTCGGGATAGAGTCAAAGTTGACTAGGGTAAATAGTAATGGTTTTGGGGCACATGGTTTTTGTGCACCCATGGTTTTAGCCCATGGTATTTCATGTAATGGAGCCTATAAAAGGCTGGGAATACTTCATTGTAATGCAGGCCCAGAGGTGAGTGGTGAAGGCTCACTTGGCCAGACTGGCCAGGGTTTTGGCCAATTTTTAATGAAATTCCATTGGTTGGGTTTTTCCCCAGAGTTTGGGGTTTTCCCGGTTAAATATTTGTGTTTATATTTATGTGATTTGTCACTGGTTATTTTTCATGATTATTATTCCTCTCGGTAAATTTATTATTTCTCCGGTAAATTTCTAACAAAAACTAGATTTTTGTAAGCCCTCATTCTTACATCCTTCGTTTGATAGACACCTTCAACTTTTCTAATAACAAATTCAGAATCTCCAAAAACATAAATATTTTGAACCTTCATCTTTTTCAAAATATCTAAACCCAAAATCAAAGATTCATATTCAGCGATGTTGTTTGTGCAAACAAAATTCAATTTGTAAGAGTAAAAATTACTCTCATCATTTGGATTTGAAATCCAAATCCCTGCTCCTGCCCCTTCTTTTCCTGCTAATCCATCAAAGTACAATGACCACCATTCCTCCATCTCTTCATCATTTACTAGTCGATTTTCTGCATGCTGATTTTCTGAGTGCTGATTTTCTGCATGTTGATTTTCTGCTCTTATTTCTTCCTCAACACTATCAGCAGATTCATTGAAAATAATGATAGATCCAAGTTCAGTATCAAAGGCATAAATTGGAAAATTATGAGGCTTATCTTTGCTACTTACCATGTAAGCCATTCTAGTCTCCCGATACAATCTCCTTTGTTCACCAAAAACTGGAATAGTAGTGTAGGAAAGATCCATCTGCATTGTGCCTTTGATTTTCGCTGCCCATGATCTTGACAATAGCATACAAAACTTTGGAGGAACATCAGCCACAACAATATCCATAACAACTCTCTTTGTTTGGATTTGCGTTAAACCAACAACAACATCTTTGATTAGACCAATACATTGAACCCTCTTGGAATCAAAAGAAAACAAATCCTTATATGGTCTTGTGATTTGCAATCCCATTCTCTCCATGATAACCTTGGGCATGAGTTTATGAGAAGCTCTTGAATCTAACATAGCATTATGAAAAGTCATATCATGAATACTAATGCTTACATAAAAAGGAGGAAACTCTTCATTTTGATCATCTTCTAACCTTGGACCCAAATATATAGTAGGATTGTCTTCTTGGACATTCAAGATATCAGTAGCCCCTGGTTTTGAATTCAACATCTTAACTATCTTGCTTCTATATTCATTCACCTCGAGAATCTCACTGAAAGGGACTGATATTTTAATCTTTGAAATTTCATTCTCAAGATTGAAAACAGAAACAGACTTTTCAGCATCTTTGACAAGAGGAGGAAGTTGAGTGTCTTTCTTACCAGGTGGAATATCTTTTTTACCTTCAGCCACCTTCGGGGTATCATTCTTAGCTTCAGCAGCCTTTCGAGCATCTTTCTTGGGCTGCGCTTTGTTTGCAATGATAGATACATTTCTATTTCTGACATTATATTTCTTTTGCATCTCGAAAATAGCATGTTGATACCCTTTAAAATAATCTGATGGTTCTTCTCCTTGATTAGCCAAATCTAACTCATCATGCTCTTCTTTAGTCAAGAAGATTCCTAACATTTCTTCATCAATACAATGGATGGATTCTTCAGGAATCTCAGGCTCATCTTCTTCATCTACCAACTTTTGCTGAAAAGGAGGTCTCACTAGAGGGTCAGCTTGCTTATTTTTGTTCTCTCTTGGCCTTTGCTGATTTTGAGGTCTCCTAAATTGTGGATTTCTAAATTGAGGTTCATGTTGCACAGGAGGAGCAGAAGTGTTACCAAGAGCTAACCTATCCATCAAATTCTCCATGTTTTTCATCATTGAATCAAATTTGTCTTCAGAAGTTGAGGTGGATGGTTTCTCTTCTTCTTTCAGTTTAATTTTTCTCATTTTTGACTTTTTAGCAGCTATCATGTTTACCTCAACCTTAACTGCATCACTTTGCATTTCAAAAAGTGTATGTGACTCTCTTTCCCTCAATACGATAGAAAATTCATAGTCCAATGCTTCAACATATCTCATTTGTGCTAAGGCTTCCAGAGGTTTCAAGTGAGCTAGAATTGAGTCAAAAACTTTATTAAATCTCTTTGAAAATTTTTGGACATATTCATCAGCTGCCCTCCTAAGGCTGTTGTATTCAGTGAGTGCTTGGACTGGATTCGTTCTATTACCCCATTTTCTTAATAATTTGTCTTCAAAATCATTCCAAGTTCTAATGCTGCCTGGTGCAAGGGCCTTAAACTATTTTGTAACTTCACCAATAAAACTTTGTGCAAATAACCTTAACTTCACATCATCATCATCAACTTCTTCCCTGTCTATAAAATCATTAAATCTATCTACAAATTCCTCTGCTGAAATTTCCTCATCACTACCCCAAGTAGGAATCCTAGCAGCATATTTACTAGGAAGGTCATGCAAAACAGCAGGAAGTACAAGTGGTGCATACCTAGCAGGAGCAGCCATGATTGGAGGATGAACAGTATTTTTAGGAGGGGTAGAAAAAGAAGATGAAGAACTGATATGAGGGGGACTGCTTGGTTTTGTAAGCCACTGACAATAGAACTCCAATTTGGAAGGGGTAAACCAGCTTTGGATTTCAGCAAGACTTCGAAAGGATCAGTTTCTTTGAGTTTTTCTAAAGACTCTTTTTCTAGCAATAGTTCAGAGGTAACAGCTTCCCAAAACTCTTCCTTGTCTTCTTGTGTCACTAAGGCTGAAGTGTCAATTACTCTTTTTTGCAAGTCTAAGATAACATCAATGAGTTATTTTTCACTTTTAGATCTAAACAACACTTCATGAATCTTGTCATCAACTCTCTTATCTTTAGGACTTCTTAACATTTCATAGGACAAAGATTTTAAATGAGATGGAGTACCTGATATTTCTGAAATTCTTTGACTTTTTGAAATAGTGTTTGGATTGTCCACAGCGGTAGGTGGATTGGGATCAGGATTACTCCATGTGTATCTCCTTCTCGAAGCCACATTTAAACTTTAAAAAAAAATATATGGAGTCACCAAGGTAGATTGCAGCCTCGAAAAACTTTTTGAGCTCCTGCTACCTTCAGAAGTTCAGCTTCTTGATTTCGGTAATGAATAATCTTCAGGCTCCCGACAGACACACCGAAATGTTATCTCAAAATCAGGCCCTGATAGGCTGCTGATAAAGAAGACCTTGAGTAACTATTTCAAACCAAACTTTTATTTGAGGCTTAGCCTCCTCAACCTGAGAGGGCTCTCTCAATAGGTTTATGATTTTCAAATAAGGATTAGATGGCTAACTCTATGAGTAAAATGGATAATTGGTTATACTACTAATCAACAAACATCTATTGGGCTTATGGAGTCAAGTGTATTTTCACAAAACATGAGTATCAGCTTCAATTGGAAGTCAAGGCATTTCAGGGTTTAGATGCATCAAAAGAACAATAGGACATAAAATAACACAGTTCATGAACATATGAAGGAAGTTAGAGCACCTTCAGTGAATTCTAAGTAACATACATTCATGAGCCTACTGCAAGTAATTTAAAGAGGAAAACTATGAGAATATCACACAACCATAACCCTCTCTGAATCGTGAGTGATGAAACCAATATCTATGTATTAACATAAAAACATAGTTCTCTGCTACAACAATAGTATGCTTGCTTATGAAAATTGCCAACCCTATGCAATTCGACTTCTTGTCTCTTATAGAGTCATCATTACATTTCTTGTATTCTCTCCAAACACTTGAGAGAATTCGAATTTTCTAGTTTGACACCTATCAACTGCTAAAACAAACTTTAATTACATCTAACATTTAAACTGTTTGTTCGAGAGTCCTAACACAACTTGGATTAAAACTATTTATTATAACTTAACAACCTTATCTAAGCATTAAATCTTCTATCTGACAGCTGCTCCTCATAAACTTCAACCTTGATTTAGTCCATCTCCTTGCTGTTGAACTGTAATGATTTGTTTCTTATCTACCCTGAAAAATAGGAACATGCTCCCTACAAAATAGGTGTATTGCTTCATTTATGTTTCTTCACAACATCTGCTGAACATTTTTTGCTCAAAACATGTGGCAAAGTCATATTAAACTCTTGTGACTTCATCCTCCCAGCTGTGCCCAAAACAAAACTTTGAAGAAGTGCGAAAAAATATTAACATTGCTACGCTACGAAATTGTCTGTTGTTTTCGTAGCGTAGAACTTCACCTCTGAAAACTTCATTTGAAACCTTCAATTTTCTATGTTTTGCCATTGGATCTTCATTTGTGGTCTTTATACATCCTCTAGCAGCATCAAAGTTTAATAAAAATGCCCTTTCACCCTTTGAAAACTTTCAAGATCGATCAAACTGAATCTTCTACAACAGCTTTCTTTAATGTAGCCATTTAAACTCAATAGATCTTTCTTTTCTGCCTTTTTCCATTCTCTACTTACCCACCTTTACTACCATCCTTGAATTTATATATAAGCTCTCAATAATCAACTTTGAACTATTTTCAAAAATGAAACCTTCCACAAAACTCCAAAAATGTGTTAGGAGATGTCACTTACTGTTTACACAGATTTTTTCTGTGGTTGATCTTCAGGCTTTGCTAGTTGTATTTGAAGGTCTTCAACCTACCTTTTAAGCCTTATATTATTAGCGCTTATTTTGGTGTTAACCATTCTTATGAACTTTGCTTCCTTGATTGTAGGGACAGTCCATATGAAGAATTGATCATGACTGTTGATTGACTCACTGTTTGAAACCTTTTCCAGCTCCCACAGACCTTTAAACCTCTCAAAGTTTGACCTTTCCACAGCATGCATTCTCACTTTCTTCCTCAATTTATCAATCTCAATGTTTGCAAGTCTGAGTTTGTCTTTAACCTCCTCATAACTACTCCTTTCTCTCTGAGTATTAAATACTATGTTTCTGTCTTCTTCAAGTATTTGAGATGATGTATTAATAGGTTCTTTAAAAACACTTGCATCCTCACCTCCTATTTGTTCTATCTCCATGTCTGGCTGCTGCATTTTCTTAGACTGCCTAGTCTGTGGTTTTCTAGGCTTAAAAACAAACTCTGACACCTCATCCTCAAAGTCTAATTTTTTGGATGTTTTCAATTTCTTTGATTTTCCACCTGTATCCAGCTTTATGAACTCTGCTTGAACTAGGGGAGACTCCTCAACGTCAATAGCTTGTAATATATCATTCAAGTCGCCTCTTAATTGCAAATTTTCATTTGTGACCATAGCCTTACCCTTCTCCTTTGACCTTTGACTCCTAGTCAACTTCTTCTGAGCTGTTTTACTAATTGATTGTTCCTGAATTGTCTTTTTGACCTCAGTTCTCTTCTTCTGTGCAGATTGAGGAGTCCTTTGGATTTTTAGTGATGTGTTTATCATATGTTCCTTAACCTGTTTCCTGGGCTTAAGCTTGACAAACCTCCCAGATTTTGTTTCTGCAGGTTCAATAGTCTTTGATGAAGATGTTTCTTTGACTTGAGGGCTAGCATCTGTTCCTTCAACCCCTATTCCACTCAAAAATAGAAATGCAGACCATTCTCTTTTCACTTTTTGAAGCTCATGCAAAACTATTAACTTGACTAGATCATGATGAAATAAAGAGGTTTCACATGCCTGAGTTTTCATCTAAACTTTGTCTTCCATCTTGGCCAGACTTCAAAATAGAAATAAAGGTAAGTCTAGAGAGATTATTCCTGTGAAATGCAATAAGAGTTTAAAGTGATAAGTGTACACCTTGTGATATCTCCCTTCGCAGGTGAAGTATCTTTGGATATTGTAGAGCAGGTTGGAAAATGCATCCTTGACATAACTTCTTGGCACAAATTTATTCAAATCAGTATCCATAAACTCTAGTTTCAAAAAGATTTTGCAGGGTTTCATTTCAAACCTAAAATTCTTAAATCATCTTTCCTCCCCTCTTGGGATTTTTGTGACTGCTGATATAACTTCAGGAGAAATTGGTAAATTGAGAAAACCAACCATTGTGTTTGACCCTGTGAAGTTGGTAGCAAATTATTTGGTGACCTGATTATGCCCTCCTTGAAGCTTTTCACAGAACCTCCAGCACCCTACCTTCTTGAAGGCTTCTTCAATAAATTTATCCCTCATGAGATTTTCTAAACCTTCAGGTTCTGTCCTCAGGAAGTGACCCGATCAGTGATTTCTTTTTTCTTCTGCCATCTTCTTCCTAGAAACCCTGTGTCTTCAGCAAAGCTGTAATAAACCTCCTTATTGGATAAATTGGCTCGCTTGAGAATTTGGTTTAGCCTCACTTGATTGAAAACTCTACCTCGCTTGAAAACTTAATGAGAGCTCTGGTATCTTATCATGAGCTTCTCTTTTAACAATAGGTATGCACGCAGTGCTTTCTTTACACGAGATAAAAACAATAATAACCAATTTCCTTTTCAAATTTGCAAAGAACCAATGACAAATGACCGCTAATGAATCTCATAATGATTTCATAACTACTTTGGATGGTTGCATGCGTGAAGTAGGATTCGTGGACTGACACCATGATCATGGATTGACACTATAATCATGAAAATTTAACCCCAAGTTGATAGATGTGACAGCTAAACCGAAAATTCAGAAACCCCGATTTCGTAGCACTGGTAGTGTTATTTCAGGATTTTGTGCTATGAAAAGACTAGTGTTTTCATAGCGCAGAAGCAGTTTTTTACACTGAGCGCGCTACGAAAACGTGGTTTTGTGGCTTATTCGAATTTTTTTTGAAAAAGACTTAAAATATGGGTTTCAAAACATGGCATGAGACTACTAAAGTGTAAAGCAAAGTTTATGAACTTGGTTTGGTGATGAAATGAGACTCTAAAACTATGACTTAGACCCTATAAAACATAAAAATGACTCAAACCCTATCTAATATCATGACCTAAGAACAAATATGAACTGACTGAATTTAGAGGATTTTAATAGTAATAACATGGTGAGGCCGCGCTTGTGCAGAGGAGAAAATCGTGTGAGTAGTTGGGGGCACTAAGAAGTGGGGCAGAAACGAATGCTCATTTCAAGGCGTCAAACAACAGTTGAGTTTGGTCATCCCATGAATATAGTGTTCCTTTATTTAATAAACGCATAAAGCCTTTCGTCATCTCGTCATAGTTGACTATGAAACGACGTAAAAAGTTTGCTTTCCCTTGCAAACGTTGGAGTTTCAGAATGGATTGTGGTGCGGGTAATTCGATGATTGCCTTAACCTTATCAGGATCAACCCTAATCCCGTGCTTGGAGACAATAAATCCCATAAGGAGTCTAGACTCGACAAAAAATATGCACTTATGTGGATTTAGACGTATATTGTAGAACCTACATCGTGCGAAGATTTGTTTCGGATGCGCGAGGTGATGGGATCGCTTCTTAGAATGAGCTGGAAGGTCATCCAAGTAAGCCTGTACAATATGCCTAATGTCGTGAAAGGCATATTCATAGCCCTTTGAAAATTTTCTCCTGCTTTCTTCAGACCGAATGGGAATTTACGATACGCAAATGTGCCCCAAGGACAGATGAAGGCGGTTTTATGATGGTCATATTTTTTAATCGCAATCTGGTTATATCCCGAGAAACAATCCGTAAAGGAAAAAGATTCACATCCGGTGCAATCATCAAGGATCTGATCTATGAGCAGCATTGGATAATTGTCTTTTGGACAAGTGGCGTTTAAATCACGATAATCAACACAAACCCGGATGGTGCCTTGGTTTTTGTCTACGGGAACCGGATTGGAAACCCATTCCATTAAAGAAACGGAGTAGATGAAACCAACGTTTAAAAGTTTTTCGACTTCAGTCTTAATGGCGACCGCTTTGCGCAAGTGGACAAGTCGGAGTCTCTGTCGAACAGGTTTGGCATTGTCATAAACTTTGATTTCGTGCTCGACTATAGATGGATCTAGGCCGGGCATTTCGTCGTAAGACCAAGCAAACACATCACGGAATTCCTTGAAAAGGGATGTGAAGCATGCAATTTCCTCAGGATTGCAATCTGCTCCAATGTGAATGTTTTCCACGATATCAGTTTTGACCGAGATATCAATGAGCATAGTCTTAGAAATATTGCCCATGTTCCCTTCCGAATCGATAGTTTGAATAGTCATGTAAATGGAGGGAACGATCTCAGGTGGGTCAAAAGATGGGATTTGAGTAGTTATCATCTCCGAATCGAACATCGAAGCACAATGGTGGAACTCTCCCCAAGTTCGTTCTTCCAAAGACATGACCTCTCGAATAGCTTCGTCCGCAGGTAGGACTTCATCGAGGAGATCTTTAGAAAGAACCGTGATGGGTGGGAGGTTTGTACCATTTGTAGAAACCAAAGTTGTGGAGGGTTCAGATGTAATTTGGATGGCTTGATAAGTCAACTTGGTTGGTGGGAGCAGCATCTGATCTCCGTAGGAATCAATTTCTGAAGGCGCTGGTAGGATCCATGGATCGATAGAGCCATCCAAAGTAGTGGATATCATTGCAACCGTATGTGGAACCTCAAGCGGCGGGAGAGGAAAGCAACCCATCAGGGCATATGCCTTCAGAAGACCGGTACTAATACTGATGTATGAGTCAGGAATGCCTCCTACTAGGGGTACAGTGCTACTTGGTAACGTGGAATAATCGGGGGTGCAAAAGGATAACTAATCCACTGTGACTATTTTCCCATCCAATGGAAAGAGGATGAGTCGGAAGACCGAAGAAACAATGGCAGTCATTGCGTAAGACCAACTGCGACCCAGCAACAGATTATATTTGAGCTGACGATCTACAACTTCTATGTCCACCGTTATTGTTTTCCCACTAAGGGAAATGGGAAAGCTAGCAAGGTAGCCTTTTGGGAGGAAAGTGTGGCCATCGAAAGCTTTAAGGGAATTCGACGGCGGAGACAAAGTAGGAGAACCCAAAGCGAGCCAGCAAGTAGTTGACATAACGCAGGTTGAAGCACCTTCGTCTATGACAGTACGATGGATTGGTCTCACTTTCGACACAACCTGCACCTGGAATGCAAGTTGGTGTGAGAGGCGGGTTTTATATTTCTCCATGTCAAAGATAGCTAGTGTAGAATCCTGGGGGTCAATTCCACCAATGGCCGAAATCAAGGCTTTCCTTTGTGCTGGGCAAGTTTGCAATACTTTGAGAGCAGACATATATGATGGTGCTTGTGCCAAATCTTCTACAATGTTGTAGTTTTGGGCGGCACTTGCAAAGGTGTTATGAGTCGTGTGTCGAAGTGTCCCTTTGGGGGGACGAATCGCGAGGTCAGCAGCAGGTCGTTCGATATGCAAATTGTTGGGTGGAAGTGGATTTGAAATAGTACCAGGTTCTTGAGTATCAATGACAGGATTTCCATAGAGTTTGGCTCGTGTCTGGATTTCAACACTTTCTACACCATAAATGGCGGACGATCCTTCACCGAAAGGATGCGTACCACCATTTCCCCTTTGCGAGGGTTGTGGTGGGTTTGCAACCATGTTTTATTGTTGTTGCTGTGGATTAGGTAAGGGATTATGAAGAAAAACAGGTGTCCTCCTAGAGTCCTTGTTTGTGATAAAATTTGTGCATTCCTATAGTTGAGGACATTTGTATGTCAAGTGGTCCTCCGCACAGAATCTGCAAGGAAATTTCATGGGTTTCTCCTTCCCTTTGTCGGTTTTAGCAGCGTTTTTCTAATTGGGATTATTCTTATGATCCGACTGCTCTTTCGAAGAAGAGGTATTTTTCTTGTTCTTCTTGTTCTTTCCAGTAGGTTTTTGTGAAATTTGTACAGAATTTACCTCAGCGGTAGGAAGAGTAGTCGATTGGTTAGGGGCAGTGGCAGCAGAAGATGGCTGGGATGTTTTCCCACTAGGTTGTTTTATGGCTACCCCGGAGATGGCAGCAATGAGATCGTCGGCGTGTGCTCTAGGTTTCTGAGTAGGAGGAGGATTCAGATTACCAGGGGCATGGGGGAGTAGATCATATAGCATGCCAGATTGCGAATAGATCAGATCTAAATGTTGTGCACGACGAATGGATTGATCTTCCGTGATCGCGTCGGACAGAAAAATGTCCTTAGCTAGGGTTGGTAAGAGTGACTTACAAAACCAGTTAGATAAGAGATGATCCGGGATTGGCACTTTGACCAGCCTCCTCCTACGTCTCCATTCATGAATGTGATCGGAGATGTGGGTGGCGGTGTCTTGGCGCAGCGAGGTTAAGATTTCTTTTTCGGTTTCATATCTAATAGGTAATTGGAAATTCTTAAGAAAACCCATAGCTAAGGTGCCAAAAGTGTTAACGACTCCACATGGTAACTCAATGTACCATTTGGCAGTTTTTCCTGTGAGAGTGCGGGGTAAAAGTCGAAGCCAGATACTATCATCCACCATGGAGTTAGAAACAGACCATAGATGAAAGGTGGTGATATGTGTGGCTGGATCATCCCCTTGTTTCTTGTCGAATTTAGGGATGTCATATGGAATCTTGTGCGGTACTGGAGGCCAGAGTGGGTTGTGGTTGATGGGATCACTGGTTAGTTTGTAGATGTCGGGGATGTCTAGAGCTGTCAAAAATGGAAATTACATGTTTGCCCCCGAATCTAGCCAAGGAAGTATTGGCTAACTATTCGAACCATAGGGTCCACCCATCAATGTGTTACCAATAGGATAAGTAGGACTTTGTTGGTAAAATTTCCCTGTGGGTGGGGTTGTAGGGATGTATGGTTGATGTCCGTAGGGTATATTGTACTAGGGGGCTAAGGGTTGGTTTCCCCCAACATAAAAGTTTCCCCCTTGTCCAAATGAATTTTGGGGTTGGTTTTCCCATATGGATGCAATAGAGCTAGCCAGAGGCATGCTGCTATTCGCATAGTTAAGCAACGGCATAGACCCTATACCGAAATTTTGACCACTTAAAGGAATAGTGTTAACAAGTTGTACGGCCCCATTTGTCCTAATACCTCGTGTGGGTACCGAAGTGGCCCCCTGGGCTCTTCTCGTGTGTTGGTGACATCGCCCTTGGCATGGTGGCCAAGGGGTTTGAACTCAGCAAAGGGTTCCAACAGAAAGGGTTGCTAAAAGGAACCGAAGTAGCCCCACTCATGGGAGCGAGCACCGTGGGTCCCAGTGTAGTCACCGTAGGAGTAGATCCTGAAGGATTCAAAGATCCACTAGCAGTTGTGGTGACCGTAGTGTTGGGACCATGCATAGTGTAGAAATTTGAATAATTTGCTAAATTATTCACCGAGATTATCCTGGTCACATACTATTTGAGCTTCATACATAACACATAATCTCTTCTACGCATTAATCATCACATGCGGAAATAAAAACAACAAGCGGTATTGAAAACATTCACATGGGCACATAGAAATTCAACACATATAACACAGTACGTATACCGGGGAAAGATTACAGCTGAAAACCCACTACTGTCTGTATATTATAATGAAGAAGAATCATGTAACAATATCAGTACAATACTGCTCACAAGTACTCAGTACTATCTCCAAAAGTTACACACAAACTAGCTCAGTTTTGAACAAGTCACGGGTTCAAAACTCCTCCACTGTTTGCCTGCCTCTACTGCGCAATCCAAGATGAGAAAATGAATGGAATGAATTCGAATTCCCTTGGATTTAACCGTGCACCTATTGGCACCTTCCCCAATGATTGTGCAAATCTCATGCACACTATAGTCACAACCGATAGTAGTGACCCCACCCTTTCACCCACCTCTAACACCGGTCTCCACCGAACTCGTCCATGCATTGTAGCTTAACTCGATGTGTTCTTTAGTTGATTTATGAGTTAATAATTATGAATTAATTAATAATTAATCTACACCACTCATCACTAGTGTATTTATCGCTAGACTAAATACAACTAGTTCAACTAAGTTAAACAGAACACAACTCCACTAACTATCTCATTAACTCAACTATCTCATCAACTTCCACCAAACTCGCCACATGTGTTCTAACTCCAAGTCACCATGCAATAGCTCAACTAACCCATAGGAAATTCGACTTCTTCGCTACCGCATGTGCCACATTTGTATTGAATCAAGTGCTCCAAGAGAATAAACTGAATTTTATAGTCTAAATATTATTAAGGGTAAATAATATTTGGATCGTTCTTAGAGGAACAATCTAAAAATAGATTCCACCCAATGTCTAAAAATAGAGGTCCATCTATTTTTACCAACATGACCAATCATCCATAAATAGCATCCCGCAACTCATAGACCATGATCCATATGTCTAAAAATAGACTTTACGACAAAAATCACTTGTGTGGCCCCCACCTAGTTTAGGTGATCACTTTCCAACTAGGATCAAGAAAGATGTTTCAGGATGCCTCCTTCACCGTTTCTTGTTTCCATCTTCAACACTCCCTCTCAACAAGAAAGGACTGTATTTGCATGCGACATGCAACTCCATGCATTCGCCCTACAATCTTTTCAAGCGCCATGCAACTCCATGCATGTGACATGCAACTCCATGCATTCGCCATGCACCCTTTGCATGCGCCATGAAAACTCATGCATGCACCATGAAACTCCATGCATGTTCCATGCACCATTTGCATGCAATATCTCCAAAATAGAAAGGCCTCCAAACAACTCAATCAGTCTGATGCATCTATCATCAAAGTCTTCGACTTCTGCTGGTACCAACTGCACATGCCATCAGGAACCACTGCGCTGTTGAACTCTTGCACCCATGCACTCTTGCACTTGCTGTCAACTCTGATCTGCGCTCCAGTATCCGACATTGTCACTTTGATCTGCCTACATCAATCCAACTGATCATGCTACTGCTGCGCTGTGGGCACCTCGTAGCCAGGTTCAATTCATGAGATCCACACCATCTCAATGAATCCTACCCAGAAATCTCCTCTTGGGATTAATCATGCATGTCGTCCCACCTTTCACCTGGTGGTATAGTTGCATGCACTCCCTCTGCCCATCTGGCACGAAATTTCTCTGCATGAGTGGTTTCTTCCACTCCATGATCCTCATCTTGTAGCTGCTCCACGTCTCGAGGTTCAATATTACCTGAGGTTCAATATTACCCGCATGAAAAACTTACTCCCTCTCAAGCATCGCTTGCATGTATTTCTAACTTCCCAACAAGAGGAAGCTCCGTATATGTCAAGGTTACTTCAAGTCTGTAGAGATTCTTTGCTCGAATCCCAACCTTCTTGACTTGTCCTGTTTCCTTGTGCCGAAGGAAAACTTTTCCTTCACTGAAGACAACTTCATACCCTTTATCCTCTAACATTGCGACAGAGATCAAATTCTTCTTTAAACCTGGAACATGCAATACATCTTGTAAAATAATGATTTTACCTAACTCCCTCTAATGCCGGTCGCTTTGTATCATCCATTGTCGCCCAACTCAACATGCAACTGGAGATCTTTCTCCACCAAGTCGCTGAAAAGATTCACATCTCCCATCATGTGAAAGGAAGCGCCACTATCAAAATACCACCCCGATCCCAATGCACTAGACACCATGCATGCGATCAATGAGAAGTCCAGGTCAAATTGCGAGGCAAGAGCCTCACTAGCTGCAGCTCCAGCAGCCTGCTTGTTCTTCTTCTTCTGTGGACAATTCGTGGCGTAATGTCTATGATCGTGACAGTGAAAACACTTCACTTTAGACATGTCACGCTCTTTACCATCCGCACCGGATTGAGAATCATTCTTCTTGCCGTTCCCCTTCCTTGCTTTGGCAGCCAAGGCGCAATCTTCTTCATCAGATGCCTTTGATGAAGATCCATCTCTGGTACTCCGCCGGATCTCCTCTTGCACAAGATCAGACCACAGTCTTTCCCATCCTGGAAAATTTTGCCGACCATTGACACTGTCCTAATATGCATGCCAACCTTTCGGAAGCCCGAGGAGAGCCAATCTCACCAGCTCCTCATCATCCACACTAACTCATACACTCCCAAGCTCATCCCTGCAGTGGAAAAACTTTGTCAAGTACACCGGAATAGTGTCATTATTCTCCATCTTTATTTTCCTGAGTTTATCCTTGAGCGCCAACTTCCACTGGTCGCTCTTGCTTTGGAATAATTCTGTCAACGCTTTCCACATCAAGTATAGAGAAGCTTTTCCATGCAAGCTAGATACTATGTGATCCTTTATGCCCTCCAACAGAATCCTTCGACACCTTGCTATCTTCTTTTGCCAAGCCTCAACCAAGGCTGCATCACTAGGCTTTGGAACTTCAGCATCTATGAACTCCTTCAGCCCATTTTCATCGAGCACCGCCTCCATCCTATCTTTCCATGCAATATAATTCGAGCTGCCTTCAAGAGCATACTCCAATCGCAATCCTTGATAAGACATTTTGACTTCGACACCAAGAAAACACTGCTGCAAAATTTCGAATTCCAAGCTCAAAACTCAAGTGCTTTTGGATCTGTGAGAACAAAGTATTTCTAGCACAGAGATCAACTGTAGGGGCATTTACTGGATATATCACCTTTCAGAGAAAGGATGGATCCAGAGGCTACCTGGCCCGTTATAGACTCTGTCTACCGAAATAATTGTAATCACTGTAATAGATCCCCATGATCAATTCTCTGCTCTGATACCATGTAGAAATTTGAATAATAGCTGAATTATTCACCGAGATTATCCTGATTACACACTATTTAAGCTTCATGCATAATACATAACCTATTCTACAATTTATCATCAATATGCGAAAATAAAAACAACAAGCGATATTGAAAACATTCACATGCGCACATAGAAATTCAACACATATAACACAGTATGTATACCGGGGAAAGCTTACAGCTGAAAACCCCCTACTATCTATATATTATAATGAAGAATAATCATGTAACAATCTTAGTACAATACTCCTCACAAGTACTCAGTACTGTCTCCAAAAGTTACACACAAACTAGCTCAGTTTTGAACAAGTCACGGGTTCAAAACTCCTCCACTGTTTGCCTGCCTCTACTGCGCAATCCAAGATGAGAGAATGGATGGAATGAATTCGAATTCCCTTGGCTTTAACTATGCAATCCTCATTGGCAATATCCTCCAATGATTGTGCAAATCTCATGCACACTATAGTCACAACTGATAGTAGACCCCACCCTTTCACCCACCTCTAACACCTGTCTCCACTGAACTGTCCATGCACTGAGTTAACTGATGTGTTCTTTAGTTGAATAATGAGTTAATAATTAGTGAATTAATTAATAATTAATTCACACCACTCATCTCTAGTGTATTAGCCAGTTAAACTAAATACAACTAGTTCAACTAAGTTAAACCGAACACAACTCCATCAACTGCCTCATCAACTCCACCAAACTCTGCCACATGAGTTCTAACTGAAGTCAACCATGCAATAGCTCAACTAACCCATAGGAAATTCGAATTTCCTTCTGCCAGCTACATGTGCCACATCTGTAGCTCGAACTGAAGTGCTCCAAGAGGATAAGATAATGTTTATAATCTAAATATTAATAAGGGTTAATAATATTTGACTGTTCTATTTTTAGCCCGGCAGTCTAAAAATAGATTCCGCCCAATGTCTAAAAATAGAGGTCCATCTATTTTTACCAACATGACCAATCATCCATAAATAGCATCCCGCAACTCATAGACCATGATCCATATGTCTAAAAATAGACATAGTCTAAAAATAGACTTTTCGACAAAAATCACATGTGTGGTCCCCACCTAGTTTAGGTGATCACTTTCCAACTAGGATCAGGAAAGATGTTTCAAGAGGCCTCCTTCACTGTTTCTTGTTGCCATTTTCAACACATAGGCTGGCTACTGGGGCTGTCGATTATTAGTGTAGAACTAAATTCCGGTGGGGAAGATGGTGGCAAACCTAGGTTGGTTGCCATTGGCATCGACTCCATTGGTGTCGGTTGTGAAACGGATGTTGGTGCAGCCGAAGACATATCTTGGCTTGGTGTAATCTGAACTAACACTGGCACCGACGGATCAGTGAGTGGAGGATTGCAAGGAGGTACGACTCCTTCCATAAAAGGCTCCTCTAGAAATTCTGTGTGATATGGGGCTATGTGAAAATCAGGGGTTATCACTAAAGACTACTCTTCCAAAGAAGGCACAAGTTCACCGAGACTCGATTCCTCCTTCGGTGTTAATGGAGGGAGACCTCACTGTCGTCAAGACAGACGGCGAGGGTCGAAAGACGCCACAGTGACCTGTTTATTTTTAGCAAATTTTAATTATTTGTGATGTATTATAAAGTCTTAGTGATAGTAACCACACACCTAAAAAATAAAAAATAAAAAAGGACTTTCTAAAATCAATCAACAAGCAGCCAGAACAGGTGGCCCTGCCTGAGTACTACCGTTTGCTGAAGATGAAGCCCAATATCACAATAGCATACAAAGAGGGTTAGTCATAAACATAGTTACGGTTACTCTAGAGCTTCGCCCGAACCTCAGACAATAGGTGTAAGCACTCTCGTGAAGACGAGTACCCTCCCAAAGACCAAAGACATAGTAGGTTCGTCTGTTTTAGGTACTAGGACAGCCCATCCCAGTCACCTCGTGTAAGTCCCTAAAAAGTTTGGCAACTAAAGATACCTCAAGTCACAAATCATCAGGGGGGTCACGGTCGTAGACAACACGCTATATGGGCAGAACACCTAGATCCCCGATCTAGTTTCAACATCCCTGAAGGGAACCCCAATATATAGCATGCCCACTGAATGCACTCAAATGTGGGCTACCTTCTCATGCACCCCTATGTTTTCTCGTGCTTAACTCCGATGTTAGTGGAGTGGTCCCGATAATATGAGTGCAGTAGGATTTCACTTATTAATGACTCTAGTCTCAAGTTTTGAGATCTTGGGTGATTTTCTCACTTATCCTACCCCAATATCCTATCCTGAACTGCTGTTGGTGTGAGCTCAGAAAAAGTTATATGATTAATTTTATTATCTCTTGATTCTTAGTGTACTTAATTATTAGTCTTGTGGAGGGGGAGTGGACGTATGAAATGTGATGAGACTCTGACTCAGAAAATCATGCAGAAATATGCTCTAAATATTCAATTCAATGAAGATTTTTTTCTACAAGGAGAGATTTCTTTCAACATTCGTGCACCAAACATTCAAATAACATAGTTCATCTTTAAAGATTCAGACATCTATCTATCTTCTCTTAACAGCTTTTTAACCAAAAAATTTCATAATTAATTCAGCTAAGTTGAAAAACTAAAAGAAAAACTCTTCTTCAAAAAGTAGATGTGATTGACATTAAATTTTTTAAACAAGAAAAAAATACAAAAATGCTAGCTAGTAAACAAGCATAGGGATCCAGCAAGAGAAGATATTCTGATGTCCAATAACTCCACAGCCAAAGGGAAACACAACAGAGGTGAAAACAACACATTTTGGATGGGTAACACTGGCAAGCAGAGGCTACGGAGCGTTAATATTGAGACTAACACAGTGTATCTGAGCATAGACCATGTTATAACGCTCTAAAACACTTACAGGGGAAACGTTAGTCAGGGTAAAGTTGCACAGATGGCTAACCAGGGTCTAATCTAGACTCTGTAAGCTTTTGAGATGTTCACTGAGCATATAAACTGGTTGGAAGGATATGTGAACATAAGGAAAAAGATAAAGACATAGGAACAACACGGAAACTTTGGGTTTACTCCCCAGTGGAGTCATCAATTCTGCTATAGGGTAATATGCTTGGGTGGTGGTTATTAAACATCCCTCTCAGGGCTTTCTGGTGCCCAAGGCAGACAGTCAGATTAGCTATAAATTTCACAAATATGATGCATATATGTTCATGCTAATATGTATAATTGACAAATTAAGATGGAGATATTACCTCTTTATGGACAACAGACCCTATGGATAATGCCAAGCAGTAAAGTAGCGATCCTTCTTCACTGGCTCCAAATCTAGATCCTGCAATCAATTAAATCACTTGCGTAATATCTACAATAGTATAGCTTCTTATTGATTAAACTAGCATACAAAAAACATGAAACAATACAGATCTAAGCCATTCATATCATGCTACATAGACGATTGAAAAAAAATTGTGACACTGACGCATGGAATGGACAAAACAAATACAGTTCTATTGATTTATAAAAAGGATGATTAGAACCGTCAGTTGCACCAAGCCCTCCTCAATCTTCCAATTCCTCTCTCTCTTTCTCTATCTCCAAGTGTGATGATGCTCAAGGCAGAATGCTCTCAATGAACTTCGTTGATCTTCAAGCCTCACTCTAAAACAATGAAATTCTGCTCCACATATAATCAAACCTTCGATCTTATACCAAGGGCCCACAACTCCAATTTATAGGATATGGAGAGGACAAACCTTGCCAACTCTTTCAACCTGTTCAAATCGGGAAATACCTAGATGTATCCTTGCCTTTCCTTGCTTTTTCCTTCCATAGGAGTTCAGTTATGTTTGGCAATGCCTAATAAAAGGTTTGTGCCATTTAGTTTCTATTTTGAACTGATTCCCTTTTGAGAGAACATTGGAAATGCTAGTCAGTTTACTGCAATATATTTCCCTTTTCACACTTAAACACAGTTAACGCTGCCCCTTGGGCAAGACAGATTATTACCCTAGGCATTAACGCTCCCTTTGCATGGCTCAGGTGCTTTATAACGCTATCTAGCTATTTCTGGGGTGCGTTACCTTGTTAAAAATGGGTCTTGACTAGGTCATTTTCTTCCTTCCATGTTGCCTTCTCCTCTGAGCTGATGAGGAGGTCATTTTCCTTGTAACACTGATAGGTTAGTGAAGGAAGACTTGCCAAACCATGTAAACTTGGATTGTCAGTAGATTAGATTAGGAAAAGATAGTTGGTTTCAATGCTCAAATCTGAACCAAAAGAGAAAGGGGGATGCATAAAAAATTTCAAATTGCAGCCCTCATGGTTTCTAGTTTCACTTGTACAAAAATAAAGTCTGTGTGCAGCTTGTCCAAAATGCCATAGCCCATGACAAATCAGATTTATTAACCTTGGTTTGGTCATGTTTTGAATTTCACGTTAGTAGATTAGAGAATCAAGATCTGTCAAACTGCTTAACCTCGACAGATAAGTAGAGTAGGTAGAGAATAAAGAGTTCATCAGCCTAATCTGAGCTCTTGGAAGTGTTAGGGTAGACATAGATAGTTTTTATGCTTTCAAAAGAAAATGATGTCAAGGGTTTTCGATTCCAAGTGCACCCAAGTGAAGAAAAAATGTTAGGCAAAGTATGATGGGTAGGTAGAAGTGATATTGAAGCAATCATGTCTTTTCAGATTTTAAGATCATAGCTTCAAAGGACATGAGTAAAATCAGCAAATGAAGGAAGAGGGATCCGCCAAGTACAAGTAAGGTACTGATCCTCAAAACTCAGAGATCTGAACTCTGAGGTTCTGGACACCTCTTGAAAAGGAGTTTCCCTCCCCAAGTGGAGCCACTATTAGTCATCAGTATTTTTCACTATTTGTAGATGACTATAGAAAGGTTCTAGATTTCTAAAAACAACATTCTTTAAATATTGTGAGTTTTAGAAATCTCACTGCATTCATTATCCTTTTTCAAACTTTTTCACTATTCTATCAGCTTTCCTTTCCATGGTCACCCTGTCACTTCTACAAACTTCTTATGGGCTTTTACCTACCATTTTTAGCCTCCTTCTCTGCCTATAACCTCATTACCTTGTTTTCACTTGTCCATAACTCCACTTTCCCTCTAGGGTTTCCTATAGCTAACCTTTTCCCATGTTCCCCAAGTTCCTCAAGCATTGATGGTCTCAAAACTATCTCTGTAGGCTCTTTAGATAAATCAAGTACACTTGATTTTGGATCTTCAATACAGCACTTTGACAAGTACTCTATTTTCACTTAGAGGTCTCCTAGCCAAGTTTTAGTCAAGTTTAGGTCAAATAACCCTCCCCCTAGGTCAATTAGGGTTTCACATGTTTTAAGGTCATCATTGGTGTTCCAAACACTGCTTTTCCTTTGCTAGAAGCTAGCTTAGATGTAATAGAAGTTCAGCACATAGTTATTCAAGAAAGACCTAAATATTTTCCAAAGAAGACTATCCTTCAGTTCAGAGTCTGCACATGAGGAAATGGACAAACTTTGGCACTTCTGCAGGAGTGTTGAAAGGTCCATCAGTAGAAATTACTGGTAAGGTAGGTGTTCTATTCCTAAATGAAGACAACTTGCAACAAGGAGAAGAGGAGACACTTTCTCTTATATATGACTAGGGTTTTTGAGCTTAATGGTCTAGCAGAGTGCAAAACAGTGATCAATGGCAAAAATGACTTGGAGGAAGCACTAAATCCTAATTTCCTCTTCCAATAGGGTAGGGTTTGTTGTGGCAAAGAGTCATAGGAGAAGAATATCCATATGGTAGGTCATATCAGCAAGCATGAATCCATACCAACTCATAAACATCATGCCTCCATTATTTTCCAGGAATTCATTTCAAGAGCCAAGCCATTTGTCACTCATAGGACCAGTTTTGCTTCAAACTATGTTTCTGGTGAACAGATATGAATTTGACAAAAGTGAGAGATTTTTTTGTCCATCATAGGTCCAAGAAGAAAAACCTCCTTCATATTTTACACAGGTGTCATGGTTTTAGACCAATGTCAAAAATACAGGTGTCACGGGAGAATTGTTGCACTTCTGGAGTGAGCTTGGTAAAATCATGTTTTCTCATAGCTGGAGTGTCCAAATCACTTTCTTGATGAGTAAAATAACAACTAGACTGGAAGATATTTCCAATGAGCTATCATGAGCTCAATTTGGAGTTGATGAAGGCCTCAAAAAGTTGTCTGCACCAACACTTTGCATTTTTGCACCATCATTCAACACTTTTTGACCAGTCTTGGGAGAATCAACATTTGACAGGTACAATCAACTCCAATCAGCAACAAAAAGGTATATTTGGAAATTATATAGGATACGCTTTCCAACGAGCTATCATGGGCACAATTTTGACATCGAGAAGGCCTCCAAATTCCCTCTTCAAAAAAGCATTGTGCGACTGGGATTGAGCGTTGTACCCTTGGCTTAGGCATTGCGCCCTTAGCTAGGAGGGCTTCCTAAGCAAATTAACCACTCAAAACACCTCAATTTGCTTCCAAATATTTTCCAAAGTTCCTCCAAGAATATTCAAGGGTAAGTACATCACATACACTCATCTTCAAGAAAATTTTGGTGATTTTTTTAATCAATGGAATCAAACCCTAAGATCAAACCCTAAGTTTCAACCTTGAAATCACTTTGTTCAATTGCTTCATTTTCCTAGATAGAGGGATTACAGTGTTTGAGGATCGTTCATTCACCTAAGCTATCCCTACACCATTCCATTCATTCAATCAGTCCCTCCACTTGCAAAGGCTGGCATTCCATTACCATCCTTCATCTCAATTTGACATCAGCCCAAAAGTGCTTCAAAACAGAGTTTAAACATATCAGCAGAGGGTTTCCATTGAGTTGTTTGCCTCTCATTGATTCCTCCTTCACAATCACACCCCACTACTCATGCATTACCATCCACTCACATTCCTTCACCCCATGATGACCTTTCCACATCACCTCTCACTCACATACCTTCACCTCATGATGATCCTCCTTCATCACCCTCTCGCAACCCCTCACCATCATCTCATGGTACTAGTGCAAAAAAAATTAAAAGAGATGGAAATGAGAATTCAATTAGTGAGGTAGAAAATAGCAATAAGGAAGAAAGGGACAATGATAAAGATGGAAATGAGGAATCAAACAATGAGGAAGAAAACAGTGATGCAGATACCAATAAGGAAGAAAGAAATGAAGAAGAAAATAGTGAGGCAGATGACAATGAGGAAGAGAACAATGAAGAAGAAAACAGTGATGCAAATTTCAGTGAGGGCAGTGAGGCACATATCAGTGAAGTAGATGTCAAAGAGCCTTGAGAGCAGTGATGATGGCAGTGGGTCAAAGAGTGATGATGACAGTAATGATGGCAGTAAGATAGATGGCCTTCATGATGACACTAAAGAAGAGGAATAGCAGCTTCCTAGGAAGAGGCCAAGGACAATTGGCTTAAAGAAGGCCTTAACCAAGGAGAGGGGGCAAGAGATAGCCTTGGCAGAGCAGCTCACTCCAAGTGAGCTTCTTGCCATGGAAATCAGCTATGATCGGGAACCTTGGCTAGAGAGAGAAAATATACACTTGGAGGATCAGTTGGAGAAAACCAAGAGATACCTTGACCTCCAAAATAATATGGCAAGGCATTAGTCCTTAAGAAACAAGATTGCAAGGGCCGAGATCAAAAGAGCCCTTGCAAAGTTTCAATCACTAAAGGAGGTAAAGGACAAAGAAAAGCTTGAAATCCTTGCTGATGCATCCCTACAAGCATCCCGGACATGATCAGCAAGGCCAAGGACATCACCCAAAAGAACAATTCAGCTCATTTGGAGCAAAATTGGTACTCCAAAAGAGCCAAAAACATGCAAAAAATCACCTTCTGCCCACTTTTCAGAGTTGGCACTGTGCCCTTAGTAATCTTGGGATAATGCGTTTTTGAGCAGGAAAATGGACACCAAATTGAAAAATAAAGGTAGATTTAGAATGTAGACAGGACAAGATTTCAAATGAGCTATCATGGAGCTCATTTGGACACCGGGAAGGCCTCCAAATCTCAGTTGCAAAAAGACCAATTTTCCCAATTTTGGCGTTGTGCCCTTGAACCTCAGTGTTGCACCCTTGGTAGAAAGTCACCAAAAGACACTTGGAGTAAATGAGAAAGATATTTTGAAGGTTTATTAGGCAAACATCTCCAAATTTAGATGAGGAGTTATGTTAGAATTGATTTTTTCATTTATTAAGTTAGGATATTTGTGCCTTGGGCCTTGCATGGTCTCATAGGACAGAAATGCATTTATGATGTAGTTAATGACATTTTGGAACCCTAACTAGGGTTTTGGTCCTCCTTTTCAAGTTAAATACTACATGGAGGCCTCATTGTAGTGGTTAGTTGTTAGTAGTTTGTTGATCTAGATATCTCATAGACTTGGAGTTGGAAGGAAGTTTGGCTTTGGAGCTTTGTAACATGCTTTTGGACTGAGTATCAATGGACCAAGCACATTTACTGGATATATGAACCTTGTCAATGGTGATGTTTTCTTGTCTTACACTTGTCTCCTTATGTTTCTCATATTTTTCATTATTTTCTCTTATGGCAGAACAAAAAGCTTAGCTTAAGATTTGTTGTTGAAGGCACCTTAAGTTTGTCTGATTCTTGTCATTTAAATGTTTTCTTCTACTAGGTTTGATTAAAGAATTCTTAAATGCTCTTTAATTTCACTAAATTGATATCTTAGATTCTCTCTTTTTCTAAAAGTAATACTTAGAGAATTCTTAACTGCTCTCTAGGGTTACTTGATTGTTGTTTTTAGGTCTGCCTAGTGAAGTCTAGCTGAATAATTCTTAACTGCTCTTCATGTCTTACTAAACTATAGTCTTGAAAGCTTTCCTTGTTTGAAGTATAGTTAAAGGATTCTTGATTGCCCTTTAGTTTTGCTTAATTCATAACTTACTTTCATCCCATACTCATTTTATCTAAAGGATCCATTTGGCTTTGTTAACTTGCCCTATAAAACACCCTTGATCTATTGGTGCATGTTTTAAGACCTTTTGCAACCCTATAGCCCAATGGATTTTCTTTCTCTTACCCTATATGTTCTTCTTGAAAACCAACCCAACCAAAAAAAACAAACAAACAAACCCTAATCACTATAACTAGCCTAAAATCAAAACCCTAAAATCAATCAAGTTGACATCTTTCATACAAATACAGAGAGAGCCCTCTCTGAGTCCAGGAAGGCTAGGTCCTAAGACTCCAAAGATTGGTTTGATGTTACCCTTGTACATTTGGTCTTGCCAATCTGAAAAATTACGGGGACATAACAATTTCCATGGGCTCATACCTGTGGCAGTGACCACCTTTGTTAGTTTTCTTCCTTGCAGCCATGGTGACTTTATATCTTCTGAGCCTCGCTTGCTTGATGACACCTGCAACCTTTGAATCTGCCAACAACCTGCTTGGCTCGATGAAGCATCTCTCCAAAAATCCAATAGCATGCAAAGATAAAGTGGAGTATGACAAAAAGACTAATTAGGTAACATTTTATGGTTTAAATGACAACTCATGCCTTAATCATGACGCATGATAAAAAGGGTAATGATGACCTCAGAGTTGGCTTTGTACGTTTGAATTAACCCTAACAGACTCGAATGACATCCACCCTAACTCCTCTAATCATGAACTGACACCTTGCATCAAGTTTGACAAGACAAATAGGAAAATATTTTTTCGTAGCATATCTAGTTTATTTTCTGACAGTTTTGCTACAAAACTATTAGGCAGTTTCGTAGTGAAAACTGTTATTTCACAGTGTAAAACGCTATGAAAACAGGTAAAACTGGCTTAAGTGTAATTTTCAAATTTAAATGCTTGGGAAATGAAATCTGACACCTAATGATGACTGATGGGACATGACATGACCTAAATGGAGGTGGGCTTGAACCTTAGGATAGGTTAAATATATTAAAAAAAAAAAAAAAAAAATTTGAAATTTTCCTATACCAACTTGAAAAAGGCTTAAGGAGACCTTATCCTTTTGAGGAGTGAACTGTATGACCATATTAAGTAATGTCTCAAAAAATTATGAGTGATAATAGAACCAGAGGTTGATGATGAAGTCAAACCATTCCTACAAGCATGCATTAAGCTACTGCATAATCAGAAGGAAGTAGATAATCTCTAGGCCCCGATAGACAATTGCTCGGAAAAAAAAGTGCCTCGAATGGAGACCAAGGCCATGAACAAGATTTATAAGAACAAGTCAGGAGATGTGCATGGCTGTGCAGATTGGAGAGTATGAGATGCATCAATTCATCTTGGATCTGGGGTCTGAAGCAAATTTCTTATATAAGTAGACCTGGCAGAAGATGGGAGAACAAAAGTTGGAATGGTCTATTATTCAATTACGCATGGCTAATCAACAAAAGATCATTCCACTTGGAAGGCTTCCACAAGTCATGGTAGACATTGATGGAGTAAAGGTATGCGTGGATTTCGAAGTAATACAAATTGTGGATGATGCAGACCCCTACCCTGCCCTGTTAGGATTGGACTGGGCTATTTATATGGGAGGCATCATCAACCTGAAGCATAGAAGCATGATATTTGAGAATTATGGTACGTGATTGATAGTCCCACTGGATCCAGCAAAAGGGGAACAATATAAAAAACTAGTACGCGAAGGGGATGATGTTGACCATATTTACAAGTTTAATGTGTGGGACGAAGATTAGATCAACCCTACAACTGATGGGATGTTAAATTGGGAAAAGGATAGTTCATGTTTCTTAGACTCAGATGGCAAGATGGAGAACTGGCAGAATCAGTTGCACGATGTATCTGTGCTTCGATGCCTCAAGATCATGAATAAATTCGGGTGCATCTCCTCATAGGTAAGAGAACTACCATATTTTGATGGTTCTGGTAGTGTCAAATAATTTATGGAAGCATTGGAAAAAGTTGTCCAAGAGGAACGAAGGTTCTAGGGACTTGATTTGGCTATGCGCGCAACTCCAACGCGTTGGTGGGAGATGCACAAGGGAGCTTTCCACGACTGGGAGGAATGTAGCAAAATGATGACACTGTGCTTTGAAACTTCAACTAACCCACCAACCGAGATTTTCTATGGTCAGGGAGATATGCGCAAGCACCTGGAAATGTGGATGGAGGTATGGGATGAAAATACCTAGAACGAGTGGGTTCATAGGTTTGTTCATTCGTTGGGGCCGGTACCCACCACCTGGTATCTAGAAGCTGAGCTACACTAAGGCACTCGCCACTGGACTATGATGACTGAGGATTTCCTGGAAACCTTTGGCTTGGGTGGGGACTCGGAGAAATTCGATGAAGCCCTGTAGAACATTCCCTTGTCTTTGATGAATCCCAACCCCAAAAGGAATGTGTTGCGCTGGCCTGGGATGCACAGATGCAAGACATTGTCAACTGCAGGAACTTGTCAAAAGAGGATTGTGAAGATGACCCAAGAAATGTTAACATCCCTGAATATGAAGGGAAGTGCACAGTTGCATGGCCCGCATTAGGGATGGTGGATGTTACTAAACCTCTGAAGTTGAAGGAAGTAAACATTGGGATGGAAGAGCGTCCCAAGTTGGCCAAAATTGGGGATTACTGGGATGACGATACAGTAGGGAAGATTGCAGAGCTACTGACAGAGTATCCAGATCTGTTTCCTACGAATTTCTCTGATCTCAAGGGAATTGTAGAGGACCTGGGTGTTAGGAAGATCACATTGAAGCCAGATGTGCACCCTGTCAAGCAGCGACCATACCAATTGAATCCTAAATACAAGCAGAAAGTAAAGGAGGAATTAGAAAAGATGGTGGTTGCAGGCATCATCGATCCTATAGAATATTCTGATTGGGTAATCCCAATGGTGATTCAGGATAAGAAGACCAAAGGATAGATAAGTATTTGTGTAGATCTGCGCAAGCTAAATGATTCCTGTGTGCATGACCCCTTCCCTACTCCTTTTTCTGATGAAATCCTGGATAATGAAGGAGGACAAGAAGCTTATTCATTTACTGATGGATTTTCGAGGTATCATGAGATTAGAATTGTGCCTAAAGACCGCATCAAGACCACTTTTGTGACAGAATGGGGGTCTTTCCAGTATACTCTCATGCCTTTCGAATTGAAAAATTCACCTGTGATCTTGTCACGTGTGGTCGTGGTTGTGTTCAAAGAATTCATGCATAAATTCTTGGAGGTATATTTTGATGATTGGACAGTGTTTGGATTGGTAAAGAAAAATGTGTCAAACCTGCGCATGATGCTTGACACTTGTAGAAAGCACCAAATTTCTCTCAACCTGAAGAAATGTATATTTTGTGTGCCTTTTGGAATTTTGTTAGGGCATATAGTATGTTAGCAAGGATTGATGGTAAACCTAGCCAAGATTGTGGTTATCATCAACTTAGAAGTTCCTACTAATGAGAAACAGTTGCACTCCATATTAGGACACACTAATTATTACAGGAAGTTCATTAAAGGGTATGCTTTGATCACTATGCCAATGGAGAAGTTTCTAAAGAAAGATGTGTCATTTTTCTGGGTCTGGGATGAAGAATGTGAGAAAATCTTTAAGTTGCTGAAGGAGAAAATGGCCACTGCACCTATATTGATATTCCCATATTGGTCTAAGGTTTTTCATGTGCATGTGGATGCATCTGGTATAGCACTAGGGGTTGTTTTAGTGTAGCCAGGAGAAGGAGACATTGATCACCCAGTTTATTTTACCAGTAGGAAGCTTTCCAGTCCAGAGTGCAACTACTCAACGATAGAAAGGGAGGGATTGGCCATGGTGTATGCTCTACAAAAATACAGGCATTATCTGCTAGGAGGGCATTTCAAAATGTTCACTGACCATTCTACTTTAAAATAATAGGTCAATAAACCTATGTTGGGGGGGGAGATATGTAGATGGTTTCTTCTCTTTCAGGAGTATGACTTTGAAATTATTGTGAAACCTAGAAGACAAAATGTCGGACCTGATCATTTGTCACGAATCGAAAATGAGGAAGAACCAACCAGTCTGGAGGAGGGGTTACCCGATGCGCAACTCTTTGCTATCAAGGTGGTTGATGAGAACTTTGTTGATAATATCCACCTCCTGACTACTGGAAGTGCGCTTGCTAAATATTCAGTACAGCAAAAGAAGGATTTTATTGCGTGTGCAGCTGATTCTACCTTGATTACGGGTCAATTGTATAAACTAGGAGAAGATGAAGTGTTGATAAGATATGTGTTGGAACATGAAAGGTAGGATATCTTAGCTTAGGCCCTTGGAGGGGTGGCAGGAGGCCACTATCTTGGGAAAGTCACTGCGCGGAAGGTGTTGCGTTTTGGGTTATGGTGGCCCACACTACACAGTGATGCACATGCATACTGCCGAGCCTGTGATGCATGTCAGTGAATAGGGAAGCCCTAGCGCAGAGATGAAAAGCCCCTGCAACCATAGATGGCCTTGCAGGCATTTGATAAATGGGCTATAGATTTTTTTGGACCAATCAATCCTCCAGGGAAGAAGATTGGAGAACTCTATATCATCACTGCAATTGATTATGTAACCATATGGGCAGAGACGAAGGCAGTTAAAGACTGCACTGCAGATACTACTGCACACTTCATCTTTGAACACATTTTGACCTGATTTGGATGCCCGAATATTTTGATGAGCGATAGAAGTAGGCACTTCGTTAACGAAACAATTGAAGCTTTCATAGAGGAATTTCCTATCCATCACCAGAAGAGTACCCCTTATCACCCACAAGCGAATGGTGCATAGAGGCTTTCAAGAAAATTCTGGAGAATGCACTCACCAAGATTTGTAATGCTAATCAGGATGATTGGGACATGCGTATCCCTTCTATGTTATGGGCTTATAGGACCACGTGCAAGAAGCTAATGGGGAAAACACCTTTAAGGATGGTCTATGGGCAGGAAGCAATCATGCCAATGGAATATATTGTCCCAAGCCTACGCATTGTAGCTTTCACTAATATGGCTAAACCTGACATTATGGAGGAATGGTTGGCGTAGCTCATTGCCTTAGAAGAAGATCAGTTCATTGCTAACGTTCATCAGCAAGTACAAAAGGCGCATAAAAAATCCTGGCATGACAGACACATCAGGCAGAAGGTGTTCAAGGAGGAAGACTTGGTCTTGTAATATGATAGTCAGTTTGCACGACACCCAGGGAAGTTCAGAAAGAATTGGTTGGGGACATGTATTGTGAAGGAAATCACTGATGGCGGTGTAGTGCGCTTGGCCACACTGCGTGGCGAGAATTTTCCCGGTTATTTCAATGGAAGTCGTCTGAAGCCATATAGAGACAATATGGTGCCAACCACAGGACTATATGGTCGGAGCATCAGAATAAAAGGTTCTGCGCACAACACAAAGGGAAGGCACAGATAGGTGCAACATGAGCGCAAAGGTAATACGCAGGTGAAGAAACTAGTCGTTGGAATAGTAAAACTTGGTGAAAAAGTGATTTTACCGTTGGATGGAGCGGGTTTTTCGCATTTAATGAGGTGATCTTGGAGGATTTTTACCATTTTTTCGAAGGTAAGTGGAAATTAATGACAATCTGATCATTTTTACCATGGATAGCTTATAAAAGGAAGGGCATGGGCCACAATTGGTTCATTTTCTTTCTGAATATTTTGCGCCCTGAGATTATCCATGATTTTTTCCATAGCATTGTCTGTAAGTCCTATATGTCTAGCCGAGAATCTCCATCTGACATTAGTAATCCAAAGTTTATCTTCCGACCGAGAATGACAGCCACCAACCCTATGAAGGAGCACTCTGCACCCCTCACTGCATCAACTAAGCTGGGATCGGATGATGTTCGAGAGGTGATTCCTACGGTAGAAGATGTCATGTCCACGTCGGCAAAGGGAAAATGGAAAATCTCAAAGTGGGCTTCCTCGAAGCTGCAAACCTCTCCTCGAAATTTGACGTCCTCACGTCAAGCCACTAAGGATCGGTCCCCCATCAGTGATCCATCAAAGCGACCAATGAGTGCCATAGAGGAGGCCCTTTTTTTTGAACCCATCTCTTGGTGGTTGCCATATGTCAAGCCACGCAAACCCTTTGCGCACGCCCCAAAGAATGTAGATACAGTCTTGGAATACCTCCATATGCCCTTGATCCCTCAGGACGTTCCTCTTGCTGGTGATATGTTTGGAAAAATCCAAAACATTGAGTTTGATGACCATGATTTGGAAAATGAAGACACATTCCCTGAGCTAGCACTGGGGAACTATTTGGAATGATTTCTCTACGAAGAGGTGCCAAAGTTTTAGCCAATTCCTTGGGCGCGCGGGCTGAACAACGCCAGAATCCTAAATCTGCTAAGGATTCTGCATTTTGGAAGGTACCCAATCACCAGCATCTACCTGTGCCAGCTGATAGCCTTAGTCCAAAATGGCTGCCTATGGATTCAAGGGAGAATTCCGACAGACGATGCACTGATCCATCGGATCTCCAGCCTGCCCAAGAAGGGGCCTCATCTAATTACGGGATTCAGAAAAAGTAATAAGCTTAAGGTGGTGACACAAGTCAAAATGAATTACAAGGTAGGGAGGGACAAATGTGGATTCCTGGTTCAAACCATTGCCAACCTGAGAGTGCGCATGGGAACTCTAGTACTTGGTTGTAATTTAATGCGGAAGTGTCAACCAAAGGCAGTCCTGGTGCACGTAATTTCTTTGGCGGGGCAATGAGAGAAAGGGGTCAGTTATAACTGGTCCTAGTATCTTTGTGAAGAGTTTTTGGATAATGTGTGCGAGGCACAGGAGCTAGGTAAATTGTTATGCTACTCGTGGTTGTTGTTTCCCATCGCATTGGTATCATGGGAGACTCTGGAAGATGCATTCCTCCCCTAGATAGAGGCGGGCGTGTACGAAGGGGCGCGCTGTGCCAATCTGTGGGATTCCCCTGATCCCCATCGCGTCAAGGAAAATAAGATCTTCTGGGTACTCTTTGAAGGTGTGTTGGCTGCTGCCATCCATTCCCGGCCCAGACTCTTGCCAGTAGTGTATGAGAAATACAAGAGCGTCACTGAATTCCAAGTAACCATGGACAATGCGTAGATCAAGGCGCGCAAGGACCCTGCATGGTATAGCTTCCCGTTCATGGTAATGGAAGAAGAAGTTGACCGGGTCGTGGCAACCTGGCCGAATGCATGGAAGTTCGGGCTTGGCTCCACCCAGCCCATTACGCCATCTACATCAGGCAAAGAGACGGCTCTGAAGGACACAGAGAAAGACACCGAGTTGCACACTGAGAAAGATGCGGCAACAGGCGCTGAGAAGACTGGTAGAAAGGAGACTGGGGCCGAAGCAGAGAAGGAGCCTGAAACAGAGAAAGATAAAGATCATGATCAGGGTAGTGAGCATGATGTGGACCTTGGAGGTTTAGATGGGCTAAACGAGGATGGTGCTGCATCTCTGCACAGCACCAAGAGAGGCGCAGAAGCTTCAAAAGGCTAGTTCAAAAAGCGAAAGGGGTCCAAGGTCGGAGGAGATGAAGAGGTCACTCTGACAGAAGAGGACCTCAACAAGATCGCGGATGCAATCACTTCTATGTTTGAGGACAGATGGATTGCTATGGAGGAGCAGTACAAGGCTGCGGTGGAGGCCTTGAAATCAGGATTGCAGGTGTTATAGTTGAAGACGAACACTTTACAAGTGAGAGTGGATCAAGCGAGGCCGATACCAGTGAGCCTTCCAACCACCACGATCATCACAGCGTCCGAAAGTAGAATCTGCCCCTTCCCGAGTGCAGCCGTGACTCTAGAATAGCCATAGTTGTGCCCGCGGGTGCAAACCTGCCCTGAGGTCGGCTTTGACCTCGAAAATTTTCCCAGTGGAAAGCTACATTCTCTCCACATATTTATTTCCGCCGAGCTATAGAGCAAGGAGGCGTGCCCATAGCAGTAGCTAAGTGAGGTTGAGCATACTGCAGCCACGAAAACAACATAATCAATCCAGGCACAAACAGTGCAACAGGCGGCCGTGGCTCAGCACATGGAACTGGAGAACCTCATTCACAGATTGTGCAGAGAGATTCCAGAAGTAGTCATCTTGGCATCTGTTTTGCCGCAAGCGAAGATTGAAAGCTTGGTTTCCACGCTTAAGGCTTCAAGATCCGAAATACAGACGGTAAAGGCAGAATTTTAACATAAAATTGCTGCATTGCAGGCTAAGCTGTAGCTTGAGACTCCCCCGAAGGTGCGCGCACAATGGGCCGCCCTAGTCAAGGACGTGTCTGCAAGTGTTTTAGCCAATATTGAAAAGGGCTCAGAGTTTCTAGAGACCACCATGGGACAGTGGACCTCTGTGCAAACAGATCCACTTGTCAAAAATATTACCCAAGAGATATGCGTCAAAGAGCAGGGGTTTGTTGATTTGCAGGAGACCTTGCCCACATTCATTCATGCCCAGTGCATGTCCCTCCTTCAGACTAGTCAGGCGCTGCGAGATGAGGTCAAGGAGCTCCACTAGAAGAAGCAGATTGTCACTGATCACATGAAGTCGTGGGCAGATGAGGCAATGAAGTTGTCTTAGGATCTAGATGTTGGCATCAGGAACCTCAATCAGACCTTGCATAGTGTCACCTTGGCTATAAAAGGGTCAACTTCAGAGAAGCTAGTAGAGACTGTGCAGAGCGCAGCGGACTAGAGTGCTGGCATATTAGCACCCTTTGCAGCTGCTATTGAAGAGCTCTGGAACAAAATGAAGAACCCAGTGCCGCTGTGACTCGAGATGAGTCACAAGATTGTGTTAGGGGCCCGTTGGAGTGGGCTACCCTAAGTCCGAGCTTCGAAGACAATTTTGGTCTATTTTTGTAAACGATTTTGTAAGTTTAGTCATGTGCAGCACAAGTCAAGGGGCTTTGGGGCGGGTCAAATCCCCTCATGAGTTGTAATGGGTAAAAAGGGTAGAACTAGAGGGCGCAAACCATGGTTTGTGGATCATAAATAAGTGTAAGCTAAAGATATAAATAGGATTTGATCGAGTCGAATAAGTCAGTTTTTTATAAGAGATGAATGATTGATAATAGATTTGGTTGTTCTATGATATTTTGTGCGGATTTTTTTGGGTAAAATGCTCCAGCTGCCTATATGCGCGGAGACCTTAGTTCTGTTGTGTGCAGACCCCACTGGTTGTGTGCGTGGGTGAACTGAAGGGTTTCGTATGGAAGATCTGAATTATTATGAATAAATAATTATTTTTTTCTTATATTCGAGTCTGAAATGCATCTATTTTTTATGTTATGATCGTTTCTGCATATTATTTCTGATTCCTGTGTTAACTGTGTTTAGATCGATTGTGCAACTGCTTCTGGATTTAAGTAAAGGGTTAATGTATGGATCTAGTGTTATTTCCTTCTGATATTATCTGTTAAAATTTATTTCATGGCTTATGGACTCCGTTTTAACATGTGCACAAGATATTCTGTATAATTGACCTAAATCTGTCTATTAAGGGTCTCTTGGTTAGGGCTTCTATTGCGAAGGTTTGTTTATGATTGTTTTAGATCTAAGGGCACCCACATCATTTAAATCTCTCTCAGGGTGTAGAAACCTGGTTCCAGCACCCCCCGCCCCCCCCCCCCCCCCAATACTATTTGGGGTGAGACTTTGACTTGCGCAAGTAGGTCACCGGCGAAAGGGCCAGTAGTAAGAGGGTTTTGTTGGTTAACCTCAAATCTGAACCTAGGTCAGGACCCCTCAAGCCAACATTGATCATGCATGTTAAACTTTCTCAAATTCTATCATATTATAAGGTTGAGAAATCCATGTTTGAATACTTTGAGCTAGATGATGTTTATGTATCTCTTGTTGATGATCCCATTTCTAGCAGTGTTGAATCAATGTTGAGTTTCATGAGTGATCATGTTGATCAGTTATTTGTAGTTTTGATGTCTAGTTTTGTTGCTACTACTACCGCTACTACTGAGGTTGCAAAGGAGTTTTAGCAGTCCTAAAACTTTGAGCCAAATTATTTATGTAGCTCATGTTGATGATCCCATGTCTATTAGTGGTGATGAGTTTGAACATGATGAGGAGTGATCATGTTGACCATTGATATGTAGACTTGTAGTGGGCCAGTGGTCCCATAGCTTGTAGCACTATTTTGGACTCTAGAGGCCATTTATAGCCTCATTGATTATATATTTTGTTGTTGATATGTATTGCACTTGTTTCCATTTTGATATATACACCTTTACATGCTATATAGATGAGAAAACTTTGCATGTTTTGTCTCTATTAGTTTGGAATCATAGTTTGAAATCTTAAAATTAGTTTTTTCTTTAAAAATTAATTATTTCATGCATTTTTTAAAAGATCGATTCATTGAGATATGACCAGTCCTGGTTTGATCGGTTCCAATTTGAAACCTGGTTTGATAGGTGGATCGGTTCGATCACCAGTGTAGAAAATCTCTAACACAGCTATAATACCATTTAGAAATTATATCAACGGACTCAATCCGATCATGCAATGTACTAAAGAAAGATATTGAATCCTTCTACAATATTTCTGGAATATAAAACAGAATCGCTCAATCACATGCAAGTAAGAGAAAGAAGTAAATCAATACACAACACCAGATATTCTTGGGGAAAGCAACTTCTCAAAACCACTCCATGTTTATTGTATAATCAACCAAGGAATTATGAAATAATACAATGTATTTGTGATCACGACAACCTCATACACTACCAATTTCTTCACACTAATCTAGGCAAAATTGGACAAACACATAACCAATTATCAGCCTACCCTTCTTATGCAATCCCTAGAGAATTAAATCCCTATTAAATAGGAAATTTAGCCTTCCTTGATTGTGCAATTCATCATGGGCTTCCTTTGGTTTTATAACTACACCTGGGCAATTTACCTAAAATACAACTAATAGTTTACATGCCTTGAACCTTTGTCTCAACTGGGTCTCCACTAGAATTAGCATGCATGTAGCTATAAATAGTGAATCATCAGTTAATTGGTAGATCACTACTGGTGAATTAAATCTATTTTAATTCACTTCATATTCCACTAGCTCATCAAATTGTTAGAACTAGTTAGACTGATTTTAACTCAATTAATGTGAGTTAACTGATCCCACTCACACTACATTAGTGCTATAATTGCAACTGGACCCTGCAAATAATATAATCACTCTACATGCATATCCTTTGACCCTCAACTCAAAATTCTTGAGCTAACTATGTCTATCACACTTAGTTAACTATTACAAGTTGTTATGAGATAAGATTAAAATTTACTTTTAATTTAATTAAGGATAATTAAATCAAAAGCCTCGCATAGCAACCACTTATGGGTGCCATATTCTAGATTTTGTTTCTGGATGCCAATTTCATTGTTTCTTGTTGCAAATTTCAACAACCGGTTCCAGTTTTGAATACTATGCTTATGCCACGTTGGTTATGACATCTAGCCCAAAGAGTGGGTCCCTTATGCCAGATCTGGTTTCATCTCCATCAATCATGGATGATCCTAAGTTGTTCGTCAAGGGTAGGTCTGAAAAGATCAGAAAACAGTAAGAAATTTGATTCATTCCTCTAGATTACTCTCCACCAAGCCCCAGGACTTAGCTTTCATTGAAAGGGTTGATTGGTTGTTGTTTGGCTTACCATCCCACCAAACTATCTTGTACAAGGTGCTTTCAAGTCTCTATTGAACTCAACCTTAATAATGTGCAAGAGATGGAGTGGTAAGCTATAACATTTTTTGTTCTTGTAAAATGGGGGGTGTTAACACCTTTTGTTCTTGTAATATGGGATGTTGACACTTTTTTTTCTTGTAATATGACACTCTTTGTTCTTGTCGTATGGGATGTTCTAGGCTTCTAGCATTTTGATTTGTCTTAATCATAAATAATAGTATTAGCATATAAAATCTGAGAGTAGCCTTGCTTGATTAAGAAAAAATAAGCTATTTTCATCAAACTATTCTAGAAGCTAAAAGGGTCATTGAGATCTAGATCAATGTCTTTGGTTGTCTCTATAAGCCTCCTGGAGGATATTGTAATATTTTTTATTCAAATATAATTTGGCTTCTTTCTTTGGGAAAAGAAATTATATATATATAGCCCTAGTCTATACAATCTGAAAGTAGCCTTGCTTGATTAAGAAAAAAATTAAACCTTTTTCATCAAACTATTACTAGAATTTGAGAGGGTAGTTGAGATCTAGATCAATGTCTTTGGTTGTCTGTATGAGCTACAAGGAGGATATTGTAATCTTTTTTATTCAACGATAAATTGGCTTCTTTTTTTGGGAAAAGGAATTATATATATATAATTCAAGTTCATATTCAATAATGAAAGCATAAATATATTAATAATACATTGATCCATGCATAAAATTTAAATTCATAATTGAATTAAATAATGAAATACATTGATCCATCCTCATCATTCATATTGATACATACATCATTCATATTACATGCTCATCATTCATCCATACCATGAGATTCAATAATAAAATTCAAGAATTAAATATTCAAATACATTAATCCATATCATTCATCATTCTATAATCTACATTGATTTAAAAATTAAATTCATCATTCTCCATTCTAGAAGAGCTCCACAGAAGGCAAGAGAGCAGAGCTCGACGATGGCAGGAGATCACAGCTCGACGGCGGGCAAGAGAGCACAGATCGACGACAGCAAGAGAGAACTCAATAGAGCTCGGCAGTGGGCAAGGGAATTTTGGAACTAAATAGCCAATTTAACCTAGGTAAGTTTTAACTTTTTAATTTTTAATTTGTATTTATTTTTAAGTTTTGTTTTATTTTTTTAATTTTATAATACGTGAATTTTCAATTTTTTTTTATATTAAGTGTTATTAGATAAGTTCGAGGGGATATGCCTAGAAGCAACCATTTTTGGGAGTCGCATCCCCCACACTGGGGAAACACACCCCCTGTGTCTCTCCACAACTCCCCAAAAGGGGTGTTGTGGGGAAACACACCCCCTACGTCTCCCAATGACTCTCCAAAAGGGATGTAAGGGGAAACACACCCCCACGTTAAGATTATAATTTCATTAGATTCCTATTTTCGAGAGGACCAGTAATAGACCTATATATCGCCCCAATCGGTTAAACAGAAGTTAAGTTATGAATTATTTAATTATTTTATGAGTCGGCCTAAACTCATGTGGATTCGATCAAAGCCCTAAGCGGTCCCTCACAAAGTTATAAATAGAAGTGACCCCAAGTTCATTTGCACACATTCGTTCATGAGATCATCTTCATACTCTCTTGGTATTGGTTCATATTTTCTGTTTTTGGCTCGCACAGGTACGTCAGGAGAATCTCGTGCTAAGGATCGGGATCACAGGCAGGCTCTCGCATTTGATTTGGGTGTTCTGGGCCATAACTGTCGGCATGCCATGGGCAAGTAGCAGTTGAGCTTAGCCAGAACCGCGAGCAAGCCATGTCAAGGCCGCGATTGCGCTGGTAAATCCGTGGGCAATCAGTCTTCAAGGCATGGCTAGGGTTTCGGGCTAATCAGACCCTCACCTGAAGGCACAAAACATACAGGTCGCGGTTAAAGGTGCTTCAACCACGGGCCGAGAGAGTTGAGGCCGCAGTTAAGAGATTTCAAAGGCATATCTGGATTGGATCTCATTCAGTTGATTGTTGAATGCCTTCATCCTTTTGTCACGTAGTCACAATCGCTTCAAAATAGTCTTCAACAACATTCTGGATTCAGATCTAGGAGTTGGCAGCTGAGATCACTTGGTTTTGGTGATTCATCAAATCCGTGCTTTTTATATTTTTGATCTGTAGATCTATAGATATGATCTGTTTATTTCCGTTGCATATATGTATTGGGCTCATTGTACTCTTTGCTGAAAACATTTTATGGCGATCTACTGAAGAAGAAGATTTGCAAGCGTTTCCCCCATAGTGGGGTTTTTCCCTGGTCTTGGACCAATCTACTATCTCTTATGGTTGTGCTATTACCTTCTCTCTCTCTGCATGCATTGTTCTATCTTAAGTTACTGTTTATGGTTATTTACACTACTATTATTTGGATGCATTGTTAATGAAAAGTAATTTGGGCTAAGGTAATTGATTCAACATAGAATGGTATTGAAATATTAACATGATATCAGAGCTAAGGTGAAGGACAAGCCCAAGAGAAGACAAGCAGTGAAGCCCTCATTATTAGAAATCAGATCTAGAAGCCAAGGTCAAGATGTCTTCTTCTACCTTCAAGGAGCACGAGAAACTGGGTGATGCATCTAATTTTTTGCATGGAAATTCTGATTGGAGATCATTGCTGATAACAACGATGTGCTAGAATACATTCAAGGAAGGATGCCTGAGCATTTAGAAGATGCCTCTGTCGTCGTCAAGAATAGATATAAGAAAGGTGAGTCCAAAGCAAAAGAAATCATAGTTGATGGTTTACAAGATCATTTACTTTCATATGTTGGGAATTTAAGAAAATCTAAAGACATGTATGACAAGATATCTGGAATGTATGAATTCAACAATCTAAATGAGATAATCACCTTGAAATATCAACTAAACGAAGTGAAGATGAACAAAGGTGAAATTGTTCAATATTACATTATGAGGATCTCTCGTCTTAGAGATCAACTACAGAGGGTTGGAGAGGATGCAGCTAACAGAGAGTTGGTTGTCGTGACTCTTAGAGGTCTACCTTCGGTTTGGGAAACATTCATCACTACTATCAGTAACAGCAATGTTCTTCCATCATTTGATGAGATAGTTGGAAAGCTCACTCAAGAATAAACGAGAATGATAGAAAGAGGGAGGATTCAGAGGCATGAAGAAGGAGAGTCTGCTGCATATGTCGGCCATAACAAAAGGAAAAGTTCAAAAGGAAGCCCTTCCAGAAGACCTCCTCAAAGCTCAAAAGGAAGGAATGACAGGCCACTACCCATATTGAATGCTACAATTGTCACAAGAAAGGTCACTAAGCACGTGATTGTCCTGAAAAGAGAAAGAGGCCATGATACAACACCAGAAGCAACTTCAATGATAAAAGAAGAAGAGACAATCAAAGGTACAACTGCGACAGAAAATATGAAAGGAGAAGACATTCTTTAAGTGATCGTGAAGAAGAACATCATTCTCACAAGAAGTCAAGGGCTACTGGTATGAAAGTAATGATGTGAATAAAACTTAATATATTATGAGTTATTCACTTAATAGTTCTTCTCCACCAGATTCGTGGGATTGTTGGTTGTTTGACAGCGGGGCCACTCATAGCTTCTCTGGATACAAAGAAGTCCCCTCTAATTTGGAAGAGAGGGAGACCAAGCTGAAAATTATTCGTGTCGATAGTTCCACTCATCCCGTAAAAGGATTTGGATCTGTCAAGTTTCAGTTGAACTTCGAGGAATCAGTATTGTTGCATGATGTTATGTATGTGTTGGGTCTAATGAAGAATTTGATTTCTATATATACATTAGAAGATAAAGGGATGAGGGTTGCCTTCATCAATGGAAAGGTCTTCGCTGAAAGGAAGAACCAGTCGATAATGGAAGTTGCTCGTGCCATGCTTCATGATCAGAAGGTAACAAAGTTTATGTGGGTTGAAGCCACACATGTTGTTGTGTATGTTCAAAACCGGGTGCCTCATCAAGCATTGAGAAACAAGACTCCATAATAAATGTTTACATGTAACAAAACCGACATCAGCCATCTTCGCATATTTGGATGTCTAGTATTCTTTCATGTGTCGAAAGACAAAAGAAATAAGTTGGAAGCTACAGGTAGAAAATGTATGTTTATGGGTTACTGTGAAAGCTCTAAGGCTTACAGAATATACATTCCTGGTCAAAGGAAGGTCGAAATTAGCAAAGATGTAACCTTTGATGAAAATGTTGCACTTAGTAAAGCTAGAGACCTTCCTCCACCTCCCAGTGATCCTCGTACAAGGAAAAGACCACTTTGGCTTCGCAACACTCTACAGGACAATGAAAGAAGTATTCCCAATTGTCGATCATTCAAAGAAAGGAAGGAACCTTGCAGGTATCAGGGATATGTAGCTGCTATAAGCACCATGATTCAAGTCGAACCATCCTCATTTGAAGAAGTTGTCAAAGAACAAGTTTGGAAGGGTGCTTTGGTCGAGGAATACAAATCTATAGCAAAAAATTATGTATGGGATGTTGTGCCAAGACCGCATGGGAAGTCTATTGTGACTTCAAAATGGTTATTTAAGATCAAGCATGGAATCAATGGCAACATTGAGAAATACAAAGCGAAGTTCGTAGCTTGAGGTTTCTCTCATAAAGAGGGAGAAAATTACAATGACATACTTTCTCATGTGGTTCAATATACAACTATCCGTTCGAAAGTTTCCCTTACTGCTAGTCAAAGATGGACCCTTCATCAGATGGATGTAAAGACTGCTTGCCTCCATGGTATCTTACATGAAGAAGTGTATGTGGAACAACCACGAGGATTTGAAGTGGGAGATCGAAGAACACGTGTTTGTAGGTTGAAGAAATCATTGTACGGATTGAAACAAGCTCCGCGAGCTAGGTATGCTCGCATTAACAGCTATCTAATGAAATTGGTTTTCACAAGAAGCAATGTTGATGCCAAGCTCTATTTTAAGGTTGTCCAAGGTTTCCCATTAATTCTAGTTCTATATGTTGATGATCTATTCTTAATAGGAAGTGAACCATTGATGATCGAATGTAAGAGGAAGTTAGCCTCTGAATTTGAGATGAAAGACGTTGGTCTCATGCACTACTTTTTGGGCTTTGAGGTGTGGCAAAGGCTTGGTGAGATCTTTCTCTCACAAGGAAAATATGTAGTGAAGCTGCTGGAAAGGTTTGGTATGACCGAGTGCAAATCCATGACTACTCCGATGGAGATGAACTTCAAGAAGCTATGTGGAAAAGCAGTTGAGCCTGATATGGAAAATCCATCCAAGTACAGACAGCTAATTGGGGCTCTCATATTCCTCGTGAACACTCGTCCAGATATATGTTATGTAATTAACACATTGAGTCAGTTTATGATTGAGCCCCTTCATGCACATTGGATTGCGGCCAAATATGTATTGAGATACTTACAGGGATCGATCACACTTGGTATAAGATATTCTGCTAGAGATATCCAACTTTATGGATACATTGATGTTGACTGGGCAGGAAATGTCACTAACAGGAAAAGTACATCTAGATGTTGTTTCAATCTTGCTTCTTTCATGATATCCTGGATGAGTAGGAAGAAAAATTCGGTAGCATTGAGCACCGCAGAAGCAGGATACATTGCTGCTAGCATGACTAATTGTGAATTTGTGTGGTTAAGGAAGCTCCTTGGTGAGCTCTTTAGTCAAGTCTTAAATACCACAATGATATATTGTGATAACAAGAGCGGGATCCTTCTGGTAGAGAATCTTGTATTTCATGACAAGTCCAAGCATATTGAGATTCGATACCACTTCATCTGTGACATGGTGCAAAGAGGAGCTGTTAGACTCCGCCACATATCGAATGACGAACAGATAGCAGATATTCTCACCAAGCCAATTCCGAAAAGAAAGTTCTTGGTCTTCAGAGAACAACTTGGACTGATGGATGTAGCCCCTTCGGATAAGGGGCAACACTGATCGAGGACACTGAGCAAGCCCTTCCTACCCCACTTGAGCTCTCGAGGTGAGGAATTGAGATGAAGGGCTCCTAGGGTTGAGGGATCTCTAGACAATATGGAATTTGCCTATCTGTTACCCAGGGTTGAGATGTTGCTCCCCTATCTTCATAGAGTCGGAGATGCTTCTCCCCTATTTGGTCTATGCAAATTATACCCCAGTTGGCATCATACCCTCAAGCAAGGCTTGATGGGAATATTGCTCCTTGTTTGGCCTACGAGTTGAGAGTGTACTTGGGATGTACAACCCAAGTCGATTATGATGCAAGTGTTCTACCACTTGACTGATGAGAGTCATTGATGGGAAGATCGGTAGGCAACAGGATTGGGTTGAGAGTTTCTCCCCTTTCATGATTTTGGATTGAGATTGAGCTCCCTAATGAGGACCCAGGGTTGGAGATGTGCTCCCCTGTGTGTTGGATTATCATGTTGCTAGGTACGAGTGGAAGTTATTGTTCCCTGATTCTTATTCTTCTAGATTTGAGAAAGTTTTAGCAGATGGAGTTGAGTCGTGATGACACTCTGATGTAAAGATCTACAAGTAGAGATTACCAAGTGGAATTCTTCCTAATTCAGAGGGAGTGTTAATTTTTGGCAACTAGAGTCAAATTCCACATTGGACAACTCAGATGGTTAAGATTATAATTTCATTAGATTCCTCTTTTAGAGAGGACCAAAATCGACCTATAGATCGCCTCAATCGGTTAAGCAAGAGTTAAGTTATGAATTATTTAATTATTTTATGGGTTGGCCTAAACTTGTGGATTCAGTCAAAACCCCGAGTGGTCCTTCACAAAGTTATAAATAGAAGCGTCCCCAAGTTCATTTGCACACATTCGCTCATGAGATATTCTTCATACTCTCTTAGTATTGGTTCGTATTTTTTTTTTTGGGCTCGCACAGGTATGTCAGAAGAAGCTCGCACTAAGGATCAAGATCACAAGCAAGGTCTTGCATCCGATCTGGGTGTTTTGGGCCATAACCGCGGGTAGGCCACAGGCAGGCAGCAGCTGAGCTTAGCCATAACCGCGAGTAGGCCATGTCAAGGTTGCGGTTGAGCCAGTAAAGCTGCAGGCATTCAGTCTTTAGGGCACGGCTAGGGTTCTGGGTTGATCAGACCCTCAACTGCGGGCACAAAATGTCCAGGTCGCGGTTAAAGGTGCTTCAACCGCGGGTTGAGAGAGTTAAGGTCGCATTTAAGAGATTTCATAGGCAGATCTGGATTTGATCTCATTCAGTTGATTGCGCAGTTCCTTCATCCTTCTATCACGCAGTCACAGTCATTTCAGAACAGTGCTCGACAACATCCTAGATTCAGATCTAGGACTTGGCAATTGAGATCACTTGGTTTTGGTGATTCATCGGATCCTTGCTTTTGATATTGTTGATCTACAGATTTATAGATTTGATCTGTTTATTTCCACTGCATATATGTATTGGGCTCATTGTACTCTTTGCTGAAAACTTTTTATGGCGATCTATTGAAGAAGAAGATTTGAAAGGGTTTCCCCCACAGTGGAGTTTTTCCCTGGTCTTGGACCAATCTACTATCTTTTATGGTTGTGCTATTGTCTTCTCTGTCTCTGCATGCATTGTTCTATCTTCAGTCACAGTTTAAGGTTATTTACACTGCTATTATTTGGATGCACTGTTAATGAAAAGTAATGTGGGCTAAAGTAATTGATTCAACATAGAAAAAAATTGAAAAATTAACACCCCAGACGTCCCCCCATCCCGGGTTCGTGGGGTGAGAGGGGTGCATGCACCCGACCCTGGGGGACGTGTCCCCACGGAACATTGATATATATATATATATATATATAGATAGCCCAAGTAGTTAAGTAGTTCCATCCCATCAACATAGCAAGTGCCTGGTTAAAATCCCCCTAGGTGAGGTACACTAGTCTACACCAATGGGTTTACTATGTCATCCCAGCAGCAGAGCAAGTGCCTAGTTAAAATCCCCCTAGGTGAGGCACACTAGTCTACACCAATGGGTTTACTACGGATGCTGTCCACGAATATGGGGAAGCATCCTTTGGGTTTTCTTGTTTTCTTTGGGGGGAGAGAGAGATAATGTGGGTGGCAGTAATAAACACGCACAAAGTAGCAAACATCTCCCTCCGTGCAGACTGTAGAACATATTTCTTCTCTCAGCAGAATTAACATGTACACTAGATACCTAATAGACAATCATCTAAGCTCTGCAATGAATAGGAAACTTGGCACTTCAACTAGAAAGATTAAGAACTCAAGACCAACTACCTATGGATAGGGGTACTTAACCAAAATCCCAATTTGAATCTTTCTTAATAATGGGTGCAGGTCACCCAATTTGAATCTTTCTTAATATTGGGTGCAGGTCACATATTAAAACTTGTTCACAACCTCAAGCGGGCTAAATATATGGAACTTACCCACATACTGTCATTTAGAAAGGGTACATTTACTACTACTCCCCTTTAAAGTTTAAACACAGGAACACTGGACAAAACAGATCATGCACCTTCCTGTGCACCCAATACATTTACATCATCGGTCTCCTCAAACATAAATGTGTATTTTCAAGTTAACCTTATTCACATGGCAAATCAGTTCAACGAATCTTGCCATTTTGGAAGCTACAGAGAGGCCTGAGATTAGAACCTGAATTTCCTAACACGATGTTTTATCTGGGATTAAAAAATGCCTCTTAGGGCTCAGAGTGATCCATACAACCATCAGGGTGATACTCAAGTCATCAACTTGTGTGTGTATTTATTTTGAACCAACCATTTCATATCCCTTCTCATCTCCTCGAAATGCTTTTGATTGATTTGGATTCTGGAATATCTAACCAGGTGTGTTGAAGTTAAAGGAAAATCTATGTAAACACAAAGTCTTCATCTTGACTCTTGAGCAAAGCATTTGACATGACAGCTGTTCCAAATGTATGTTATACTGAAGCATCACAATCTGATTTCTTGTCCCCGTGATCTTTTCTTACTGGAAATTATAAAAGACAGACAAGAAAAACTGAACTTCCTGAAATGTATTTTTATTTTCCACGTAGATGTAATACAAACCAATTTTGAACTCATAAGCCTCAACACACCTGATCTCTTTTCAGAACATCATATAAAATCCTGAGGTGGAACTGTGGGCCTATGAGTTAATTTTGAGCAAACATCTCTGTTTAAAAGGCACAATGTGAAACTAACTTTTATTGGAAGACTTATCAGCACTGATATTCGATGTTTAGAGTGATTTCACATACTAGTCTCTCTCAAAGGTAGGAAGTTTTCACATAATAGGTTTCTCAATGGAGGGCAGTTTCGTAAAAGCTTTGACAAAACTAAGATATAGATATGAACCTAAGTTTCATTCATTTGAGCATGTTTAGCATCACTTAAACTGTGTTTTGTTACTTCATTTCCTCCTTATTCGTACAATTGTACTCCAGAGCTTTACAATCTGGTTGTTTCTTAACAATTGTACTAAACAGAAGTTCTGGACATGGAGAACTTGCACTCTTGAGATACTGCACAGTATACTTTTACAAATTTGAGAAAATTAACCAAAGTCAGGCAACAAATGTGCAGCTCATCCAACATGGCAACAAGCTTTGCCATTTTCAGCTGAAGTTCCTGCTGTCAGCCAATATGAGTCGAAAAGCAAGTTCACTTTCATTGCTTGTGCAGAATTGAAAGTCCTATTATTGAAGATGCTGCTTGGTCGTTTGTAGTAGTTTTAGTTACAATCAGTGACACACAACCCACACTCCCCGACCCCCCCTCCGCCACTGGCTTTGCCCCCCAATTGCCTCCACATCTCTCTCATTGAGCATTTGGAGATTGTTGCACTGCATTGAAGAGCTGCAATTAACAGTGACCTTGGAGCTTGTTTGGCATTCTTTGTAAACTGTTTGCAGTGGATTTGGCATCCTAATATGGAGGCCACATCCCATTTACGACCTTGGAGTAGCTCTTGACCAGATTCTTGTGTCACTTAGAGCCTCACTATTTATGTATTTTGTTTCAGATATGTATTTCACTCAGTGTCATTTGGCTATATTCATGCTTGGCTATATAAAGAGACATTGCATATTTGGTCTCTAATAGTTATGACTTAAATTGATGTATTGATGAACTTATTAAAATTTTCATACTCTATGTATTATTTAGTAAACCAGGTCATCAGCCAACTCTGATCCAAGTCCTGTCTAATCTTTGGCCAACACCTATTGAAAAGTAACTAGGTTCGGTCTTCATAATGGCATATAATTGTGACTTGTATAAATGATGTAATAAAAGTATTTTTGTAAGTCTTGCTTCATGGGTTTCATGAGCAAGTGATTTTATTATAGATGGCTCTCATTTGAGAGCATTAGGTTTGTCATTTAGAGTCAAAGAATTAATGTCATGAATGAAGAGCTCTTCTTGAGCCTAAGTCATTGTATATGAGTCAATGTAAAAGTCTTATTAGCCCTCCGAAGACAAGCCCAATCTTTCTTGTGAAGTTGGCCTCCAAACAAAGATTAGAAATGTTCATGTCAGCTCACTTATAAGGACACACCCTTTCGGATGCTAAGGTCAGCTCAAATACATGAACGAACCACTATATAAGGGAGGATAGGCTCCTCGCATTTAGACAGTCAAGTATCTCAGACTCCTCTGCAATTTCGGTGAGGAACTACAGTTCAGATCTGAGATTTCGGATGGCATCTATGGAAGGGACAACGAGGGCATACACCTGTGGGAAGGAACAGCAAGGAAGAGTGAGGGCATACATCTGAGATGATTTCGGATTACAGTCCTCGGATACCTTTGTATGTCTCATTGGCATCCCTACTATTCTTGGTGCTCACACACTAATCAAGTTCGGCTAAGGGTTCATACAAGCTATAGTTTAGTAATATGATGAAGACCACAGTTTGGTGTAGAGCCCTATGTGAAAATTTCTTAATATAGAAACCCTACTGCAGTATATTGATTTACTTCTCCTACTTGTTTTATTTAATCAACAAGTTATTTAATTGAAGTATTAAAAAAAACATCAAAGTAAACACGACTGCAGCCTACACATACATACAGATCATTCACTGAAATATAGCGCACATATGACAAAGGACACAAATGATTTTTCGGACAAACGTCCCCGGAAAAACCCAATGCGGGAAAACCGGTGCAACAACTCTTAGAGGGTTTTATTATTAAGCAGAATCTGAATACATTAAGGGCACCAGTAGTGGTTTGCCCGACAGAGAATTTCACAGCAATTGTACCTTATCACTCGGAGATAGAAAATATGGCTGATTCAAACCCTCATGGGAATTACTGAATATGAGCCCTTTCTAGCCCACTGGAACCCCAGCGTTGTCTCTCCAGTCTCTGTGCCAGCCCCTGAAGCCTCACGTTGCCCCTGTGTCACCCTGAAGGGCTTAGTGTTGCCTCTGCGTCACCCAGAAGGGCCTGTGTCAACCCCTGCGTTGTGTCTGCATCAACCTGGCTGGATTGTGTCCCTCCTGCTAGCCTTTGTGCTGCCTGGTACGGATCTACCTCTCTGATTATGTATTCTCAGCTCAAACCAGTGTAATCCCTCGCCGATCTGCCCCTCACCAGCACTGCAAGCTCACTTGAAAATTCTCAGCAAACCGCGCCCAAGAATTTCGACTTAGCTCAATTGCTACCGCTCTATGTGTGTTCTCCAACTGACCCCAAGCCTTCCTTTAATACTTTTCTCGTTGAGAAATCAACGGCTGTGATCTGATCTCTAATCAATAGCTCAGATTAGAAAAAGCTTGATCCACGTCACTTGGAACATTCTCACCCACATGTGTAAATTAATTCACTTTAATTTTTTAATTTACCTAAGTTAGACTTAGGGTCACTATTAAAATTTTTAATTATTTGAATAACTTTTACACTAGGTGGAATTTCTCCAAACGATTTATGGGTATTGAAGATCTCATGTGTTCTATTTCGGAGCTAGAGCACATTCGATGCTACCCAAAATCTTAACACTCCCTCTTAGCGAGGAATGTGCTCTAGCAACACTTCACTCCAGAAGCATTACTCTGATCTCTGGCATCGGTCCCCTGCGCTGTTGATGCTTAGCCTACTGCCCTCCACCCACTGTGCTGTTGCTTTCTGTACTGTTGCCCGTGACTTTGCCACAGTCACTGCCACATCTGTACTGCAGCTCCCTCTCAAATTGTTGCATCATGCTACCTATAGCACTGCCACTGCTAACTGTTGCACTGCAACTCAGTTGCTGAGAAGTAAGCAACTGAAGGACAATCACCCAACAACTGACATACAAGTGAGTTTGGCTGCATCTCATCACCAAAGCACCCTCTGCTGCTGCTCTGCGTTGTCTCTCTAGAGCCTTTGCGTTGTTGTTGCTCTGCATTGCGTAAGCACTGCGCCTCTGCGTTGTTGAAGTCCCATCAGCCTCTGCACTGCTACTTCTATGCTACTGCTGCCACTGCACTATGCTACTCCAATCTTCAACGTTCAAGAACTACCTTGTGCCTGTCCATGATCCTCTGCATCCACTGACTCCAGTCATCTTGCTACTGTCTTAAGGCTTTCGTAGCTCGTATGTGATCCAAGAGTTTGGGCACGTCAAGGATCCCGCCACCACCATCTGTAGCTCAATCTACAAATCTATGTCGCCCCACCTCTTCTCTCGAGGTACATGAGCACTCATGGTCACATCATCATCGTTGTCGTCATCCCCTTTTAGTGTTGCTACCTTGGAATCGGAATCTTCCTTTCCCTTCTTCTTAGGACAAGTCTTGGTGAAGTGTCCCAATTTGCCACATCTGAAGCACCAGACCTTGGATAGATCCTTCTTCTTCTTCCCTTGCTGCCTCTATCCCTTAGATGTTAGGACTACATCTTCCTCCTCCTCTTTCTTAATCTTGACTCCTCTGTTGCTGAATTCCCTCTTAGTTATTCTCCTGATCTCCTCCTGACGAAGGATTACCCACATGTCCCCCCAGTTTGGGAGTTGTGCTCTGCCCAAGATACTTTGGACAAAGGTATCCCACTCATCGGTGACTGCATTCAGGGCAGTCCTCACCATGATTCCATCATCAAGAGTTGCCCCCATGGCAATCAACTCGTTTCAGATCGTCTGCAATCTAAAGAGGAAGGGATCGATCTCCTCTCCCTTGTGCATCTGGAACATCCACATCTAATTCTCCAGAAGCATCTTCCTCTGAATGGAGCTATTGTGATACAACGTGGTTAATGTCATCCACACCTCGTTTTCCGTCTTCTTCTCGGCAATATGTGGCACCACGTGATCTTTCACTCCATCCATGATCAAGCGTTTAGCCCGCGCCTGATTTTCACTTAACTTCTTCAGAGCATCAGCATTGGTCGGCACAGCCAGGACATTCTCGGCATCGTCTTTGATGCCATACTCCTCAAGGACTATCAGGATTCTGGCTTCCCTAATAGAGAATTTAGACACATCATCTAACCTATCCTGATCTCTCAGTCCATACAGGGCCATCTCTGCTCAACTGTCGAAGCAAGTGCTTTTCTCCCATCTACTGCTACTACACTCAGCAAAAGACCGGATCTGGGTTTCTTGGCAATAGAAACCCTCTGGAGAGTTTGCTCCCTCTGACAAATGACTTCCCTCCCAGAAATCCTTCACCAATTCTATCGAATCAGCCCTCTATGATCACTCCTCTTGATCAAATCTTAGATTTCTTGGCTAGAAAATCTACTAAGGGATTGTTTCCCCTTACTTTGTCAACTTTGCTAGGCACTGTTCTGTACCGACAAAACCGATGTCCCACCAACAACTTTGAAGATCAGGAATTGCACTTCCAGCCACAGCAATTGGCACAGCGTCACTCCCTCTTGGATTGCGTCACCCTCTAGGGCATGCGTCAGCTTAGCGTGAGCTTGACAGGCTTTGTGTCACCCCTCTGGGCCTGCGTCAGCCTCTGCGTGAGCATACTGGCTCTGCATCACCCCTGCAGGGCCTGCGTTGTTTCTCTGGTGCTACACTGCCTCTTGTTGATTCTGTTCAGCTTCAGCTGCCCTCCTGCAGCAAAAATATCTTCAGCCCTATGTTGATGCCTTCAACTTGATCTACAATCTTTCTCTAATACCATGTGAAAATTTTTGAATATAGAAACCCTACTGCAGTATATTGATTTACTTCTCCTACTTGTTTTATTTAATTAATAAATTATTCAACTTAAGTATTCAGAAAAACATCAAAGTAAACACAACTGCAGCCTACACATACATACAGATCATTTACTGAAACATAGTGCACATATGACGAAGGACACACATGATTTTTCGGACAAACGTCCCTAGAAAAACCCAATGTGGGAAAACTGGTGCAGTAGCTCTTAGAGGGTTTTATTATTAAGCACAATATGAATACATCAAGGGCACCAATAGTGGTTTGCCCGACAAAGAATTTCACGGTAGTTGTACCTTATCACTCAAAGATAGAAAATATGGTTGATTCAAACCCTCAAGGAAATTACTGAATACGAGCCCTTTCTGGCCCACTGGAACCCCAACGTTGTCTCTCCAAATTCTGTGTCAGCCCCTGAAGCCTCACGCTGCCCCTGCGTCACCCTGAAGGGCTCAACGCTGCCTCTACGTCACTCGAAAGGGCCTTCGTCATCCCCTGCACTGTTTCTGCATCAGCCTGGCTTGGTTGTGTCCCTCTTGCTGGCCTCTGCGCTACCTAGTACGGGTCTGCCTCTCTGATTATGTATTCTCAGCCTCAGATCAGTGTAATCCCTCGCTGATCTGCCCCTCACCAGCGCTGCAAGCTCACTTGAAAATTCTCAGCAAACCGCACCCCAAAATTTCAACTTAGGTCAAGTGCTACCGCTCTGTGTGTGTTCTCCAATTGACCCCAAGCCTTCCTTTAATACTTTTCTCGTTGAGAAATCAACGGTCGTGATCTAATCTCTAATCAACAGCTCAGATTAGAAAAATCTTGATCCACGTCAGTTAGAACATTCTCACCCACGTGTAAATTAATTCACTTTAATTGTTTAATTTCCCTACGTTAGACTTAGGGTCACCTTTAAAAAAATTAATTATTTGAATAACTTTTACACTGGGTGAAATTTCTCCAAACGGTTTCTGAGTCTTGGAGATCGCATGTGTTCTAGCCCCTCCAAAAAGTTTCGGAGCTAGAGCACATCCGATGCTACCCAAAATCTCAACACCCTACTCTCTCAGTGCTACTACAGATAAGGTATTGTATCTGTGGTGAAGATCTCGGTATTACATCAGTGACAAAGAACTCAGTGTCAGAGCAATGGAGAAAATCTCGGTGTCAAGGCAGTGGAGAAGATCTCGGTGGAAGAGAACTCAAGAAGAGGACTGTCAAAGAGAATGGTGTCTTGGTCTTGGAGTGGCTAAATAGGTCAACGGTCATGGTCTTGGTATTCGTCAATTGGAATCTCTATAAGAAGAATTGATTCAGGTTTTCCTCTCAAAGAGTGAGAGGTTTTCACCTTGGCTCGTAGCCTACATGCTGTGTCTCTTGTCTATTTTATGTTCGTGCATTAGTCACTGTTTGATGAAGAGAAACACTAATAAACTAAGATGAACAAGATCTTAATCTAAAGAAATAAAATGCATTCACAAGCAGTCACTATAATGAGAAATATCCTATTGCTAATGCCCTAGATTTCTCAATAACACCAAGACTGATTCTGACTTTAAACATTGGTTGCATATGTCATATTTTATTAGTCAGCTATTATACCAAACCACGTTTGGGATTTCAGATGGTTGACCAAATACTTGATACCCTTTCCAACATGGACAATTTCATCAAGTAATTGCCGGGCTGCTTTATAATATTTGGAACCTGTTCAACTCTTTGGGATCTATGCTGCTCCAGTTACATTGAAATCATAATGCATCTGTTTGTTATAGTCAGTGCCATTCACAGTACCTTGAAATTTAGTTCCTAGTTTCCCATCCCTTGAAGCCCAAAGAGAACTGAGACATCCTGCCAGTTTACTAGTAATTCTATCAGCCCTATTCATGTTATTTTATGAAGTTGCTTCAGAAACACTGGATTTACTCCTGAGTCTGTAGGGCGATTTTAAAAACAAGATAATTGCATACTAGAAAGCCGTTTAATGGGAGAGTGTAAGAGAAAGCCATTGTCCATTTGCTGCAAAGCCTTGTAATTGCAAAACTATTCCATTTGGAATCATTCCCAATTGTTGATCTAGGGGATGGAAGACATGGTAATATGCTTCATACCCATCAGAGAAATCTCAAAAACAGATTAATGCACTGTTCCACAATTTCCAGGATGGGTCGCATGAGAATGGGAAATGCATCCAGGGATGTGTGAAGATATCCACCAAATTTTAGGGAACAGCGGGGTCCCCAGCATAAAGGACCCTGTCCTAATTACCAGCCTAGATCCATCTTAAGTCGGGATCTACAAAGCGCTGAGAGGGATCAAATCTTTTCAGTCAAGAGATTCGATCCCTTTCAACGCTTCGTAGATCCAGAGTTAACATGGATCTAGGCTGGTTTAAGTTCCCCCTTTAAATAGGCTATATTCCACATGAATACCATGGGTTCTCAATACCATGGGTCATTTTTATTTTTATTTTATTTTATTTTTATAGGGTTATTTTTATTTTATTTTGACCAAGTTAAAATGTTTACATTACATTATAAGTTATAACATCTCTACCACATTGGCCTTGAGAGCGCCTCTCAGCGCAATTATTAAAAAAAAAATAAGTATTGACTCTTGAGAAACGAGAACAAGTCACAAACATGAACAATGAAAGCATGACACAAACATCACATTTGCTTTAGGCTTTTGATTTTTTTTAGTTTTTTAAATTGACTTTTTCTAATGCCATTGGCCAAAAATTGTGGGGGGATTCCCAAGAGTCACCCACAAAAGTAAAAAGTCCCTCATTTCTTGGGAAACGTGCCCCCCAACCCAAAAAAGTTTCCCCAAAAGGAGGACGTGGCAAAATGTCTCCCACTGAGTTTCACTGTCACAGAAACATGGGAAGAATAGGTGGGGGAGTGCATCCCCATATAACACTGCATTAATGGCCCACTTAGAAAAAAGATTTAGCAGCCCGAAAAGGCACTGATAATTATTGGGAGTGGGATCTGTACTTTGCATTATTGTAAGATCATTTCCCACATTTTTCCATACATTGTGACCATGATTTCCAAGCCTAGATGAGAGTGAAGTTGAAGTAACATCCTTTTGTGTTCCACAGTCCACCTGAACTTTATGCTGATGCCATGGGATACCATTGTGGATGTGGGGCAGCAGGAAACATGATTCCAGTGGAATGTTGCTGTGGCTGCCCACTACCAGCCAAATGATTATTTTCCAATGGAGTTCCTGTTGATAGATTTATAAGTAGCATGTTTCCTGGAGTTGGCATGTCCACATAATCTGTATAATCATGGTTCATTAGGTAAACGGTTTGCATGGCATCTGGTAGAATATTTGAACCTGGAAAGTTAGTAGATAAATCCTTTCTGCTGTTTCAGCTTAATGCTACCCTCAAGTCTCCAACTGCTTGATTGAACATTGATGGTGGACAATTGAGGCCCAAGATTCAACAGGCACAGATAGCAATGCGTCTAGGCCACTGGTTGGATGCTACAAGCACACCTTTTGAGAAGCTATTACATTACTTGATAATGCAATTATTTTAGGTCTGCCAGTGCCTCTTCAAGGATTTTAATCAAACAATTTCGTGTGTATTCATATATAGCTGGCCAATCTTTTAAGTATTTGAAAAGCAAAGATGCTTTCTTGAATATGCATAACAACCAACAATGCTCCAGATGCAGAATATGCATTTGTAGAAGAACCAGGAATGCAGATGAAATGCACAATTACAGTTTTAAGCACAGGAATTTGGTATCATAGTCGTTCAGCATCCTACCATGTCCCTGTACCATGCAGAAGAATGCCATGAGTCAACAACATACCAAAATTGTAACTCCAGTGATTACAAGCAAAAAGCAAAACATCATACCCAACAAGAAAGAGAGGATAGGATGCTACATTCTATTTTGACTCTATATAATGGAGATAAAGGATTAAATGAATGCTGCCAACATAAGGTCATATAATATCCATATGTACCACATTAAGGATTCTTACATTGCTAGAAAGAAAAGTCGGAATGATGCAAGAGGAAAAAAGAGAGACCCCATCAAAAGGCAGACGCCAGAAAAGGCACTCAGTTCATATATTGCAGTTTCTTCTTAATTCAAACTCTCCCAATTCAAGAAAGTTGAAATGCAAATTCATTAGTATAACAGAATTATCAGCATTGACTTATGACTTCAACTATGATGTAAGGTCAAAATAGTCATTCCAAGATATTTTGTATTGACTGAGCTTGGATTATCAATTTATCACTGAGTTTGTTTCACCAAAAAACAGTGTTAATATGACTTCAACTATGATGTAAGGTCAAAATAGTCATTCCAAGATATTTTGTATTGACTGAGCTTGGATTATCAATTTATCACTGAGTTTGTTTCACCAAAAAACAGTGTTAATATTTTATAATCCCATAAGGTTAAGAGATATTTTTGACATTTCACCTCAGTCAAAAGTTAAAACATTGAATTATCCTCTTGCATTTCTGGGTTCACAAGAAGTGTGTTGCAGGGTTTGATAGAAGACTACATTAGAGACAAAGCATGCTTTACCGACTGTATACTGAGAGCATATAGTGGTATTGGAGGGTTCTATGTAGTAAATTAGACTTCCTGCAGAATATATTGGCTAAATGCAAGTTGAGGAGGGTACAATTCAATTGAAAAGTCTCTAGATGCAATAGGCTGTTTTAGGACAGTCAGCTCCAAACAGATTTTTCATCCTCAAGATGCTATACATCCACTAGAGACTATTAAATCCCAACTCTCGATCCTATCTGTTGGGCATACAGTAATGCATAATTAATATATGCTTCTAAATATTTTGAGGAAATATAAATTTTCCCTCTTCTCAATGTCACGTCCCAATTTTATATATGGTCCTTCATAATTTGGTTGCTGCCAAAATAAGCAATGATATTTGTTCTCTTGCTAAACTAGGTAACATGGAATGGTTTTTCCTTGATTAAGTTCAAGTGATTGATTGACGTTATCAGAATATCAAGCTATTCAATTAATTGGTGCAAACTCAAACAGAAGTTTTAATGATTTGCATATTGACATTTGGATTCCTTGGACTGATATCTTCAACAATTAGATTGTCAAACCAAAAAATGATGTATTATAATCAACAATCAGAACTTGTGTTTAACAAATGTATCTCCAAAGAAGGATTCTCCACGTTGAATTTTCCAAGACCAATAATACTGCAGATTGAACACTCGAATCATTGTAAATGGAATGTAGTCAAATACATCCAAGTTATGTTTTACAAAGCTTGGCTTCCAAGCTAAGTTGCACGAAACGGGGAAACGGAAACGAGTTTCCGAAACGGGAAGCGAAGCGAAACGCAACCTCCCCAAATTTTGGAAACAGGGAAATGGAAATGAGTTTCCAAAACGGGAAGCGAAGCGAAACGTGACCTTCCCAAATTTTGGAAACGGGGAAACGCGGTATATAATAATAATAATAATAATAATTTAAATTTATATTAGAATTTAGGACATTTAAGAAATGTGATGTGAAATCATAAAAGTTTATAACATACATGATACATGATAAATTCAAAGCATAAACTATTACAAGTTACAACACATTTACTCGTGAATGATAACAAACACAATGAAAATAGCAATATCGGAATATCGGATTGGTGCTCTTGATTAAATACGAGTTCCATACCCTAATACATGACAAAATCCGATGGAAACATTGCAATCACCCAATCCTGAGATCCTGAAAAACTTATAAGTCTGTTGGATTTTGAATGAGATCTAAAATTCTACTTTCTTCATATGAAATCCAATGAGGTCGGAACCACTCTCAAACATCCTGAGTCATTTCATGGTAATGAAGATTATGGAGAATGTCACTTTTACTTTAAGAATTTAACATTACCATGAATTACATATAAATACTAGGGCTATAGGCTTTAAAAAGCCATCTAGAAGCATCCATAAACGATTAGAATAATATTAAAAAGCACGAAAACTGACAAAAAATAAAAAATAAACAAGTTAAATCGCTTTAAAGGGAAGGAAACGCGGTTGTACGGCCTAGAAACGCGTTTCTGGCTGTACTGGCAATGTTTCCCATACGGGAAACGTGCCAGTATGGCTGGAAACGTGTTTTCAGGCCATACGGTACGCGTTTCCGTGTTTCCGTTTCGTTTTTTTCCAGAAACGGGGGTGGGGAGGACGTTTCCTGCAACATAGCTTCCAAAAAGCAATGTGATCGAGAGTTGGAGAAAGACAAACTCGAAAATGCACTGTACAAGAGGCACCAAAGGAAGAAATCTACGAATATCAAATGGATTAATCATTAATGTGACTAACAACAGGACAAGAAGGGAGTCTGGACTCTGGATGCTCTAGGAGATATTCAGAAAGGTTGTCCAGCAAGCACAATGCCAAGATTGTACATGGACAATAATTTTTGCTACTGAATGGTACAGCAGGAAACCCTATATACTTATTAGTGATTGATTGAAAATAGAACTGTGAAAGTTTTTGACTCGGTAGTATTTTCCTTTGAACTTTAAGCTCGTGTATATTGAAAATATTAGAAAGTGAAAGAGGCATGATACAGTACACACCTGAAAAATGGAAATACGTCATTGCTTATCATATTTATATGACATATACTGAGTATTAATTCCCTTGATTTTGCAGCTTATTGAGGCGTGATAAGCAGCTAGAAGAATTTGCCCTGTTGTGAATCACACATGAGCTAGCATAATGCAGGCACTTCATGCAAGTCATCATTACAGCTGTTGATATAATATACATGCATATTGCATGGTTGTATGCTACTGAAAACTTCAAATATATTCCCTTGTGATTTAAAAATTAGAAAGAAACTTATTGGAGATATCAGGGAAAATATTGGAAAATATCGCAAGCACAAGGTTGGACCTGAAAAACTAGGAAAAATCACCCACCTGAAAAACTCCAGAAATAAAGGGAGATATTTGCAACACTGAAAAATAGATTTCTAACACTAAATGGATGTATATCATCAAAGTCAATTGCTCGACCAAATTTTGGCATTACTCTAGCATAAATCAATGATACTCTTTGGAAGGTTTTTAAGTGAAATCTTTCTACTAACAAATTTGGTGAAAAACATTATTATTGCACTCATAGTTTTAAAAACCGGCCGGTTTGAACCGGTAACCGGCCAAACCGGCCAGTTAGATAGCGCACCGGTCGAAACCAGCCAGGCAACCCGGCTACCTAGGGCATTTCGCCCATTTTTCAGAAAAACCGGACCTAACCGGCCGGTTAGTAACGGAACTGACCGGTTTATGCATAAACTGGCCGGTTCTGTTCCTAACCGGCTGGTTAGGTGCTACCTCCTCCGTGGACCCACATTTTCGGCGGCAGTTGAGTTTTAGGGCTGATTTGTTTATAAGGGGGGGTTCATTTAGCTACTCTTTCCCTGTGCAGACCCACGCACGGCCAGAAATGGGTTTTAGGGCTAATGTGGAGGTAAGGGAAGCATTGAAATTTCATGGTAATGTTAAATTCTTAAAGTAAAAGTGACATTTCCATTTCCTTAAATTTTTAACATTACCATGAAATGACTCAGGATGTTTAAGAGTGGTTTCGACCTCATTAGATTTCATATGGAGAAACTAGAATTTTAGGTTTCACTCAAAATTCAGCAGACTTAATGGTTTTCAGGGTTTCATGGTTTGGGAATTTGCAATGTTTCCATTTGATTCTATCATGTGTATGGGAATGATATTGGCATTTGATCAAGAGCATGAAGTCCTTTAAGAACCTTGATGTACCCTTCAATCAAAGGAAAACAACTGGTTAGGCATGCTAATCTTTTTCTACCGCATTTTAAGGTTGAGGAGATGAACTCTTCACTCAAACCAAAATCATTGGTTAGGAATGTTAAACTTTTTCAATTTCTATCATGTTATAAGGTTGAGCAATCAAAGTCTGAAGACTTTGAGCTAGATGATGTTTATGTATCTCTTGTTGATGATCCCATTTCTAGTAGCGATGAATCAATGATGAGTTTCATGAGAGACCATGTTGCTCAGTGATTTGTAGTTTTGATGTCTATTTTGCTACTACTACTACTACTAAAGTTGTAGAGGAGTTTTAGGAGTCCTCAAACTTTGAGCCATATTATTTATGTAGCTCATGTTGATGATCCCTTGTCTAGTAGTGGTGATAATTTTGATCATGATGAGGAGTGATTATGTTGTTGATCACTAATATGTAGTCATGTATTAGGCCAATGGCCTCATAGCTTGTAGCATTGTTTTTGGACTTTATGGGCCATTTGGAGCCTCATTTCCTATGTATTTTTCGATGATATGTATTGCACTCGGTGCCATTTTGATATATTCACCTTTGCATGGTAAATAAATGAGCAAACTTTGCATATTTTGTCTCTATTGGCTTGGAATCATGGTTGCAAATCTTAAAAATAGTTTTTTTTATTAAAAAAATAATTATTTAATGTATTTTTTTAAAACCGGTTCATTGAGATCTGACCGCTCCCGGTTAGACCGGTTCCGGTTAGAAACCCAGTTCATTAGGTCCACCGGTCCGGTCACCGGTTCCGGTTTTTAAAACTATGATTGCACTATAAATTACAGGCAGTGCAAAGAATTGTTTAAAAGGACACAAATGGACATATTATTGAACTATAAACTACAGGCAGTGAAAAGAATTGTTTAAAAGCGTGGCAAATGTACCTAACTACAGAGTCTCCGAAAACCATGCCATATGAATGAAAATTATGACATAATTGCATCAAAAATAAATTTTGTACTTAATCGAATCTGCATTGTCACCAGTAATCACCACAACTACACACAATAACTTTAGTACTTACTCAATTGAATCTGCATTGTCACCAGTAATCACCACAACTACACAGCCCATCTTTAAACTGATGAAAGCGATTGGCATCTCTCATAACAATTTCTCTCCCAACAATCTTGGAGATGATCTTGCTTGATGTGTGGCAATCACCACACACTCTAAGGTTTTTGACAATTCTAATGGGCATTCCTGGAGGTCTGTTGATTATACCAAAAGCTATGGCCAGCTTCTCACTGTGGTGGAGTAACATGTTTTCCTTTCGCTCCCCCTCGACATCATGCAGCACAAAATTTGTATTAGGCACATATCCTGCTTCCTTCATCTGCCTAGCCAATTTCTCCAGTACTGCATAGATAGCCTCTGATTGTGGGTGCAATCTATCTCCTGCAACAAAAGCATGCACCTTGTTTCCAATCTGTATCCAGCTGCATCCAGCCTCCTTTTTAATCCCCCTGTTCTCCATCAATGATCTCACTTTTGCTGTCTCATTCCACATGCCAGCAGCAGCATAAATATTTGATAGCAGAATATATGTTCCAGCATTCTGTGGTTGCAATTCCAAAAGGCGTTCTGCTGCTTGCTTTCCTAACTCCATATCAAAATGAACCCTGCAGGCACTAAGCAAGGCTCCCCACACAGAGGCAGTAGGTTCAAATGGCATCTGGGAGATCAAATCTCTTGCTTCTACTAGGTGTCCAGCACGGCCAAGTAGATCAACCATGCAAGCATAGTGTTCTGCAATTGGAATAATGCCATGATCTTGAGTCATGGAATTAAAGTAGCGCCAGCCTGCATCCACAAGCCCTCCATGACTACATGCAGACAGGACACCGATCAAGGTAATGTGATCAGGTTGCATACCCGTCTGTAGCATTTCTTCATAAAGTTTAAGGGCATTATTACAATCCCCATGTTTCCCATAACCTGCAATCATAGCAGTCCATGATACTGCATCTTGATTAGGCATTTGATTGAACATGTGTCGAGCATCCTCTACATGCCCACATTTGGCATACATATCAATTAGGGCATTCCCCAAAACTACATCCGTGTCTAACCCCTTCTTCATAATGCAAGCATGGATCTGCTTGCCCTGTTCCAGAAGTGCTAGACTGGCACATATATTGACAACGCTAGCAAAGGTAACCTGATTTGGCTTTATACCCACCTCTTGAAATTGTCCAAAGAGTTGGAGGCCCTCCTTGCCGCAACCATGCTTGTCATAACCAGCAATCATTGCATTCCATGAGACTAAGTCCCAATTAGGGATTCTGTTAAAAATTACACGTGCATCGTGTAACCTCCCACATTTAGCATACATGTCAAGAACAGTATTCAGCAAGATCACATTTGACTCAAAACCACTTCTAATTATGCAAGCATGGACTTGTTTGCCCTGTTCCAAGGCTGAAAGATCAGCACAGATACTTAGAACAACGGAGAAGGTGAACTGATCCAATCTAATTCCTGACAGATGCATTCGTTCCAAAATATTAAATGCTTCCTTGCCCTGCTGATTTATGGCATATCCTTGAATCATCACAGTCCATGAGACAGTGTTTCGTTCAGCCATTTCATCAAAAACATTTTCTGCATCTGCCATACTCCCACATTTTGCATACATGTCAAGCAGTGCGTTCCCCACAAAAACATTAGACTTGAATCCATTTCTGATGACACAAGCATGAATCAATCTGCCCTGTCCAACAGATTTCACTGCAGCACATGCACGGAGAATACCTGCATATGTGAACTGGTTTGACTTCAAGCCAACCCGATGCATTTGATTGAAAAGCAATAGCACCTCCGAATGTTGTCCTTGCTCGTAATATCCATTGATCATGGCAGTCCATGAGACAACATTTCCTTCAGGCATTTCCTCAAATATTTGACGTGCGTCCTCCATACTGTCGCATTTTACGTACATACCAACAAGGGCACTCCCAACAAAGACATTTGACTCAAAGCCGCTCTTAATTACAATCGCATGCACCTGCTGGCCATTCCCATGAGCTAACATATCGCCACAAACGCTTAGAACACTGGTAAATATGTAATCATCAGGTTTCATCTGCTCCCTCTGCATCTGATTAAAAAGACTCAGAGCCTCCACCCCCTGGCCAAGTTGCGCATACCCCACAATCATTGCAGTCCAGAAAACCGCATCCCTCGGGGATACTTTGTCAAACACCTTGCGTGCATTCTCTGTTCTTTGGCATTTCGCATACATATCAACAAGTGCATTCTCCACAAAGTCGTCCAACACAATTCTAGTTTTGATGATGTAACCATGAATCTGTTCACCACACAGCAAAGTTCCTAAGCCCGCACACACGCCGAATACTGTTGCGAATGTAAATTTATTGGGTTCCACACCTGACATAAGCATTGCGGAGAATAGGTCCAATGCTTTCCTACCTTGCCCTTGGCGAGCGTATCCTCCAATCATTGTAGTCCAGGTCACGGCATTTCTTTCAGACATTTCGTCGAATAGTTGGCGGGCATCCTCTGTCCTTCTACACCTGACATACATGCCTAGAATTTTGTTGATAAGATTGACGTCTGAACCACACCCAGTTCTGATAATATGGCCGTGCAACGTCTGCCCCTCTTCGATGCTTCTGCAGAGCTTCAGCTTGGAAGCGTAAAACCGAGAATCAACACAACTGCTCTGATTCAATGCCTCTTCCAGTCCTTCTCGGTAACACAAAGCCGATGAATTATGGCGCATAAACCCAATAGACAAATGGACTTTATTTTTTCTCTTACTGTCGCGATTCCATACTCGAGAGCCCAAAATTCCTGAGCGAGCATTTTGCTGAGGGAATGATCGTGATGTGATTGGTTGTGACGGAGTTAATAGTTCAGTCATGATTCACCTGCTTTAGGTATATGGTTTTCGGGATAAAATAGTGGTGGTCGCTGTTAAAATTGGGTTTGATGGTAAGCCAATTCATCAGATATTTAGTGTTACTGATCAAGAACTTGGAGAACAAATCCCATATTGAACCAGCGATTCTCAGTGTTAAAAGTGGATTATTTTCTGTGTTAAAGGTAGATTAATATCATACGATACAGTTTACCAGTAGACTTGAAATCCATCTCATAAAATAGGTACTTTCTCACAAAATACATAAGATATAACCATCTGATGCTGGACTCTGGATTCTATCTATTCAGAGATTAATACCATACCATACAGTTTACTAGTAGACTTGAAATCCATCTCATAAAATTGGTACTTTCTCACATGATACATAAGATATTCACTCATAGTGGACAACTTTGTAACCATCTGATAGCTGATGGACTCTGGATTCTATCTATTTAGATTTATAAAACATGTAAACATTCCATTCTAAATTGAAAATTCATGGTAAAGGGCATCAGACAACAAGGTATGACCATGACCATGTACTGTCCTGCTATTTTCTATCAGTAGGATCAGGGTATTACAATTGTCTTCATAAGCTCCAGCCACATCAACTCTTTACATTATCCATCTTTTCTATTCATTATATGTTATTTAGTGCATCGTTGTATGTCATGTTCTTCGTTAATGTATGGTGGAGTATGGCTATATTTTTTTAATACACTTTTGGTGAAGAACATATGGAACATAACCTAGGCTCTGACAGGATAATCCATGGAACATAACCTAGGCTCTGACAGGATAATCCAGATGAAGATGAAATCACACAGAGCGAGATTTACTGGGATTTTATGGCAATCCCACATTAAACGTCACAAGGTGTTTTCCCAACTAGTTTAATGATAAAGCTCCACCATAATAATTTACCTACGAATTTTGTGCAGAATTATCCATCACTCAGCTAGTACTCAGTGCTCACATTCGGCTCGTAATCGGCTAAGGTGATCCGTCGCCCTGCACTCGGCCAAGTGCCTGCAAGTCAAACTCACCCAGTCCTTGGTAAGGATTATCCATAGTAATGTAATATAAAAGCAATCTCCATGATTCCAGTTTATTTTTCTGGTGTGATTTCACCCAGTTGATTCGATAGAGTTTCTGTCTCTACAAAGGTGGCCTTGGGTATTTCTTTGGCTAATAGTTAGGCTTAGACTTGCATACTGAATCATTGTTGGTGTTGGCATCTATTTCACTTGGGATGCCCAAACAGTGTTTGTATATGATTTCAATTCGTTGAAATATCATTACCTACTTTAACTTCTGTGATTCCAAATTGTTTAGAGGAAAATATTTTCCTAGGTATTTGAATGAAGGCTAATGTAATAATATGATCACAAATCACTAGAATGAATTCATTATTGTATATTGCTCAATTGTTATGGTTTTTTTTTTCCATGACACATAATCTATTCATTCATAAATTTACTAGAAATTCTAAAAAATCACACTTAAAAGCTACTCTTTACTCTTTTTATCGATTAGTCATTAATAAGTCACAAATATTACTGAGAAGTATTTCTAGTAAACTATATTTTTTTCAAAGACTTCAACCCTGGCTCAAATTTAAATTTCAATCAAAGTTCAAGTTATTCCAAAATCAAAAAATACTCATAAAAGGGTAAATATTGTAGGCCAAGCTACTAAGGTGATCTATTAATAGACTCATCTCCATGTGACATTGGACTAGATGTTTGCTAGGTACTAAGTGACAAACACAAAAATAAATCTGCCTCATTAATAAAGCCATATAGAGTGCAATAGCAATGGGGAAACACTCAAGTTTCAAATGCTCACTTTTAGGTTCTAGAATCTTAATCGTGAAAATTTCCAAACATCCACACTTTTTGGTATGTTTTCCAATACAACTATAGTATGCTAAAGCTATAATATTTGACAAGTGTTTAGACAATTAGTCAATTAAAAAAATGATTGTAAATTTGCAATCAAGTCAATTTTGTCTATGACTAAAGCAAAAGCATATTACAACATCTTAACCTCAAAAGTGTTTACTTTCCAAAATCAGTGTGTAACTTTGTTTTTTCATATTGTGACAATGAAGTGTAGGCTTTCATAGTTTGAATCCATATCATAGGTTGTAGCTTCTAGAAAGAACTATGGCATGTGTGTGAAATATCTGATGTTTTCACTGGGCACTCTACTCATCATCAGGGACAAATGAAGTTTTTTAATGACTAAAAAGAAAGATATTTTGACTGGACACTCCTGAATGAAGCTTTTGAATGACTAAAAAGAAAGATAAGAAAGATAGACCAAATTAAATAGCAAAAAGAGGGATAACTACTAGATTAGGAATACCATAAAAGAGAGGAAGAGATTTTCAAGAGAAATAAAAAGAATGTGAGGGTTAAGAACTAGGTTTAAATGAACTAAAATATTAAAGAAAAAATTAAATATTAAATTTCAGAAGAAATAATTGAATTCATGGAAGGAAGTAGTCCCCACACACACATATATAAATAATTAATTTTGAAACATTTTTTAGAAGGATTAATTATTTATTTTTATAATATGAAATTTTAAAATCAAATTAATATTAATGCTAGGTAATAATTTTATAATTATAATTATTAAATAATTATTAATATTAAAAAGTTAAAATAAAATTAAGTAGTACCATTATAAATTGGTGGCGGGGGGAGGGGTTATTTATAATTCCGGTGAAAAAAAAAGTATTTGAGTAGTCATGGGGTTTGGAAAAGAAGACAAATAATCAAGACAAAGCTTATGTCATACTACAAGCCATCTTCTTTGTCAAAGAAAATTGGCTCTCCTCTCTCATTGTGTTGGGGGTGTCTCTTATTATCTATTCAACACATGGTTAGTAAAGATTCATCTCCAAGAGATAAGTTTTTTTATAATCTCTTAAAACGTGTCCAGAAGGCAACAAAAGAAATCTCAATGTCGTAGTCTAAAAAACCCACAGAATAACCCAGAAATTCCGGTAAGACTATGAAAAATTCCAACAAAGATTTTTGAAAATCTGGGTTACAGTAGTTAAACTTCAGTATCTTGGGTGCCCTAAAGGTTTTTGATGGTGCTAATTCCATTTCCACCATCAAAAATGCAATTCAAACACTCTAACTACCTGATTTTTTGAAAAAAAAATTACCTGATTCCGGCAAAAAATTGTCGTCTGTGCTATTCTGTTGTGCCAGTAGACAACTCCTATCTCAATTAGGAGTTCTAAGCACATACTACCAGATAATAATAATGAAGCGGAAGGATGTGCCAATCCGGGATGCAATATGAAACTTGTTAAATTGATGGTTAATGGTTAATTAAGACCATCCTTCATTCCTTAGTAATAGTTCCAATGATAAATCATGCAACATCAAGATGCATTATAAAATAGGAGTGTATGTGTTGTAAATTTACTTTATTTTGGAGCTCTATTAGATGGGATTCACCTCCAAAACACTCTTTTTCTCTGCGTGAATAATGTACCTCTCGAGAGGACTGATTTTGGATAGGAAAGACTAGTCTAAAAGACTTAAACTTATGGTGATGTATTCCCTGATGTATTCATCGCGAACCACACGCCAATTGTGATGCAATACAATTTCAACCAAGAATGTGATTTTTTGTTGTTTAAAATACATTTTTGAATGCATAAATGGATTCAACAACCTGAAAAACCCCAGGATACAAGAATTATATAGATTAAACAACTTAAACTAAAGTTTTTAAAAATCTCTACCAAATTTTGGTTAAAAATAACTAAAAAAATATTGTGAAAAAGGTCATTTCATTTATAAGTTAGACTATGACTACACATATAATTTCAAAATAAAAGTCATATATTCAAAATTAATGTTATAATACTATAAAAACAAGTTAATTGGTTATTATAATATTAAAGATAGAATTCTTATTTTTTATTTGATTAGTAATGAAAGGAAATAAAGTCTTTATTATAATATAGTAAGTAGTTATTTGATTAGTAATGAAAGGAAATAAAGTTTTTATTATAATATAGTAAGTAGTTATTAGATTGTTACATGATGGTCAAAGGTTACTTCATAGATTTGCTCATAGATTTGCTCATAGGTTATTATAATATTAAAGATAGAATTTTTATTTTTATATTTGATTAGTAATGAAAGGAAATACAGTTTTATTATAATATAGTAAGTAGTTATTAGATTGTTACATGATGGTTAAAGATTACTCTATAGATTTGATACCTTTTTGGTTGCGACAAGGCCCTATAAAATTTTAAAATAAAAAGTTAGATATTCAAAATTAAAATTATAATACTATAAAATGGGTTAATATTTTATTAGAATATTAAAGATAGAAGTGTAAATTTTATATTTGATTATTAAGATCTTAAAATAAAAAGTTATATATTCAAAATTAAAATTAAAATACTATAAAACGGGTTAAGGTTTTATTAGAATATTAAAGATATAATTGTTAATTTTATATTTGATTATTAATGAAAGGAAATGAAGTTTTAATATAATATGGTAAGTAGTTATTAGGTAGTTACAGGATGGTCAAAGGTTACTCCATAGGTTTGCTACCCTCTGCGGTTGTCAGACCACAAGGCCCTAGATTAAATGTAGTATAACAGCACAAACCCCCTTGCAGGATGCATTAGGACACGGATGGGAAACGATAATCGTTAGTAATCCAATCAGTTAAAAAATGGATTGTGATCTCTCCAGATCGTAGATTACGAGCTCAGCCTTCCCTGCAATGGGATTTACTAGCCGCAATCAGATTTTTTTTGGGTGTGTAGTCCATCACTGGACATGTCATTTTCCAGCCTCCCTATCTCATCCCCTCGCATGTGACATATGTCATATAGTGACCCTCATGGAAACCATATGGTCTCATCTCCTCTTCACGCGGTTGCCTCAACCCCCTTTCCTCCATCCCCTTCTATTTCTTGGAAAAATGACCTCCTACTGCCTTCATCCAAAACCATCGAAGATGCAGAGACACTCTATTATCCTGAATGCTCTCCCCCCTCTTACAAGAAAGGAAAATGCATTCAACAATGACACGAAGTGGTTATATTGACCATGGGAAAAGACATTAATATTTTTCTATTCATGGATTATGAAGGAAAAACATTGGTAGTGTGATTTGGGGTTAGAGCCTATGTTGATTCGTCATTGAAGAAATTGTTCTCCTTATTATGGAGACCTTTCCTAGAGCCTATGTTGATTCGTACACTTTTAGGTTAGAGGTGGATTGCACACATATTTTGTATCATAACTAGAGTTAAGGGAAGGAAGGATTACTCCTAAAATCTTGGTCAATTGCTTTCGACCCAGAGAAGGAGCCATTGAAAAAATTAAGGCTCTATGTAATTATTCCTAGCTTGCCCCTCCATTTTTGGATCTTGGAGACTTATTGCCATTGGAAATATGTTGGGATCCTTTTTTGGAGCTAAGGAAGGTTTGTGAGCTAAATAGCATCATCGATTGGCATGGATACAGGTAGATGTAAACCTAAGGAACATACTAGTAACAGACATGGAGATACTCAAAGGGTCAATTATTGGAAACTTCCCTTAAGGTTTCATCGTTGTTTTTAAGAAAGGAACATTGCATCAGTCGAAGCCCCCTTCGGCAAATCAAAGATTCCTCTAGGACCCAGAAGAAACCAATGGACAAAGCTAAGTGATAATTTCAAATGGAGGTCACCATAGAGGCTCCCTTTTCAACTGGGATCTTGCAAGGAGTACTCTCTCTCGATAAGTCCACTCCTCCTTCTTTTCATTCTGAATTTCTCCTCTTGTACCTTTCTCCTGCTCTATGCCCCCCTAGTTGTTGGTTCATGCCAAGAATATCCCTTAGCGACCCTCGACCCCTTATTAGGCTCTGGACCCATTCCTCTTGTCCCTCCTATCCATAATTCCCTCGCCACCCACTCTTGCTAAGGTTTCTCCTCCTCATCCCTTATTGTCTTTACACGTGTCACGGGCTAAGAAAAAAAAGTATTCTTTGCAACCTAGGAAAATTGCTTAAGATATTCCTTTATTTAGTGGCAGCCTTGCCTTATATGCTCCTATGTCAAATCCAATGCGCATGAAGTCTAATATTCTTAAGGCACAAGAGAAAGAGAGATTATAAATAAATAAATATAATCAAGTCTCTATAGCTAGGGCCCTTAGAGAAAAAAATTCCCTCTCCAAGGGCTTCCCATGATATTTCTCTCTTTCAACATGAGGGGCATAGGGGGTGCCCCAAAAAATCTAGCCCTCAAGAAACTTTTTGTAGTCTATTGCCTAGATGTTCTTATGATTCAAGAAGCCATGTGTGCAGACTCCAAATCCCATAATATCCTTGAAAATTTTCAGAAGGATTGGTCTTACAACCACTTAGACTCAAAGGGTTTTTGGAGAGGGTTAATAGCTAGCTATATTAGGGACTGCAAAACTCTAGCCACATCTCTTTTTCCTTCTCCAATTATAGTGAAATTATTATTCAAATATCAAGTGACTCTTGTCCCATTATTAAATGTTTATGGTCCTTTGATTGTGAATCGTATTAGGAAGGTCTGGAAGATGCAATATCTTTTGAGGATCAACACACTTTTGTCAGAGGAGACATAAATTTCACTTTGGGACTATGAGAAGTATGGGAGCCTAGTCCATGGCTAGACCTGTCATATCACTTTTTCTCATATTTCATTACCAACAATCACCTATTGGATCTAGAGTTGTCTAAAATTACCCCAACTTGTTTGAATGGAGGCACAAAGTGGAGTGGGGTATCTAAGAAGCTATAATGTTTTCCAATTCCTAAATATCTTATGGACTTTGGGATTTTATTCAAATATATGGTTGGGACTGAAGGAATCTCTAATCATTGCACTATTTTATTATATATATCTTCTAGAGACAATCCAAAATGGATCCCATTTTGTTTTATGCCCTCTTGGCTTGAAGACATGGAGTATCACTTGTCGGTGGCAGGAAAATGACATCATCTTAGGTCCTGAACCTCCTCCTCTTATATGGAGAAATTTTTAAGTAGCCTCAATAGAGCAAGCCTCTTGGGAATGGGCCAAGGAATTTCACAAGAGAAAAAATATGAGACCGATAAAAGTAGATAACATGATAGAAGAGGTCCTCATATCAATGGGCTTAAATGGCATATCAATTAAGTAGCGGGAGATGATGAAATCACTAGAGGTGGAGAGGCATGTTATTTTGTTAGAATATGAGGAAATTTGGAAACTAAAAACATGGACCATATTCTTATCTTCATGAGATAATAATACTAGTTTTTTCCATCACTATTGTAATGGAAGAAAACATATCAATACCATCTGGCGTCCCCATGGCTTCTCCCCTATCCAAAAAATTTTGTAGGTTGCCTCTAAATTTCCTAGAGTTATCTTCGAAAATAAAAATGCATCTCTTTCAGAGGAATTTTTTGAGCAAGAATTCAAGGTTTATTTAACATCTTTATAGAGGGGCAAGAGTTCTGGTCTAGATGGTTTCTCTATGTAATTTTGTGTGGGATTCTATGAATTGATCAAAGAAGATAAGTTAAAGGCCGTGTGTGAGTTTGAGTCTTAAGGTAAAATATTGGCTTCCTTCAATTTGACCTTTCTTTGTCTTATTTAAAAGTTGCAGGAAGGGTTCTCTTTTGTGGAATATAGGCCTATCACTTGCTACAGCCTGATGTGTAAGATAATTTCTAAAATCATAGTAGGAAGAATAAAGTCAGTACTCAATTCATTTATTTCGGAATAAAATTTTGGGTATCTCCTCCATAGAAACATACATGATGTGGTAGCAATTGCTCAATAATTATTTCACTTTGTAAAGAAGGCTAACTTAAGAGAAGTTATCATGAATCTTAACCTATCTAAGGCTTACAACAAGGTAAACTGGACTTTTTTTTCGTATTTCTTATACAATTGGGGTTTGATATTAATGTTGTCAATTGGATTATGGGATGCATTCAAAATGTGTCCTTTGTGGATATGATTAATGGCTCCCCATCCCCATTTTTCTCTGCTTCAAGGGGTATTTGTCGAGGATGTCCCATATCACCCCTCTTTTCCCTTATTATAAAAAATACTATTAGCCAGCTGGTGGTCAAGTCCATGACAAGGGGTCTCTTTGAAGGGGTAAATATACTTGACTCAATGGAAATTTCTTATCTCCAATTCATGGACAATTTGTCGCTATGCTCTTCCAGGTCTTGGAAGGAACTTGTCTTTGAAAAACACCTTTTATCTCTTCTACATAATAACAAGGATGGATATAAATGGGCACAAATCTTGTATCATTCTTAATGATATGTATGAGTATGTTGTGGTGTGGTCATAGGAAATTTTTTCGCTTCTCAATCAAAGCTCTAAATGAATGACTAAAATACCTAGGAATTTATATAAAGCCAAACAAATATCATAAAGCAAAATGGATTTGGATGGTCAAAAAAGTACAAGGGTGTATTTAGCTCTAGTTAAATCACTTCCTATCAAGAGGAGAGAATTTGGTTATGGTCAAGGAAGTCTTGGAAAGTAAGTATAATAGAATTCTATAACATTGATCCCAAAAGGAATCCTTAATTAGATCTATAATGCATGCATTATATTTATGTGTACATGGTTTGAAATTCATAAAGGGTTTGTATCGACTATGGGCACTGAATCATGGCCCCCAAGGAGCTTGGAGGGAAAGGGCTTAAGGAGATTCATCTATTTGCTAAGGTGTTGGCTAGTAAGAATTTGTGGAGGTTAACAGGGGATTCATCCCTCTAATACAAATTTATTCAAGCTAATTATTTCCTAGGTTTGTCAATTGTAGATTGGTTTAAAGTTTGAGATAAATATTTTATAGGGTTGATAGTGTGGAAATCCTTAGTTGGGGCCTTCCCTCTATTTTTTCATTGGCTGACATGGCGTGTGGGGAATGACATATCCATCAAAATTGGTTGTAATCCTTGGTACAATGCAGGGAACAACTACAAGCTCTTAGGACCTCTTATTCAAGAGTTGAGGCATATGAATATGTTCAGTCTATCCGATGCCATCTCTCAGTATTCATGGGCCTGAACCCAAGAAGGCTAAAAGTAGGCCAAGGATATGGAGGTAATAGTAGAACTAAAAGATGAATTGGACAAGTTTATTGATATTCTCGTTGAAACTTAGGTTTGATTATGTGGTAATGTTTCAAATTAACTTTTTTGGACTAAGAACTCTCCAAATGGATACTTCATTGCGACGTTGGGGTACAATACATGGTATGAAGAAAAATTCCCATAAGCAAGATCTTGGTGGTGGAAGGTATTATGATGAGTGAGGGCATTGCTAAAATCTAAGATATTTTCCTGGCTAGCTTTCAAGAAAAATATCCTCACTTGGGACAAGCTGCAAAGGAGGGGCTACTACGGATCAAGTTGATTCCCCTTGTGCAAGCTCCAGGCCAAGGAGTATCATGATCACATTTTTATGCAATGTTGTTACACACTGCAAATTTGCAGATATATGTGGATTGAGTTGAAACCGAATTGCAGATGGGTGGGAGCTACTCTCTCATACACCTGTAGAATATGGTGGTTGGATAAAACGATGTTGACTTGGGATTACCTTGTCTGTTAATAACCTATGTGCAGTGGGAACATAATCAAATCATATTCCAAAATAATTTTATTCCTTCGTCAATTTGTGCAACAAAGATAGTGGCAATGGCACAATAATTCAAGTTAGTTCCTAAGCAGTTGAGGCCAAGAAATACTATTATGTCAATGATATAATTTGGAGATCTATGAGGATTTTTTAATGGGGCTTTCCAAGGTCGCCTGTCATGGTGTGGAGTAGGGGTGGTCCTCTATTTTAATCAAACATATAGTACATTGCAGTTACACATGAGGAAGAGGAACGAACAACAAAGTGGAGTTTGTGGCTCTGTGGAAGCTATTGGAATTGTCTAAGGGGAAAAGAGTAATGAACCTCTAGGTATTGGGAGATTCAAAATTGGTTATCGATTGGGAAAACAAAAAGGGATAGGTGAGACTTATTGGCATGGAAACCTTACTCTCTAAAATTCGTGAAGCTACTAACTCATTTGAACTCATTTCATTATGTCACATTCTTCATGATTTGAACACTAACGTTGATTCTCTATCTAAAGAAGCTCTTGATTTACCAATTAATTTTTTCGATTATCATGTATTTCTGGATGGCGAAGAGGTTGAGCCCATGGGGACCAACCTCTCCTACTAGTTTCTTTGTCATAATCTATGATGCGTACACAAATCCCATTTTTGGGGTGTATTTTTTATAATATGTGTTGATTGGGGTATGTTCCCCGAGTCTTTTGTTTCTTGGGTCAAGAGAATTCAATCTTTTCAGAGACTTTCTGGACTAGAAATCGATAAGTCTGGAAGGACAATGTAGGCAATGCATGTATATATTTTCTCGCATATAAATATATACAATTTTCCTTAATGAAAAAAATGGTAAGTAATTATTATCCAATATTTATAATATTGTGTTATCTTTATTTATTATTATTATTATTATTAGTAATGAAAAACAATATTATTAGATTATGTATTATTATTATTATTATTATTATTTGTTTTTGTAAGTTTGGTGGGACTATATCTTCATCATGTCCAATATATCACCCTGATCGGGGCGAGGAATCGAACCAGTGACTTCACATCAAGGAGTGGCTTAACAGAGCACCCGATCACCATCTATCCAAGACCCCATGGACTATGTATTATTATTATTATTATTATTATTATTATTAGTGATTAGATTATTAATATTATGAATATTGTGTTATTATTAATTAATTAATTTTACTTATTTTATTATTATAATTATTATAATTAGGTTTTAAACTACTATTAATAACAATGTTGTATTATTCATATTGTGTTATGTGTTATCTTTATTAATGATGCCTATATTATAAATTCTCTTAATACTGTGATATTTTGAATTATTATTATTAATGTAACTGTATTCTAATTATAATTATAGTTTCCCCAATGGTGGTGTCACTATGGTTTTTTCAGACGCTTTGGAGATGGTGCCAAATGAACACTTGGTTCATTCAAAGGAGCGAGTGGCATGAGGCAGTTAATATCGATACCTTAGCTTGTGTGCCACGAGGTGAATTCAATTGTAGTCTTGTGAAGGTGGAAGGACGTGGTTTTAGGTTGATTAAGCAAGGAGACGAGGATAATTCCTTGACCTCCATTATTGGTTGCATATTGTTTTTAATTGCAGTTTGGGGGTGGATTCTTTAGTGCTCTGTGTGTATTTTAACATATGAGATTTGGACGAAATAATTCTATTTTGGGTGGGTTCTATGGTTGATCTTCCTTATGGCATATGTTGAGGGAACTTTGGTTTTTTAGAAATTTGCCTGGGAATTCTGTTGTTGGTGGTATATTTGGTGGTGGTGGTTGTTGTTCAGTTCATTGGTACCCTTTCTGGTCCAATGAGCATCATTGGAGTCTGGTAAGTTTTCATTTGCTTAGTACGAGCTCATGCTGCAAACTGTGGTTCTTAGTCTAAATATTTGAGTCACTTGTTCTGAGTTTCCTGTTAATTTCAGGGCCTTTTGGGAAATTACATGTCTGTATTGAAATAATTATGGACTTCTATGTTCATTTTCTCAGGATAATTAGGTTAATTTGGGCTCTTACTTCGTTGTCATTGGGTGTCACTTTGTTGGTGTCTAAAGCTTTTATTGATGATTTTATTGGTTATTTCTTGAGTCAATTGTTTGTGGGTCTATTTCTTGTAGTTCAAATTTACGGTTTTCTCTATCAATTTAGTCATTTTAGGTGTTGACATTGTGTTCTAGTTTCGTTCATTTCAGTTTGGGCAATAAGAAGGTTGTATGGTTTCCATTCTAGTTTATGAGTTTTAATTGTGGTGAGATGGATAATCTCTTGGGTTTTGGACCTCTTGTATGGTCTTGGGGTGGTGGCCTTCTTGTTTTAAGGTTTGGTCTTCAAGGGCTCCCTTATTGTTCTTCATCCAGTTTTATTAGTTAAGCCATTTCTAGTCATTTTTATTTACGTAATATAAAATATGATGTATGTAAAATGTATAATACAAAATGTAAAATGTAAGACACATAGATGCCAATTTGACCAGAAGGAATTGGTTTGTGTATAATTTAAAGTTAACGTATTATTATTTATTTAAAATTTTATCTATTTATATATTATTATTGATATAATAATGAATAACATTAATTATTATTATTCCAATATATTATAATAATAATAATCTTTATTATAAGTACTATTATATTGGACCTTACATATATTATTGATTACACAAAGTGACAATTCTCGATCATATGGAGAGAGAGAGAGAGAGAGAGAGAGAGAGAGAGTAGTGGAGAAAAGAGGGAGTGATAAGGGAGAGATGGAGAGAGAGTGAGGGAGAGAGAGAAAAGAGAGGGAGTGAGGGAGATATAGATAGATGGATATGGAGAGAGAGAGAGTGTGTGTGTGTATGTTTGGGGGGGTGAGATAGAGAGACAAATAGGAATACATGGAGGGAGATATAAATATAGATGGTAGGGGAAGAGAGAGACAAAGAGAGGGAGGGAGATAGAGAGACAAAGAGATATATATGAAGAGAAAGAGTGTGCGTGTCTGGTGAGGTGAGATATAGAGAAAAAGAGAGATATATATATATATATATATATATATATATATATATATATATATATATATATAGAGAGAGAGAGAGAGAGAGAGAGAGAGAGAGAGAGAGATGGGGGAGAGGGAGAGAGAGAGAGAGAGAGAGAGAGAGAGAGAGAGAGAGACTGAGGGGGAGGGAGAGAAGGAGAGGGGGAGGGAGATAGACATGGAAATGGAGGGGGGAGATAAAGGGAAGAAGAAAGAGACACACAGAGACAAATATAGATATAATATATAATATTAAATAATATCAACCATAAATAAAATACTTTAATTTTCATCTTAAATGAAATGTTTTCTTCTTGAAACTGTAAACTATTTGTCATTGACTACATTTTTATTATTCCCATTTTCCATCATTCAACATTATTAGTCACTTTTCATTCAAGTGAGGTAATAGAATAAACTACCATTGAAACTTACTTGGGGTTTAACACTCCATAAGTCACAAAGTTTGGCGTTGGAGAGAGCTACTATTAATTTTGGAGAGTAAAAGAGACAAGGTAAGATGTTTACTACAATAGCTCGAGTTAAAGATTTAAATGGTCTACGATTTCAACCACCCTTTTAATATGATTGATATCAAAATATGAAAAAAATAAGTGTAAAAATAAGAACAATAGGAGAAAATATTTTGAGATTGATTAGAATAAATACTATTTGTAATCGACTACATTCTCATTATTCACATTTTCTATCATTCAACACTATTACATTGTCACTTTGCATTCAAAAATTTTATTTCATCATTTTTCATCATTCAAGTTCTTGATAGTCTCTATCATCTCAACAAACCAAGGTAACTAAGAAAAATTAAAATTAAAATGACGTGGCTAATCTTAAACATATTTAGCATATTTAAAATTATCACAATAATTAGATGCTCAACAAATTTTTTGTGACCATGCATGACCAAAAATAGCCTAGATCCATCTTAACCCTTGATCTATCATGCATTGAGAAGGATCAAATCTCTCGAGGTGCAAACATTTCCTTAAGTTTTTCACTCAAAAAATAGGTTTTCACCTTGACATATTTGATCCCTCTAGATGCTTGATAGATCCAAGGATAAGATGGATGAAAGACTAGTTAATAACATTAATTATTATTATTTCAATATAGTATTATAATAATCTTCTCCATTTTAAGTATTATTATACTATACCTTACATATATTATTGATTACACTTACTGAAAATTCTATATCATATGGAGAGAGAGAGAGAGAGAGAGAGAGAGAGAGAGAGATGGGGGGAGAGAGAGAGAGGGAGGTGGGAGAGAGAGGGGAGGGGAGAGGGAGCGAGAGAGAGAGAGAGAGATGGAGAGAGGCTCGGGGAAGTAAAAAAACAAATAGGGATATAGTTGGAGAGGGAGAGGGAGTGACAAGGAAGAGATGGGGAGAGTGTGAGGGAGAGAAGAGAGAAGAGAGAGAGAGAGAAGAAGAGGAGAGAGAGAGAAGGAGACATGGAGGGAGATAATGATAGAGTTGGGGGTGGAGAGAGAGAGGGAGAAAAATGAAGGAATAAATAAAGGAAATGAGAGAGAGAAGGAGTTAGGGAGGGAGAGAGATATTAATGGAGGGAGGAGGGATGGAATAAGAGAGAAAAAAAGAGAGGGAGGGAGAGAGAAAAAGATGTTGAGAAACCAAGTGCAGTGAAGTATAATAGTTGATTCTTCTTCTTCTTTTGAATATTATATGTCTTCTTATTACTTCTTATGTCTTCTTAATCAAGAAATTATACATATGATAAAAATATAAAGATCATAAAGAGATAAGAGACACTAAAATTATTCTACTCGCCAGGGAAAAACCCACAAGGGGAAAACCCAAAAATCCTTATCTTATATAATTAGATAAAAATGAGATATCCAGGACCAAGACCAAGGCCAAACTGACACCAAGATGCCAAGTCCAACCCTCCTCCAAGTTACCTCAAAATTTTAAGTCCACGCTTCACCAAAACTGATCAACGTCCTGAAATTTGGATCTGTAACAAGGGATTGAAATTCAGCCCGTGGTAGCCTCATAAATTTTAACCTCTTTTCATAGAATTATATCCCTCACACCTGCAAACTGTCAAGGTAAAATATTTGGTCAACAAAGGGTTATTCTTCTTTTCTTTTCTCTTGTTTTTCTTTCTCCTTGACTGCACTTATTCTACTCCTTTGCTTGGTTCATAATTACTTGTTGTGTTCATGAATTTTCTCTAAAATGTCTCTTATATATAGTTATATGGGAGGCTCAAATGGGTGTCACTCTCGAGGGTCAAGGGGACTTGTTTAAGGAGAGATGACTTGGTCATATTATGGACTAATGACTCATCAAAAAATTCAAATTTATTTTTCGTATAAATTTCCAGATGGGACATGACTCCAATACATTTTATTTTAACTCATAATAATTTATTTTTTACTCTCTAAGCATGAATAAAATTCCATTGACACAAATATAATAAATATGATAAGTTTACATTATGAAAAAATGGCTCTAGTTACAACTTCAACACTCCCTCTTAACTAGAGAGGTATTCATAATGACTCAACATGATAATTTGAAGTTAAAATATTCATATAAGAAATTATATGGATTGATAAGCATCAATGATGATACCATCATCATAACCAACATTTTCAAATTACCAAGGCCTGGAAAAGTACACTTTATCTCTCCACTAGATCATAGAACATTACTGGGAGGCATTAAATAGAACACTACATCGCCTCTTTGAGGAACATACTCCACCTAGGTTAACGAAATTATGTCCTCATGGGACCATTTCATAATCCATTGTCACAATACTTGACACAAGGAAAATCTGATCCTCTGTACCATTCTTATATTAGATCAATGTACTTGACTTGCGACTATTAGTCTTGGTCACAATACAGATCTCCAAAATGTTGGTCCCTGATACTTATCCAATACACCATTATCCCTATCCTTGCTCATGTACTAGACTTATGACTGTTAGTCCTAGAAATAGTACATGGCACATGGAGAAAAAAGGTGTATATCCTCATTCCCTCTCAACCTGGGAGGAGATATCTACAAACCCAATCTTGTCTAAAAAATATGCAGCCTTTCCCTTAGGAAGGGACTTCATCAATATATTGGATACCTGCTCTTCAGTGGAGATGTATAGTAGCTTCATGGTTCCAATCTGCATCATGTCACAAATCATAATGGGCTTCGAACTTTCTATTTCTGTGACAATATTTGTACAACTTTGATGAATACAAAATGTCATAAATGTGTCCAACATGTCATCAAATAGTCCATAAGATATTTTATGGAGCCAAACTACTTCACAACTAATTTTACAAACTTCCATATCCTCTTCCTTCGTAGTGCAACAAAATATTGCTTCATGCTCTTCCAAGAAATAATACCAAATCCTAAGCAAAGACAACCATTATTAGTATTTGTATTCATTATCAACATTGCGAAACTAATCAATGTGTTCTTGAATCAAATATATTAGGGAAACAATTAACTTCTGGAGTATTTTGATCACAAGCTCCTCTTATTTTTATTCCAAAACTTTAGTAGTAGTGTATTCATCCAAGGTACATTAGATTCTGCTTTCAAGTCCCTTTTTCTAGTTGAGTGAAGTGAAATTCTTCCTTTTATTGGGAAAACCTTCTCAAGTCTCACTTTCATGCTGCCATTTAATGCTAAGTGTTGAATTCTTTAATGCATACTTCAAGCAACTCTCTCCTTCTTCATTCACATCTTCTACAAAAGTATTTGTAGTTTTCTACGTTTCTACCACTCTTTCATCTACTGTCAAAGCTTGGGAAACTCTTATCAATGACCTACAAATTTTATAAAAAGAGACTATGTATAGACAAAATACTATCCAAAGATAAAGAGAATAGCAACAATAGTAGTTAAAGAAATGAGAAGTAGAGTACTTAAATTTAATCAACAAAACAACTCCCTCTTAATCTTAGAAATTTTCACTAATCTTATCCTTACATCAACATGATGTAATGTCTATCATTCTCAAGAGCCACGGATTCTTCTTATAGTGGAAAAAATTAGTCCTAGGGTTTTCTTAGTTCATACATTTTTCTGGGGTTTGTAAACTCTGTATGATTCAATGTTCAAAGTATTCAAATCCTACCATACTTCAAATTTGCATATTCTACAAGTATACAAATGTGTTATTTGAAAACCCTAGAAAATTTATTGACAAGCCTTTTATATGTGAGATTGAGTTCATTTATTTCCTTGATCACAAAAACCTAGTCTTCATATGCAAGGAAAAGATTCAAATGCTAGCATATCAATGAACTATAATATATCTATACATATCTTTTTATAATACGACACTACCTTTCAAGATAACATAAGATCGTTAGCTTATTATTCATGTGATTTCACAATAACCTAGAAGACTTATCATTATATGCAATATAGTTGGCATAGGTCATTGGTTGCAAATGAACAAAATTATACGTAGCTCTTTCAACCTTACCTATCCATCCTTACAGTCTTTCTACCATAGGGACCCAGTCCTTTTGCAACAAATATTATTTGATTTTTTTTCAATGGATAAATATTATCTTCCTTCAAAAAAGGTACCTCAAATATTCAACCATCAAAATTTCAAAATTCATTGTAATTGGGGAATAGATTGGTTCTATTGGTGTAATTCATCATTCTTTTATGTATAGGAAGGGAGTCTCGATATCATGGCTATTTCACAGACTTGTTCCACAAAGATGAGTTTGGTATAACTTGTATTTACATAGACTTTCTAGAGTCTTCATATTCCTTATCACAATCCTTCTTACAAGGAAATATAACACTAGATATTCAGGATTGGAATTATTCTTAGATATTGATAATTCAACTACCTTTTCCACAGCTAAATATTTCAGAAAATATGATCCTTATGATGAAGCAATTTATCCCATAAAGATGAAGTGATTTATTGTTCATCATGTGATGATTCAATCTTAATTTACATAGATGATTCATAAGTTTTGACCCCTTCCACAGACTATATATACTTTCGGTCTTGTAGCATAGAGATGATCACAAAAATTTTGGCCTCCTGGTTCCATAGAAATTAGATTCAGACATATAGAGTGTTACAGGTCGGCCATATTGTCACATAAAATCAAAATTCCTAAAAACCTGATCAATCAACATCCTTGAACACTTTGTCATAATCCCTTTACAAAGCCCTAAGCATAACTTCTCCAAAAAGGTTGGGTTTCTGGGACTATCTTCTCAAAAAAAATGTTTTTATCCCTAGTGCACCCTATATGCACGTCCACCTACATTAGGTGAAGGTTGCATAACTTATAATTTGCACTGAACAGTGTGGGTTACTCCATTATGTAGGTGCATTGATTCTAGAATTTTAGGAAAATTAAAAAATATTTTCGAATCTTCTCCTTCCAGAAGCTTCTAAGGTGGTTTTAACCATTTACCATGGGTAGATATCTAGAATTCCTATCTGATCCCACTCTAGTGATATTATCTCTTATCCCTTGAGCTTATCCTCCCTCATAAGTGGATCTTAAGCTTAGATTGATAATCTTAAACTATCATGTTTACCTTAAAAATGTATTACCTCCCATGGAGTCTGGGTTGGATTTTAGTAATTACTAGGCTCGTTTTCGGAGATTTATAGTTCCCTCGTGCTGCTACTTTGAGCTTAAGGAGTCATTATATTCATGCATTGAGCTTGATGTTGAGGTGTGCTTTGTGGCAAGGAGGACAAGTCAATTTGGGGAGACATTTATAAAGTCAAGCTTCTATTTATGGTTGTAACTCTCTCCTTTATCTATTAATACAGAAGGAATCTTGTTTTCCTATATTTGTCATGATATATGATTGTATATTTCAATTCCATTTGATTCATTGATTAGAGATATTAGATTATGTTATGTGAATGTTGTGGTTCCTTTGCTTGCTTTAGTCATTTGTGTAGGTTCTAATTATAACACTTGGAGCTAGAGTTGAGATTACAAGAAAGGAGGAGAGAAATGCTTCCTACAAATTCCAGGTAGGTCTCTACTCCATACTCTAATTTATCTAAGGAAAAATGTCATCTTTTTTCCCCTGTTGTTTCTAGATTATGCTACTAGATCTAGGGAGTTCATTTTTGTCTGCAGAAGTGAAATTTCCTCACAACATAGAGGAAATTTCCTTTCCAAGATATATGTCATAGAAATATAATGCCTTAGAATTTGATGTATCATAATTTGGTTTTGTCATGCCTCAGAGATTCCATAGAGATATTACTTCGGTTTTTGTTGTCATTCTCCACCTTCAGAATTTGTATCTTTCAGTCTGAAATATTTACTTATGATTAGCCTCTTAAATTTCCTTGAGTAAGTAGCCTTGTCTTCTATGTCAGATTAGATGCACGTGTGTGGATTGGCTCCAATTTGGATATGTGAGTGTATTATATATATTCTTCTTCCACAAACGAATGGATGCTTCTCTACATGGTTTCAAAGGGATAAAAATTGCTTCTACAATAGTTAGGATGTCGAGAAGTTGAAATGTCTGCCTTGGATCAGTCACAAATATATTACAACTTCAGATTTGTTACCTTGATTCCTTGATCTTAGCATCTTAGGTCTTCTTGCACACAATACTTTTCGTTTCAAACTAAAGTCTACTTATGGATTCTTCAATAGTGCTCCTGCCTTTACCATGGATCTAAAACCATGTTGAGAAACCAGGTGTAGTGAAGTTTAATACTTGATTTCTATTCAATACAAGGAAAATACCCTCTATCCGAGGTTATAAAGGAGGTTTTTAGTGTTATAAAATTGGCCAAAATTGTCAAAAAAACATTTGCTACAACATCTGTTTATGGTTACGGAGGTTTTTGTGGAGCTTTTGACGAAAATTCAAGACAACTAAAAAAAAATGGGCTGCCAGAGGTTATTACAGATGTTTTTTCATCGAGTGCTACTCTGGATTTAACACACTGGTGCGTACATGAATATGGAGCCCCGGGGCTGTCTCAGTCGAACAAACGCATCGGGACGTTTAGGTGTAAAACCGCGCTGGGCGTAGTGTTGGTCATACAATGCACGGGGCCATTCTAATTGGTCTTGGGATTTTTGCGGTGCCCATAGGTTGTATCAATGCACCGGTGCGTATGCCTATATGATGCACCAGTGCGTCGTATTACAGAAAGGCACCGAGATTTATAATTGTTATCGGTATTCGTGCGATGCCCATTGATTGTAAAAATGCACCAGTGCTTATAGATACATAAACACCCTGGTAAACAGTATCACACAAACGCACCGATATTTATAACTGGTATCGGTATTTGTGCAGTGCCCATGGATCGTACAATGACACCGGTGCATATAGACACATAAACACACCGGTCGACAGTTACTGACATGCACTGGTTTTCATTTTGTTTTTTTTTAGAAAGATCGACCTGTGACAGTCCAATTATTGTGATTGTTTTAAATTTATTATTCATCAAAAGTCGACACATATATATCTTATAACAATATTCATATGAATTAAATTTTTATTAGTGCATTTGAGAACGACAATGGAGAACGCAATAGAATAAATTAAAACATATTTTATGATTATATATATATATATATATATATGAATATATATATATATATATATATATATATATATAACAATCTTTATCATACAAAATGGGACAGTTATTCGTATCCCTTTGTCTTTCAATTGGGACACTATGTCCATTACATTAAACAAAATGTCTGATCTCATGGACATATTTCAAAAAATAAAACACCTTGCTTTGATATCCAAACATAGTGATCATCATTCTTTGCTTGAACTATTGTCACTGCTAGAGCTACTTCCATGACTTGGGTTATTTTCAGGAATGTTTTGTTCACGATGTTGATTGTTTTCTTCTTCTTCACCTTCCATCTACAAACATAAAAATAAACTGAAATGATTGTATATACATTGGTGAGAATAATGAAAATTGCAATATTAAATAATATACATCAAGGTAAATCAAAAAGAAAAATGGCGTACCATAGCAACAATTGACTCATAAACTATACACATTCTTTCAAAACCATGTACCATGCCATCTTTAAAAATTTCATTTGTTGGCGCAGTTCCATACTTTGTTTCCTGCAAGTTTTATAGCCCATAACAAATCATATATTTAATATAAAAGATGTTTTTGTTCTATTAATTATAGACGGAGCTAAGTAAAACAAGATCGATGGATGCTTACAAATTCCACAATTAAATTATGATATGCCAACATATACTCACAACCCATATTTAACCCAATTTCAATCAATTCGTCTGATGGTTCTTCTTTGTATGTTAGCACCTGTTTGAAGACATTCAATGATGATTTTTGTAAAACAACTTAAAAAATACAAAAATGAAATCTAGTTAAGTTGTTATAAGGAAGTAAAAATTACTCACAAACTTAGAGATCAACTCTTTTCTTCCTTGTCATCCTGTTTTATGTATTGAATGGGTTCCATTTTCTTTTCTTTTCTGCAAAAAAATTCTTGAAAATTATTATTTAATGCTAAATTGTTTATTTATTGTACCTAATGATCGAAAAATTCAATGATTACATATTAAATTTGAAGCACGTTTTTGTTGAGATGGCTCCTCTTGCGATGCAATTTTGTCCATTTCTTTGACCATCTCCTTGTACACCTTTTTGGACATTCCTACTAGCATATTTCTGATATCAGCTCACTCATCTTTTGAGATTTTCATAATCTTCCTGAAAATGTAACATGACAATAAAATATTTAATTTTTATATTGTATATGAAAAGCAAATATAACAAAAGTGATATTTATAAATAATTCTAGATAAATATTTAAAGGAATATTACTTTTTCATTCCTTCTTTTTTGTTGTTGTACGTTTTTGCTATTAAAAGTCTGACATGTCTCATTGACCAAGTCTCTGGAAACTCTTCCTATAGTTTAGATAAAATTTGGTTCTTGGAGTCATTGGATTGATTTTTGTATTGTAAGTGGAAAGAACATCTATACATTCGTTCCACTAGATCCCTCAAACTTTTGTAAAAGTTTTTCCCCCTTTCGTTAACTTCCAATACCACTCTAGATGAGCTAAGGAGCAATTCATTTTCATTTGCATGTTCTATTTTTTTCTTTTCTTAGAACAACATTCCTTTTCTAAGTTGTTGGTCCCTGTAGAACATTAAACAGATGTGAATTAGTAGACTGTTTGACACATCTTATCTAATAATTTTAAGTATATTATTAATGATAATTAAAAAAAGAAACTCATATTGGATCGATAGTATTTTTTTTATTCACCTGATTCATCCTTTTGCAATTTTTCCATTAAAATTTTACGCTCTTCTGGTCCTAGATTAGAAATAATCATATTGAGCTTCGTCATTTTGTGGCTCTGCATGATACACAGTAAACAATACATATTAGTTAAACTTACATATAGTTCAAAAATAATATTTTTTATAAAGAATTTACAAATAACTTGCCTTTTTTTCTTTTCTTGATGTGTTAACAATATTTTTTTTACTTGATCTCTTGTCAGTCATTTCTTTATCAATCTGAAACCTGTACCATAACATTCATTAATATATTTATAAATAAATTCTCAACTTTTCAGGTAGAAAATAAATCTCAAGTCACTGGTGCGTCTTTCATGAGGTGCGCACCGCAGTCGGTGCGTGGGGATATAAAAAATGCACCACAAAACATTATAATAGACCGTGTGGTGCGTTGGGTATTATAAACGCACTGCACAAATAGTGTAATAGACTGTACGGTGCATGGGGTATTATAAACGCACCGTAAAAATGGTGTAATACACCGTACGATGCTATCCTCGTTAAATGGATCACCAATGCTCTATTTCAGATATGGTGCACGGATTTAGAAAAAATGTTTTCATTTTTTTTACTACACAGTACTTGCGTGGTGCGCTGTATAATACAACGCACTGGTGCGGTAGCGTACGCAGGGCGCACCGATAAAGAAAAATCCATTTTTTTGAAAAATTCATGCAATGGCCAAATGGATTGGGATTTGTCTATGCAAGTCGTCCCGTGGATTGGACATCAATCTAAAATGAAAAGCCCTAATTCTGAAATCACAGAAATAGGGAGAAGAAAGGGAAAAAACAAAAAATTGAAGGGTTTAGGGTAAAAATGGATAGAACTACATAAAAAGTTAAAAAACTACAGAAATAAGTAAAAAAAATAATCAAATTTAATCACGAGATGGTTTTAAATTCTATGATACAGGGTTTGAATCACCAGAGGTTTGGTTTCTGATTGTCTGAATACTTTTGTTCGAACATATTTCGCTGCTCCATAGTGCCCTCGTGCTCTCTTGCTCCAAGTCTGTCTCTTGCAAATATATGGCTGAAAATTTTAGCAAAAATAGTGAAATAATGAAAAGTGTTTAGTATTTAAAGAATTATTTTATGAAATTAGATTTTCGAAAATATTTTGCCACCCATTTTTCAAATTGCCGCTTTTTTTTCACTTAAAGAAAATAGAGTTGCATTTTTTTATTTGCATTTATTCGTTACCGGTGCAGAAGAGTTGTGAAGCACCAGTGCGTCTTAGTAATACGACGCACCGGTGTGTGTTATGATGATAAGCGCACCGGACTGTATAAAGTTCTTTTTTTTTATGTAAGATCATAATAAAATAATGATAATTCTAAAGTACACGAATTTTTTTTCATTATTTTCTGAACTTTATTATGTTATAAAAATTCATATTATTCTAGATTTGTTATTTTACAATTATTTACAAATTTACAAATTTAAATATTTTAATAAAATCATTTCACATTAATACAATTAAAATTTTCACATTAATAGAATTAAAGTTTTACAAATATTTTACATACAATTAGAATTAGAATTAGAATTAGAATTAGAATTTTATATTAATTTCACATACATGAATTACGATTAGAATTAGAATTACCATTTTAATTTTACATACAATTACATTTACAATTTTACATAGAATTACAATTACAATTTTACAAATATTTTACATACAATTCAATTAAAATTACAATTACAAATACAATTACAATTTTAAAATTTTACATACAATTACATTTACAATTACAATTACAATTTTACAAATATTTTACATACAATTCAATTAAAATTAAAATTACAAATACAGTTTACAATTTTAGAATTTTACATACAATTAGAATTAGAATTAGAATTTAAAGTTTTTCATATATACAATTACAATCATTTCACAATAAATTAAATATTACAGTTACAATTAAAATTTTACATTAGTAAATATTTTACATACAATTACAGTTAAAATTACAATTGTTACTAATACAAATACAATTTTACAATTTTACATAAAATTAAAATTTCAATTTCAATTACAATCACGACATAATATTTAATAAATATCATGGTCATTTAATATTAAATTAATTAATACACATCATCACGATCATGATAACCATCGTACAAACATCATATTCGACTAAAAAACACATTCAAACATCAAATTAACATTATATATTAACATCATCACAACACAAACATCAAATATACATCTCATGTCAAATAACTCATGCTATCACATATACACATTTATCTGCAAGCTAAACATTAAATGAACATATCTAACATGACCTAACAATATGCTCCACATCATGATGATCACCAGCATGTAAATTAGTACAAATGTAACATGAACATAAAATACATGGACCATATATATATATATAACTGAATAATGTTAAAAATATACAACTATAATATAAATGTCATGGATCAGCTGGTGGTAGTATAACAACATCAATAGCAGTATAAGTGGAGGCCTGCTCAGTAAAGGGTGCAGCCTTGACGGTCGATGGTCGAGCCTACTCATGATCATGAACACTAGTCCTGATGGATGCATCGACAACTAGTGGTAGTACAACATCAATATAAGCAATAGTAGTGGAGGCCTACTCAGTCAATAGTGTAGCCTCGACGGTCGATGGTCCAGGTGCCTGCTCATGATCATGACTAGTACTGATGGATGATGCAGCAGGCTGCTGACTAGACGTGGCCAATCGTACAGCCTCATCTCCATGATAACTGCTACTAGATGCTGCTAGTGGAGCCTCATGCATGTGAGTCGCTGCTCGTGAACTGTCCATCACGTGTTGCAGCTTGACTACGCCTATAGCTATGGACAGTCCTCCTCAGTCGTGTAACAACTGTCGTAGCTCCTACGACATGCCACATCAGGCCGTACATGTCATGCGACATGTCTCTCCACATTCGTGACAGCCTATTATCGGCCTGTATGTCTTTGTAATGAGCGGGCCTGATTCTCGCATCAACAATCAATGCACAGAGTTGGTTTCCCAACTCCATCCTCTATCTAGTCTCAGGTCGACCGCACCTAGAAAAAGGCGGTGCCAGTGCACCATGAGCAGGAGCATGTCTCTCTGCTGCACCGACCTCATCCTGATCATGATCATCCTCGGCATCGGCCATGTCCTGATCGTCATCAGGATCCACACCTGGATCATGTGGTGGATCCAACATCTCCTTGCCATCAAAAGAGCCAATGTCTGCAAAATATATACTAGTACACAACAATAATTAGACAATTTCATTACACAATTTAATAAAAACAAGTTAAAGTACATGTTAGAATAAATATAAATAAAACAGTAATATTACCTCTATCATCTGGCGGCTCATCATCTGTGAAGAGGATGTTGGGACACCATCACAAAACTAATCCAACATAAGGACATGGGACCATAATGAATGGATGCAGCCCGTCAACACTGGCTAGTAAGTCAAGTGCATCATGCGATATCCTCGATGGAAACATAGTGTCTCCCCTTTTGGGCATCATCTACCCCCACATGTGCATCCGGGCCTCAAACATCGGCCTACGAGACTGTCGAACAAAACTAGGTCTCATATTTGGAAACCTCTCAAAAAATAAACAAAATAGCTCTGAAGAAAAAGGGAAGTTGACCCTCCCTTGTGCATGAGCACGACATTTATCTAAGGCCGTACAAAACTACCGCATAAAAATGGCAGACCACTTGACAAGTCGTGGCTGTTGTACTAAATAATCAACATAATATAAAAGCGAGCAACTAATGTGTTGTCTGTCACTGGTGTTGTGCGAAATGGTCGAAATGATAAGTGAGAGGAACTTCACGTCCTGTCTACGAAATGCACCTATACATAGCTGACCTCCACGTACCTGAAACTTTGAAGGAGACAGTACATGTGCTTCAATGTATCTCTGGGAGTAAACTAACTGACTCCCTGCTACACAATCAGCTGGCACGTCTGGGAATGAGGGAAAATCCACCCCTCTCCTTGATAATCCTGTAATAAAATAAATATCCTCCTCAATGGGTGTGTACCACTGGTCAAGACCAACATGGAAATCTTATCGATGGGCATTCCACCTATGGATAAGATATCTCAAAAAAACACTATGGGCCCTTAGGGAAGTAGCCTCCTCATAGAACTTGAGGAGGCCTACCTGCCTAAGGATCCCTTGAGCATCTGTTGTAATAGGGCGAGGGTATGCATCTCTCTCCCTCTCTTGGGCTTCCCATTGGCAAATCATTTCATACTGTTCAACCTATTGTTGATGTTGTTCCTCCTCTTCTCTCTGAATCATTGACATATTAAATAATTTTTTTTATTAAAACATACATGTATTTAGGAATATGCATATATATATATATTTTTTGAAAAAAAAACAAATAAAACAGTTGGTGCGCCACAAAAACAGTCACACACTGGTCGTGGTGCAACTTAAGTTTGTAGCGCACTGGTGCCAGTGCCCCTAATGAAATACAACGCACCGGCCTCAGTGCAGTTGTCTATTTTTCAAGCACCATTGACTATATCTAAGTTCAGAATAGTGGTGAGTTGACTGAAATATATGCCCCGGAGCGTATAGTCGTGTCAGTGCACTGACTTCATGACAATTACATAGTCGATGGTGTGGTCTTTTACCCGGCCACATCATTGACCCTCTTGGAATGCAGAATGTAGTGCGCTGACATACACTGTGGCAGATAATTCCGTCAACACATCGCACTGGGATTCCATGGTCAATGGTGCACCTGGCTAAATAAGCGCACCGCATTTTATTTTATTTTTAATTTAAAATTATGTGGGGTGCCTTTCAGAATTGCCCCAGAAACAACGTAGACACCGTTAGCACCGGTGGCGGTGTGGCTTGTAAATTTTATAGTCAGAACTGCTATCTGGTGCGAGCTGAACAACTCAGGTGCACCGCGTGACAAGTTTTTTTTTCTCTTTTTTAATGGTTATTTTTAAGGTTATTTCAAATTCTAATCCACTAAAAGGCTTAATTATGGAAAAAATAGAAAAATACTTGTACATTTCGCCGTTGAGGAGGCATATTGGCTGTAAAATTTGCAAAAGAAATTTTGACCACCGTTTTTCAAAATGAAAGCTGGAGATTGGTGGCTAATGCAGAGCAGCAGCAGTGCAATGGGTGCAATGAGAGCATCGATGTCAGGTCGGCTCAGAGAAGGGGAAATGGCACCGGTGCTTGAGAGCTCTGGAGCACTGAGGAAAGTGAAAAATGTGGTTTTTTGGCCATAAAGTTTTTTTTATTTAACCTTGTTCCGGTGCATGGGATAGGCGCATCGGTACGCTTGCTTAAAACCACACCGGGCGGTGTCAGATTTGGCGTGTTGTTAACAATGCACAGGGGTGGTTCCCTAACACCGCACCAGGATGTTTTAGTTTTGGCGTGATGTTTTGATGATGCACCGGGGTGGAATATTCGTAACGCACCGGTGCGGAATAGTCTTAAAGCAACAGTTTTTTGGCCTTAATTTTTTTTTATTTAACGCTATTCCAGTGCATGATTTTTCTAGGCGCACTGATGCTCTTAGATAAGAACGCATCAGCACGTTTCTGTTTTGGCGCGGTGTTTTATGATGCACCAGCACATAAGAGTAATGAAGCACCAGTGCGTGACCATAATAGGACGCCCCAGGCGGGTGTGTACGTCGCGCACGCTGTCCGGTGTGCCAATGTTTTATGCGCACTAGTGCGTTCTATGGTAGAGTGCGCACCGGTAATTGAGAGCTCAGGAGCACTGGAAAATGAAAAGTCCAGGTTTTTTGCCTTTTTTTTTTTTTTAATTTAACCCTTTACCGGTGCGTGTGGTTTATAGGCACACCGATTCTTTTTCTTACAAACGCACCGGTCAGTTTGTGTTTTGGCGCATTGTCTTATGATGCACTGGTGCGGTTTATTTCTACCGCATTGGGTGGTTTCGGTTTTGGCACGGTGTTTTATAATGCATTGACGTGGAAGAGTTGAGATGCATCGGTGCTATAGAATAATATGACGCACCAGGCGGGTGTGTACGGAGTGCACGGTGTCCGGTGTGCCAATGTTTTTCTGCGCACTGGTGCTTTTAGTATTGCAAAGAACAGGGGTGACGTTTAATGATAAGCGCACCGAGTGGAAAACATCTGCAAAACCCTCCACACGCCAACCTCCTCTAGTAACCTCCACTAGAAATGGATGTATGGGGTATTTTTCTATGGGGTTCCTCAAAAACATCCGCTAGAGGGTCTTTTCCTTGTAGTGATTCTTGATAATTAATTGTGAATATTAAATGTCTTTTTATTACTTCTTATGTCTTCTTCATCAACCAATTATACAGATGTTCAAAATATAAATATCACAAAGAGACAAGAGACACCAAAATTATGCTACTAGCTAGGGAAAAACAGACAAGGGGAAAACCCAAGAATCCTTCTCTTATAGAATCAGATCAAAATGAGATATCCAAGACCAATACGAAGAAAAAATTATCACCAAGATTTCAAGTCTAACCCTCCTTGAAGTTACCTCCAAAGTCAAATTCAATGCTACTCCAAAAATGGTCAATGTCCTAAAATCCAGATCTGTAATAGGGGGATGAAATTCAGCTTTGGTAGCCTCAGAAATTTCAACATATTTTCACAAAATTTTTCCCTCACACATACAAAATGTCAAAGTCAAATGTTCAGTCAACAAAAGGATATTCATCTTGTATTTTCTCTTATTTTTCTTTCTCCTTGACTCGACTTGTTCTACTCCTCTGCATGGTTCATAATTTCTTCTTGTTGTGTTCATGAATGTTCTCTCAAATGATTCATACAATCTATTATATAGATGTCCAGTAGGGTCAAATGGGTTGTCACTCTAGAGGGCCAAGATGACTTGTCCAAGGAGAGCCGACTTAGTCATATTGCGGGTTAATGACCATCATAAAATTTAAATTTATTTTTCTTATAAATTTCCAAATGGAACATGACTCTAATGCATTTTATTTTTGACTCATAATAAATTATTTTTTACCCTTTTTGAATCTCTAAGTATGAATAACATGCTTTGAAAAAAATATAATAAATATGATAAGTTTACATTATGAAGAACGATTGTAGTTACAACTTCAACAATAGATAGATATGGAGAGAGAGAATGTGTGTTTGGATGGTGAGATAGAGAGACAAAGAAGGAGAGATGGAGGGAGATATAGAAATACATGGTGAGGGGAGAGATTGAAAAAGAGAGAGAGAAAGATAGGGATGGAGATAGAGAGATAATCTAGGGGATTAAAAATTTGCTAAAAATAAAAATGCTCAAGTTCTCCCAAAATTGGTTCCAAATTGTAGATCTCGATGTTTTTATTCCAACAATGCTTGAATTGCCTCAATTTGACATCGTATAAGAAAGTTATCGCATTTTGAATTTTTTGACAAATAGCTAAAAAGTCAACTTGCAGGGTTGACTAGGTAGACTGTACGATGATGTGGTGCTAACATCAACAAAATGACTGGGTGGTATGGTGGTTAGGTGGGCCAATCCTATGAGGATAAGTGGTGAGTTTCTATTGGTAGGTGGTGATTGTGGTTGGACCAACCACATGCCACCACGTGGCCTAATGAAAGGCAACTAGGTGGCCCAATGAAATGCAGCCGCATGGCCCACTGAAAGGCAGCCACATGGCCCTATGGAAGGTCACAACATGGCTCTAGTTATTTATGAAAATTTTTGGTTGTTCGACCGACCAACCTCCTCGAGGTTCGACCCTATGACCTCTGACAACACAAACCACCACTCTACTGTTACGCCACATTGTTACTTATTATTGCAATGTTGACCACATATATTTAAGGTGTAGTGGTTGGCAGTTTGGTGGGGGGTGCTGGCAGGCTTACCTAACTAGCCCAACCCCAAGTTATATGGCATGGTGCATGACCATGGCGAAAAGTGGAGGGGCAGAGTGTGTGGCCCCAACCCCAGTTTCATTGATATCAATGTAGCCAACGGTGGATGAAACGGGAGGGGCGTTCATGCACGTGGCGCCATGCCTATGCCCAAACTATGACCACATTACACCTCAAGCGACTAGGAGCAGGGGTCAGCGGGAATTTGACCTCTGGCCCGCACCCCATTGTCACATTGATCACCATATGAACGACCGAGAAGCATAAAATTCGGGCATGGGAGTCAAATTAACTATCTGACAAATTCGATTATTATCGACGGATTTTTGGTCGATCCCGCCATCTATTTTTGTGAAAATGTCTTTATGAAATGATGCCAAAGCCATTTTTTGTTGCTAGTTTTGACATAAGGTTGATTTTGCAGAGAAATTAGCAAGGAAATGAAGAAGGACACCTAACTTGGCCCATTTTCAGCCTTTTTGAGCCCAAAAAGAGCCTACACAGGGGTTTTTGGGTGTTCTGGTCAGAATGAATGTGTTACTTTTTCAATTTGAGAATTGTATGTTGATGTAATTTGAAATTTGAGAATATAATTTAAAGGGCCAAAATTGGAAATTAGACACAGAGATGTAGCCTAGGAGGGGTGAAATCCATCATCAAATTGTTGTTTTGTGATGTTGCATGTTGTCTATTTTTCGTTGTTTAAATCTGAAAAAATTAACATAGTTTGTGTGATTTTGCAGTATTGATCCATTGTGTTAGTCATCAGTATTTTTCACTTGTTGGTGATGACTAGTTGTAACAACCAAGTTTTCTAGCAGATGATCTAAAAATTTGTCAAATTTGCCAGCTGGGAAAACACCCATCAACTTTTTTACCCTCTTACCTTTCAGTCTGCCCATGACGAGGTGAAACCTCATTATCAAATCTTGCCTAGCCTCAGTCATACTAGTCTTCCCATCAGCTTTAAAGGAGCAATCCAAATCTATCCAAAATGTCTCCCCTAAGTTAGGAAGTGGCGCTTTAAGCATTTTTCCCTTGACAAGCTACTCTAAAGCCAAAGAACCTCCATCTGCTATAGACCAATCTTAACAAACCTTCCCATTCTACAAATAAATTTGGTTACAGCCCTAGGTCGCGCTACTAATACACCCTCAAGTCTCAGCAATTCATGTACCATAAGTCAAACTGATTCTAGGTGTTTTTACAGTGTTTTAATGGACCTTTCAAGGACAGAGGCCTACAAGCATCTCAGAAGACAGTATTTGGCTCCACATGAGAAGACAACTGCTTCTCAATGTGATCTTGAGCCTGGGATGCAGCTACAGAGCAAAGAGTTTTTTCATCAAGCTCTTGCGATCACATTCAAAGCCTGAAAGGACAGTAAAGGGAAAAATAGCACTGTCACAGGGCTGATGATACAACATGACTGAAAAACCTCCTTCATCTATAAGCAGAGGGTTTGAAGACTGAAGAACCTCCTTCATTTCATAAGTAGAGGGTTGAAGACTAAGAGCACCTCCTCCATCTACAAGCAGAGGGCCAGAGCAATGACTGATTCTAGGGTTTTTCACTGACTGAGAGACAAATGATAAAAAACAATAGGAGACAGTTGAAACAGAGAAATGATGTAAAAGACAAAAAATAAAGCAGGGGTACCACTGTAATCCAAGAAGGTGAAACTTGTCTCTTATCAAGGTTTCTTTCAAAAAAGCAGTCTGAAGCCCAAATAACACAACTTTGTTGTTGGTTGAAAGATAGGTCATGACACAGGCCAAAGGACATGATAAATGGTGTTTCAAAAGGCCGTATTTTTCCTGTTCATAAAGAATTTATTTTTAGATATACATCATAGTGAACAGAAGGAAATTTGAGCTCAGTTCCCAAAGAGGCAGTGCAACTGAACACATAGGTTCATAAATGTGCAAGCAAGATCATGACATGTTTTTCAGGTCCTAGAACCCAATAAAAGCAATATATGCATGCCACTGTTACAAAGGAAGGCAGTTCCTTATGAAAAAGGGTCAAAGGAACCTCACTGTTGCATTCCAAGTGAAAGGAGAGTTTTAAAGAAATCCCCTTTTAAAGGACAGAGGATGGGAAAACATGAGTAAATGCAACTGATTTTTTTTTGCACCCACAGTCAGAAGAGGAACTTAAAGGACACCTAACAGTCAAATCATTTTCACAGTAGGGCATCATTACCTCCAAAGCATCCAGAGCAGACACTATTAGTTTAAGGTTCAAAAGGGTAAATCTACCTCCTTGCAAAATGGCAAAGGATGCTTCATCAAACATTGGTGTATTGTTGAGTGGATTCTCCATGTTGAAAATATCACTAAATGGTCAGGTTCATAAAAGAGCTGCTCATTTCCACTGTGACACTTATTCGAATAAAAGGTATCAAGTTATGATTAAAAGGATAAGGGTTCCAGTTTTGCTTTAAAAAGAGAAACAACAAAGGCCTTTCAAACATCTCTTAAAGAAACCCTCATCAAACAAATGTGAAAGGGACTTTGGTGTTTTCGCTTTCAAAAAGGTTAAGGACCGTTGCCATCCATTTTGCATTTCAAAAACACAAGGGAATACTCCTCTTGCTATCCTCGAGATCAGAGAAAGGAGTTTTGAGCAAATTCACAGAGTTTTTGGGCTTATTGACCACGCGGCGCTCCTGTAAACTTACGCGGTTCGTTCAGGCACAAATTTTACACAGCACTACACTACCGCACGACGCGCCTGTAGCCTTGGGTCACGTTGGCCCGACAAATGACCCGACAGTTTTTTGCACAGTGCTCTCTCAGTCTAACGTGCCGCGCATGTTTTCAACATTCAAAACGCCTTCAAAAGCCCTGAAACGCTGCTCCAACTCCTTAATAAGGGCTGCCATCAAATTGTAAAGGTATTCTATGATGCCTCACTATTGTTAAATTTCTAAAGGGTGAATATTGCTGTGTTTTTCCAAGACCGAAATGATGATAAAAAAAATGGATGAAGTTTCCAGTGTGGACATAAGGAGCTGTGTTTTATGTTTGAGACTCGGAATTGCCATGGTTTTGTTTGCCCAAACCCTGATATAGTGAAACTGGTGGATTTTTATTGCTATCAAAAGACCATGTAAACTACCCTCCAAACAGTATTGAAAGGTGCAAAACAATGTCCAAGGGGAGGAACACAGTATTTGGAAAAGAAAAAAAGTGGGTTTAATTTCATGAAAAGTGATCACTATATAAGTGTTTTTGATATTTCAAAAGTCATCTCTATGGTGTAAAAAGGGAAAAAAACCACTGTTGCCTCCTTTGTTCTATAAAGCAGACTTTAGTAAGTGGAGCTACCATTGCATTTGGAAGTATTGTCCAACTCTGTGTGAGGAACAATGAATAAAAGGGCGGTGCTTTGGTTAAGAGGAGTTTTTGTTGTTTGATTGCTACAGGTATTTTGTGTTCACATCAAAAACACCAAAGGCTCTGTGACCTTATCCAAGCTCAGAAAATCAGTTGACTGTGTATGTATTTTAAATTGACTGTGGGCTTATCATTAAGATTATTTGTTGAGTGGCATATAAAGGGAAAAATAGTGTTTTGGAAAGAGCAGAGGATTTTGTGTTTAAAAAGTCATCTCACACAGCATTTGAAACAAATTTTACCTTGATCAAACAATGATTGACAGTGAAGGTGAGACAGAGCAGCAGGAGCAGCATAACAGTGATGAAAAAGGACAGGAAAAGGGGTAGCCTTATGAGACAGAATAGCAGCATAAAGATCATGAAGGGAATTCTCCAAAGCATGTGCTAGCTGCCTCTCCTAGCAAGGGGCCATGACTTCTTCACCAAAGCTAGAATGCCAAGCAACAAAAAAGAAAACCAAGAAAGGCTCAAAACTGCCCAAAGAGGGCGCTCGGTGAGAAAAAAGGAGAAAGAAACCTCTAGGCTTGGAATTTTGGCCCGAGCTTCTAGACATGTTTCTAAAAATCTTTGAGGGACTTGCTCACCAAAATTGAGCGAATTTTGACACAATCTTGTTTTTTGACATTTTTGGGCCTAATTGCATAAAATCATGGGCGCCGCCATTTAGGTTTGGAACATCCTTAACTCTTGAGAATGGTACCATTGGATGTATTAAATTTAGGGGCATCTACTCAGAAATTTTCAGAGCATTTGAAGTTGTTTTGGTCCCCCAAAGATACAAAAAACACTCACTTTTTCAACATTCTGCCCCGTTTATCAGCAAGGTTTATTTTCTGGGTTTTTACACACATACCTATTGTTGGAGGACTTCTAGGCATCATATTGGGAAAATTCAAGTTTTTTCAGAAAGTAGACACTCAGAGATTTCCAGCGAGCTATCATGAGCCTCGTTTTGACATCAGGAAGGCTGCCAAAAATTGTCGGCAAGTCAGGGGACCTTTTGCTGATGTATTTTTTGAGTATTTTTGTAAAATTTGAACCTTTCAAAGCTGATCTTTCCTCATGTGCGTTTAGCTATTTTTGTACATGATAAGTTATGGAAAGTCAATATATTTCCCCTTTTTAGCAATTTTTGAGATATTTATTAGATATTTTGTGCCTTGAGCTTTGCAAAGTCTTAAGGACAAGTTTAGATATTTATTTTGAACCAATGGCTAGCTAGTTGCCTTGGTTGGTTTTCCTCCTCTTTGGCCTATATATTCCAAGAGGATTCATTGTAATAGGAGGCTGAACTTGATGATAGAAGCAATATATGGTCATATAAGCTTTGGAAGAAATACTTGTCTCATGCTCTTGGATAGTCTCTTGGATGTTCTTGGATGATGAAAGAGGATTGTTGTTGATTCCATGACTTGGTAGAATGGTATAGTGTCTCTTTCTTTGTTTTGTTTTCTAGTTTTCATTCATGAATCCATGTTTCTTGCTTGCTATAGATCAGTAGAGAACAAATTTGAGACATGCCCTTGGAGGCACCTCAAATTTCCTGTTTCTTCATAGCTTCCATGTTTTCTTCTTCCTTAGTCACATTAAAGAATTATTGATTGCTCTTTAATAACTTAAGGATATTGTTGCTTATTTCATTCATGGTTCTATGCATGTTAAGTATGATTTACGGTACACCCTTCTTACCAATGGCTAGCCATAGCTCCATCCATGAAATTTCTCTTTGATTGATTAGATTGTCATTTGTTGAACCAAGGAGGTCTTGTTTCGATCTTGCCCTTTGCCTAAGACTATGCAATCTTGTTTTCAAAGTGCCCAATAACTTGAAGTACTGTGTTTAGGCGTTCCGGCATAGTGGTTTGAGTTGTTTGTCTCTCTTAAGTGTTTTCCCCAAAGTCTGATAGCCATTTCCCAAAGTTAGAGGGTGATATATCTCTATGCATGGCTTGAATGTTTATTTCTATGTATTAATTAGCTTATAGTTACATTTCTCATGATTAATGGTTTGCCCTACCATGTTTATGTTAGCTATTAAACTAGTTATGCTTGAAACCCTTTGTTGTTCCCAAACTTGATGTCCATTTTATTCCATTTTTCCCAAAGATCCTTTCTACCTCGAATCAAATCGACCCTTCAACAGCCTTGTATCACCGTCTGATAGCTTTCTAGACCTTTTCGACCCCATAGCCCAGTTGATCTGACATATTTTTACCTATCTTATATCTTTAATCAGTTTCATCCCTCACAACCTAAAAGCCAAAACCAAAAAACCTACTTCATAACTAGCCTAAAATCAGAACACAATAAGCATAACACACAGATATCCCTTACACATATAGAGAGAGACCTCTCTGAGTACAGGAAGGCTAGGTCCTTGGGCTCCAAAGATTGGTTTGATGTTACACTTTCATTTGGCTTGCTAATCAGCAAAATCACGGGACCCTAACACATTGCCCATAAGACATAAACTATCTTGAAATTTTTTACAAGAAACCTTCAATTTTAATTTCAGATCAGTTTGGTATCAAAGCATGGTTGTTGTGAAGGTTTGAAAATTTTTGCAAGTGATTTCTTTAATGATTACAAGGTCTAAATTGAGAAGAGGAGAAGGAGTTCTTGAAGAATCAAACCCTAAAATTGGTTTAAGGAGGTCAAAAAATCCAAAAAATCCACCAATCATGGCACATGAAGAAGGAAAAGAGCCGATGTCTAAGGATGAGAGAAATTTTAGAAATGGTTTCTATGATATGTCTAAGATGGTGAAAGTGTTGTACAATGAGAGGACAAAAAGGTTGCAAGGAGAAAGTTCAAATCATCCAAAAGCTAATGGGAAAAATCCTCCACCTCCACCTCCTCCTTCACCTCCATTTACACCTCCATCCTCACCTCCTTCTTCACCTCCTTCATCTCATAGACCTACTCCTCCTCCATCTCCCAAAGGACATGTTAAGTCTCCTTTGATTAAGCTTGATGTCAATTTTGAATTGCCTATGTACATTGGGGAAGTAAATGCTGAAAATTTGGATAATTGGTTTCATCAAATTTAATTCTAATGCATGATTCAAAATATTGATGATGATGTTACAAAGATCTAGCTTAATTCTCTTCGTTTGGAAATTGCAACCCTCATCTGGTGGGAGGCCAGAATTCAAGAAGATTTCAAGAAAAGTGGTAAAATCATCTCTTCTTGAAATGATTTTATAACTGCATTCAAAAGAAAATTTTATCCATTATCTTACATGAAAAAATAAATTATGGATTGAAAAAAGTTTAGACAAGCTAAAGGCCAGAGTGTCCAAATTTAAACACAAGAATTAAGAATAATATCTTTAATATTGGGTGTTTATTTGTCATCACAAGATACTCTCATTAAATACATAGGTGGATTACATAGTTATTTGAGACATTCTATAATTATGTTTAATCCCACCAATATATATGAAGTATGTGTTCAAGAAAATCATTTAGAATCAAGAGGCAAGAATGTTCCTTAAGAGACTTGCAAGAAACCTTTCAAATCTGGAGACAAAGGAAAGGGGCAGTTTAAAGGAAAAGGAAAAAATAATGCTACAGTTAAGAAAGAGGGAGAGAAAATTGCCTATAATTTTTTTTCAAAATAAGGCCATGATGAAGACCAATGTTGGAAATTTCATCCAGAAATGAGACCAAAGAAGTTCAATAACAAGGGGAAACCAAAGATTGTTGCTAAAACTCAACAAGATCTAGGATTTGATTCAGGCGATGAAACCAAAATCATAGTCATGGGAATGAAAGGTACAAATACTAATGCAAGTACTATTTCTTCTAGCGATCCAGGTGGATATTGGTGGCCACTTTCCTATTCCATCTAGTCAATTTCATTATTTTTCTTATTTACTATTTTTAGCAGTTTTTTGAGTCCTGAACTTCCGAAGCTATTTTGAGGCCCCAAACGAATTTTTTTGGGCATGATTCCTCCATCAATTTCATATATGATACACTAGTGTTGTATTCCATAGAGATATCTTACCAAAAAGGTATCATATGTGTCAAACAGAGATAATATGACCAAGTTACGACCCTGGGAAGTTAACTACCCAACTAACCCCAACAGGGCCCATAAATGCTTGGTGTTACATCTCCTCGAGTTAGGTTTTTGGTTTTTTAGGGTTTTCTCTTATTATTCAATAACAAAAATTCCCTTGAGACTCATCGTAACATAGTTCATAGGCATGTAGCCACCACATCTCTTCTTAGAGATAAGCTATCATCGCTCGAGCTAGTTTATTTGCTATTATGTTCGTAAGAATTTTTCAGTATTTGATATTAATGGAATGAAGTGTTATTCCTCCTACATCTTTGCGTTTATGTTTATTTTTGTATTTTTTTTCATTCCTGCATAAATCTGAATTAGTTATCTTAGAGCGGCCTGGTCTTTCTCGATCTTTCTTTGCATGTCCCCAATGAGGTCGGGGTATAAGGAGTTAGGGATCGATCTGGTTGAACCTTTGCAAGATCAGCCTCACAAACCCTGATGGCCTACCATGGTGGAAGAAAATAAAGAAGAGGGAGCAGGAGATGCTATGAAAATATTGCTTGAGGAGGCCCTTGAGAAATAAAGGAATGTGATTATGGATAAATTTGCCTCGATCCTTCAATGAATACCCACCGATAGCGCATCTGCATCCAACAACCACTCTAGAGGCACCACTCCTTTCAAGGTATAATTCAACTTCGACATTCCTGTATTTGAAGGCCAGATAGATGGAGACGTCGTAGATAGATGGTTGAATTTGTTGGAAGGGTGTTTCTTGGTCCATGATTTATCTGACCGAGAAAATATTACTTTTGAACTCCTCAAAGATGCCCCCCATGTCAAATACTGGTGGGAAACCTACTGTGAGCAAAAGGACGAGAGGGAACCCTCTCTGTTCTCAGCCACACCCACTTGGAATTTGTTATGAGATAGAATAAAAGAATAATATTACCCCCTGGGGAGCTATGAGGAAAAATTCATCCAATGGACCATGCTACGACAACAAAGGGATCAAGATGTGCACGAGCTGAAAAATTTGTTCCATACCTTGCGCACAAAATTGGGTATTAAATATTCAGAGAAAAATTTGGTGCTCAAATACTGCAGTTTTTTACACAGATACATTCAGGAGGAAATGGAGTTCCTAGATATTACCTCGCTCAACACAACATATCGATATTCCGCCATGATTGAGCAGAAATTTAAGTAGAAGAAGTGAGACTTTGGATCCATGAATTCAAATCCAGGGAAAGGCATCCCTGAACCGTAGGAAAACTAGAAAAGACAAAGTGAGGCGACTCAAAACAACACTAAAAATCCAAATAAGGACATGGGGAGGTGGTGTGAATTTCATAATAGCTCCATTCACAACACAAGCGAGTGTCAGACCAAACAGTTGTTGGTGGATGAACTGAAGGCATCCAAAATAGATGCATGTTTTGATTCTGAGTTAGAATCAGACAAGAGTAATGAAAAAGGGAAGCAAATAATTGATGCAGAATCTAGTGCCACCATTTCCGCAACTAAGATCCAGAAGGAGGAACCTGAAGATCCATAGGAGGGGGAGTGCCTATTCCATTCCCAAATGTAGGTGAAGGGCTCTCCACTACAATTACTTGTTGATAGCGGAAGCCAAAATAACCTCATCTCAACTGAGGTCATGAAGTGGCTCGACCTTCTAACCACATCACACCTACATCCATATACCATTGGGTGGCTTCACCAAGGAAGATATCTTCGCGTCTGCTAGCAGTGCCGCATTCTGTATAGCATCAATCCCTTCACGGATGAGGTACTGTGTGATGTTGCTCCTCTTGACATGTATGATGTATTATTAGGCCAGCCATACTTGTGGAAGAGACATGTTGTGTATGAGTCTAGGCCTTGTTATTTTATTATTACTTTGGTAAATAAGTTGTACAGGATACCAGAGGTAGTACTGCCTTCCGCCATCTCTTTTAGTACTGAAAAGCAATGTAGTAATATTATTTCCCAAAACGCGAAATTTGTTTTCATTACGATTCACCCACAAGGCAAGAAGAATATTATGGTCGCAACCTCCAAACAATTCTCCCCTGCATGGAAAAATGATATGGAAAAAGACGTGGAGGAATACAAGGACATTTTCTCCTCACCCACAGAGGTTCCTCTACACAGTCAGGTCAAGCGCTCCATTGATCTGACCCTAGGAACATCACTACCTGATGTTGCCATACCTCATGCGACCACACAAACAGAATCCACACATGTATTTTCTAAGGTTGATAAAGCAAATGGATTTATTGAATTCATCACATGTCTGCCAATAGGTCCACGACATCTTAGAGAAATCCAATGCCAAGCATAAGTAGTGGCATGATCAACATCGAGTGCCACACAAGTTCCAGTGGGCGGCAAAGTTTGGTTCCATTTGTAGAAGGAACACCTCTCTGGACCCCACTGCAAGCTACACCCACTTTGATATGGTCCATACACCATCACCAAGGCCATGGGAGATAATTATTTTGATCTTAGTACCCCCATTCCTTGGCTTACACCCATTGTTCAACGTGGATCACCTTGGCCATACTTTCCGCCACATCGGACACATCCGACACGGCAACAAATCACTCCCGACAGTTAAATCCATACGGAATAGGCTACAAATGATCAGATCATGGAAACAAAACTTAAAAGCACTCGCCAACATAATATCCAATTGTATCACGTTGTCAAAGTAGGTCAACTCCTTCACGAGGGAAAGTGGTTCACCAAGGACCAGGTTCAACAGAAATTTCCCCACCTCACGGAGGCTATGAACCCAATGGGGACCATTGCTTCCTAAGGGGGAGGAATGATCCAGGTGGATATTTGTGTCCACCCACCTATTCCACCTAGTCAGTTTCATCAATTTTCTTATTTACTATTTTTAGCAGTTTTTTGGGTCGTGAAATTCCAAAGCTGTTTTGAGGCACCAAAGGACGTTTTTTGGGAATGAATCCTCTGGAAATTCCATATAAATTGTGTCATTAGTTGTAGTCCTCAGAGATATATTTCCAATGAGGTATCATATGTGTCAAACAAAGATAATATGACCAAGTTACGATCCCGAGAAGTTGGTTTCCCAACTAACCCCAACAGGGCCCATAAATTCTTGGTGTTACATCTCCTCGGGTTAGGGTTTTGGTTGTTTAGGGTTTTATATTATTTTTAAATAATAAAAAGGCCCTTGAGCCTCATTGTAACACATTTTAGGGGCATGTAGCCACCACATCTATTCTCAAAGATAAGATACCATCACCTGAGCTAGTTTATTTTCTATTCTGTTTATAAGCATTTTTTCAGTATTTGATATTAATGGAATGAAGTGTTATTCATGTTGCATATCCATGTTTATGTTTATTTACGTATTTTATTGCATTCTTGCATAAATTTGGATCATCCAGTAAGCCTATTTAATCTCAAAATGATAAATAAAGAAGTGATCTTTTCCATATTAGGGTCTTTACAAAACATACAAAAGTTGATACATTATTTGATAGTGGATCCCAAGTCAATCTTATCTCTGAAGAAATTGTCAAGAAACTTAATCTGGAAACTACACCTCATACTAAACCTTAAGCTTTGGGTTGGGTATGTGATGATGCGAAATTACAAGTGACAAGAAAATGTGAACTCAAATTCACCATCACTACTAACTTTATAGATGAGGTAGAGCTTGTTGTTGTACCACTTGATATATGTAGAATTTTTTAGGGAGTCCATATTTATATGAACTAAAAGCCATATTCTATCGTCATGAGAAGAAATATCAAATTTTTAAATATGGATTTGAGTATATTGTTATAGAACATCACAATAAGATGAACTTATCTCTTGTTAGTGTTGGTTAGATGAAAAGGCTTGTAAATTCCAGTAAGAATTTTGTGTTGTTGATGATTAAAGCTAAAGATACTGTTGAATCTAAATCTTTCAAAGGATGTGATTCTAAACTCAAGCATGAATTGGTTGAAGGTGTTAATACTTGTGAAAATATATTTCAGGAACATGAAGGGTTTCCTCCTAAAAGAGGAATCCAACATGAGACTCACTTGCAGCAGGATTCACCAATTCTAAATATTGGCATGTATAGAATGTGGGTTTCAAAGAATGAAAATATTAAGAAGAAAATTCAAGAGTTGTTTGAAAAAGGGGTCATCAAGCCTAGCACATCTCCTTGTGGGTCTCCTATTGTCTTGGTTCCAAAGAAATATGGTACATGGCACATGTGTGTAGATTTTTGAGCTTTGAACAAGATTATGGTAAAGAATCGTTATCCTCTTCCTCATATTAATGATTCACTAGATCAATTAAAGGAAGTTGCTTACTTTACTAAGTTGCTGTTATCATCATATAATGATTGTTGAAGACGATATTTGGAAACCTTATTTTAAGACAAAACAAGGTTTGTTTGAATGGTTAGTTACATCGTTTGGGATTTGAAATGCAATTGAAACATTCATGAGTTATGAATGATGTGTTGAGACCATTCATTGATCATTTTGTCTTAGTCTGCTTAGATGGTATTCTTATTTTATATAAAAGTCATGAAGAGCATGTCAAGCATGTGAAACAATTTTTAGATGTCTTGAAAAAAGAGAAGTTTTATTTGAAGATGTATAAGTGTGAATTTGGGAAAACCTATTTGGTTTATTTGGGTCATATTGTAGGAGGGGGTGAATTGAAGATTGATCCCTCAAAAGTTGAAGTCATTGTGAATTTGGATAAACCTAATAATGTAACGGAAGTTAGGATATTTTTTAGAGCAAACCAATATTGGAGAAAATTTGTAGCTAACTTCTCACTCATTGTAGCACCATTAAATGCTTTGAAAAGTGTGAAACATGTATTTCATTAGGGAGGAAAGTAGCAGAAAGCCTTCGACACATTGAAATAGAAAATTAGTACAACACTAGTTCTAACACTTCTAGATCTTAAGTGATCATTTGTGTTTCAAACTGATGCAAGTGATTATGCTATGGGAGTGGTTTTGATGCAACATGGTAAGCCTATTTTTTATCATTATAAAACATTTACTAATGTAGTAATTAACAATCAAACTTATGATAAAGAGTTGTATTCTTTGTTATAAAGTGTGAAGAAATGGAAGCATTATTTGATGGGTAAAGAAATGATTATTCATACTGGCCATCAACCTTTTCAATATTTACAATTGCAAACCAAGCTACAACAAAATAGGCTTTTCAGGTGGATGGGATTCCTACAAAAATTTCATTTGGTAATCAAGTACAAGAAAGGTATATATAACAAAGTTGCAGTTATGTTATTAAGGCCTATTGTTAATGTAGATGTTATTCTTAAGCATAACACAATCATGCATGAAAGTTATATTGAAAAATATTATAAAGATGATGATTTTAAAGATGTTTATGAAACTTTGATTCAATGAAATCATGTTGAAGAGTTGGATTGTCATGTTCATAACAAGTTGTTGTATCATATTGGCAAGCTATGTGTTCCACAAGGTGAAAGAATCAATGTCATAAAGGAAGCCCACACTTCTCTTATTGTTGGTCACTTTGGTGTAGGCAAAACAATTTCACAAATTCAGAGGTATTATTATTGGCCTCACATGAATGAAACTGTTTCAAGATATGTAAAAGGATGTTCCATGCGTGCTTATATCAAGACTAGTAATAGAAAATTGGGTTTGTACACCAATTCCTATCCCTTCTCGTCCTTGGGAAATTATTTCTATGGATTTTCTAGGGTGACTACCATTGTCTAGGAAAGGTCATAATTATATATATGTTATTGTGGATCGTTTCAGCAAAATGTGTGTGTTGATGTCATGTAAGAAACATGTTACAACTGAGAAAAATGAAAACATGTTCTTCCAAAATGTATGGGTTCACTTTGGGTTGCCCACTTTTGTTATTTATGATCGAGATTCTCGGTTTGTTGGGAATTTTTGGTTAAGTTATGGAAAATCATTGACATAAAGTTCAAGAAGAGCACCATATTTCATCCACAAACCAACGACCAAACAGAAGTAGTGAAAAAAAAATAGTGCATCTCCTTCAAGGATATTTTGGTAAGCATCCTAAACTTTGGGATGAGCATTTGTATTACATCCAGCATGCCTGTAATTGTGCCAAGCACTCATCTATGCAAGTAACTCCATTTGAAGCTTGTTTGGGTTATTTTCAAAAGTATCCTTTGGATTTCATCTTTGGTAAATATATTATAGTAGATATACATAGTGATGTGGAGAAACTCAAGAATTTTATTGAACAAATTCAGCTAGTGCATCAAAGAGTATAAGAAAAGCTAGAGAAAAGCAAAGGAAAGTACAAAATAATATAAGAATCAGGTTGAACATTATTTCCAAGTGGGTGACTAATTTTGGTTGTATATAAGCAAGGAAAGAATTCCAAGTGAAGGTAAAAATCTCAAGCCAACCAGATATGGTCCTTTCAAAATATTGGAGAATATTGGTAACAATGCATTCCGATTAGATTTTCCACCTTAAATGCAAATTTATTTTGTTGTGAATGTGGAAAACTTGAGATTGTATGGTCCTCCAATGATTTATGATCATGAAGAGAATGTTTAAATTATATCAATTGAATATTTTTCTCCTGAATATTTACATGAGTTGCAGGAAGACTCAATCCTTGACAGGAGGATAAGGACTTCATGCAAAGGCAATGTGGAGTATCTCGAGTGGCACTCAAAGGTACCAATCCAAGTAAAGCAAGGTAGATCGAGATCGAGAAAGTGAGGGAGTTGTACCCTCACTTAATTGCTAAGTAAAAATAGGACTTTTGGTGGTACAAAGGTTTCTAGTGGGGAGGGAATAATCTAGGGGGATAAAATATGCTCAAAAACCAAAGTGCTCAAATTCCCCCAAAACTAGCGCTAAATCGTAGATCTTGTCATATTGATTCCAACGATGCTTTAATCACCTCAATATGAAATTGTATGAGAAATTTATTGCATTATGAAGTTTTTGATAAACAACTGCAAGGTTGACTAGGAAGATGATTGGGCATACCGTACGATGATGTGGCACTAACATCAATAGGATGACTAGGTGGTACAGTGGACAGATGGGCCAATCCTGTGAGGAAAAGTGGTGAGTTTATATTGGTAGGTAGTGATTATGGTTGGGCCAACCATAGGCCACCACGTGGACCAATGAAAGGATGCCACATGGCTCTATGGAAGGCCTCCATGTGGCCTTGGTTCTTTATGAAAAATTTTGGTTGTTTGATCAATCAACCTCCTTGGGGTTCGACCCTATGCCCTTCGGTAGCACAAACCACCACTCTATCATCATGCCACAACGTTACTTATTAATACAATGTCGGCCACACATATTTAAGGTGTAGTGGTTGGAAATTTGGAGGGGGGGGGGTGGGCATGAGGGCTCACCCAGCCGGACCAACCCCGAGTTATATGGCATGGTGCATGACTGTGGTGAAATTTGGAGGGGCAAGGCGCGTTTCGCCAACCTTGGTTCCATTAATATTGATGTAACCAATGACATATGAAACGAGAGGGGTGGGCACATGGCATGTTGCCTACACCCAGATCGCGACCACATTACACATAAAGCAACCAAGAGCGAGGACTGATGGGTGTGTGGTCTATGGTCTATGCTCCATAGTCGCATTGATCACCATATAACTGACCCAGAGGTGGAAAAATAGGGTGCACGAGTCAAATTAACTATCTGAAAAATTGCACTATTATTAGCGGGTTTCGTGGCCGATCCTACCATCTATTTTTGCAAATTGGTCATTGTACAATGCCGCCAAAGCCATTTTTCATTTCTAGTTTTTACATAAGGTCAATTTTCCAGAACAATTAGCAAAGAAATGAATAAGGAGGCCTAACTTGCCCATTTTTCAGCTTTTTTGAGCCCAATAAGAGCCTACACAGGGTTTTTTGGGTGTTCTAGACATAATGGCAGTATTATTTTTACTATTTGAGGATTTTTTGTTGACGTAATTTTCAATATTAGCATATAATTTAAAGGGCCAAAATTGGAAGCTGCACCCTAAGATGTATCCCAGGAGGGGTGAAATCTGTTATCAAATTTTTGTTTTGTGATGTTGCATGTTATCTATTTTTCACTGTTTAAATCTATAAAAATTAACTTAGTTTGTGTGCTTTTGCAATATTGATCCATTTCCCATAAGAAATAAAATAGTTTAAGAAATTTTACAAGAAACCTTCAATTTTAATTCCATATGAAGAGACAAAGAAATAAATATATAGGGGAGGGTGGATATAGGGAAGAAGAGAGAGACATAGAGAGTGAGGGAGGGAGAGATAAATAGATATGGAGAGAGAGTATGCTTGTGTGTTTGGGGACGGGGTGAGACACGAAGGAGAAGAAGGACAGATGGAGGGAGATATAGAGATATATGGAAGAGAGAGAGAGAGAGAGAGAGAGAGAGAGAGAGAGAGAGAGAGGGATGGGTAGAGAGAGAAGGAGAAAGGGAGAGGGATAGACACAAAGATGGACGGGGGATATAGAGGGAATAATAAAGAAACACACATAGAAAAATACAAATATTATATGGTATTATATAATATTGAACATTATTAACCATAGAGGAAGAGGAAGTAAGACTTTTACAAAAGGTAAAAGAAGTTGAATTTAGAAAGCCATGAGTAATTTTAGTGTAGATGTTGATTCCTAATCCTATTTTATTGATTGCACTGAATGCATTGATTTCATTTTAGTTATTGATTTCTAATATTAATTGATTGCTTTCACTAGATGCATTTATTTGAGTGTAGATGTTGATTTCTAATCCTATTTGGTTGCTTGCACTAGATGCATTGATTTCAGTGCAGATGTTGATTTCTAATCATTTTGATTGCTTGCACTAGATGCATTAATTTTAGTGTAGATGTTGGTTTCTAATCCTATTTGATTTCTTTCATTAGATGTATTGATTCCAGTGTAGATATTGACTTCTGATTTGATGTAACTAGATGTATGATCTACATTAATTTCAAAGTAATTATATTAATAGTGTGCATTTATTTTAATGTAAGCACAACCAAATTATTGATGATGTGCATTGATTTTTGTGTTACAGTAATTTAACCATAAATAAAATAATTGAATTTTCATTTTAAATAAGATGTTCACCTACTTGAAAAGTTTTCTTCTTGAAACTGTAAAATATTGGTAATTAGCTACATTCTTATTATTCTCATCTTCAAACATTCAACATTGTTAGTAACTTTGCATTCAAAAGAGATATTTGAAAACAACTACCATTGAAACTTACTTAGGGTTTAACACTCCAAAATTCTCAATGATTGACTTTGGAGAAAAATAATATTAATATTAGAGAGCAAGAGAGACAAGGTATGATGTCTACTACAATAGCTTGAGTTAAATATTTGAATGGTCTACAATATCAAATTCCATTTTCATATGATTGATACGAAAAGATGAAAAAACTAATATGTGTGACAATAAGAACAATAGAAGAAAATAGTTTGAGAATGATCAGGATGAATACTATTTGTAATTGACTACATTCTAATTATTCTCATTTTCTATCATTCAACGTTGTTACATTGTTAGTTTGGATTCAAAATTTTCATTTCATCATTTTTCATCATTCAAGCTATTAAAAGTTTTTATCATCTCAACAGAGGTAATTAAGCAAATTTAAAATTAAAATGACAAGATTAATCTTAAACATATTTAGCATTTTTAAAATGATTAGAATAATAATATTGATTATTCAAATATATTATAATAATATTCACCAGATCCATAATAAGTACTATTATATCAGACCTTACATTGATTACACAAAGCGACAATGCTCGATCATATATATAGAGGGAGGAGAGATAAAGAGAGTGTTGAGAATTTAGAGGGCTAATGTTTAATTCAAATTCTCTTCTTTATAATTATTTGTGAGCTTACTTGAGTTACTTATGTCTTCTCTTATTTAGCTTATTTAGTCTTTCATCAAGTCAATTATCGAAATAGATGAGACACAAAATTAGGCTCTTAGAGCCAGGGCAAAACCTATCCCTCTTGGAGAGGAAAACATGTAAGGAATTCTTCTTATAGATCTTCAAATGACAAGTTCCATGACCAAGACTCAGACCCTTGACCTAGGAATTTCACCAAGACCTTGTAAATTCTTCTCTATATTCTTCACAACGTCGATCCTTCTCTTCGACATCAATCTTGCACTGACCTGCACCACCACTTCAGCTCTTTTACTTTATACGTGTATTATCAGTGTGAATCATCCACACTTATTGTTTTACTTGGATAACAGGTGTAGTATGGACCATATAGATTTATCACACTAATTAGAATTCACTGCTTTAACAGTTCCTGAAACAGGTCTACATTTTATTCTTGATCACACCGTGGAATCTCAGATATTTCACACTTGTATGCTTCCCGCAATCCGCATATTTACCATAGATGAATCCGCACTAGTTTCAGGTTCTTCTCACTATAATTAACTCAGAGAACTCAGAACTAGAACTATATCCTGAACCCACATTTTAACCTTCTCTGAAATCACAGGTATATCCACAACCTGCTTCAGTCAATCCACAATATGCTTCAGTCAATCCACAATCTTCCTCTGTCAGTCTGCAATCTGCTTCAGACAATCTGGAATCTGCCTTAGAATATCCACAATTTGCCTCAAACTGTTCGCAATTTTCCTCAGACTATTCACAATCTTCCTCAAAGAGATCCACATTCTATCTAGTGCTAATGAGCCGTATGATCTGGGGTATATATAGTGATCTTTGACATGCCTTTATGCCGACCCTACACCAAGTTGTAGGCCAAAATTGTTACTACAAATAGGCCAACTTCAACATTCATCTCCAGTGCTGAGTGAGGGTTGTTTCAAGCCATTCTTCCACAAGGTTTATGGCAAGATATTCAAGAATTTAATGATGACAAGGCTCTCCATATACATGAAACTAATTACACTTATAAACAAAAGACAAACCCTAAATAGACATCAAGAAGAAGTCTATTAACCTATAACAAAATTCTTGCTCGTGAAATCCATGAAGCAAGTAAAACAATACATTTTATTATCTTTGTCCTCTTCTTTACATAAATCCATAATTACATAGTCAATATGAAGATCGATCCTAGTTACACTTTTCAACACTCCCTCTTAACTAGGTAGGTATTCATACAGGTACATGGTCACTTTCAAACTGAAAAATCTCATAAGAAGAATCAGATTGGTAATCGCATATGTATAGCATCATATCGACTAGCATTGTCCTAGTGTAAGGCCTTGACTAACAACCCCATTTCTCAAGGAGAAAATGGGCTACAATGCTGGTGAGTCACATGACTTATAGACACCATAATCATTGTCTCTCCAAGGTACATACTCCATCCGGGTGTTCCCAAAGTATGACCTTCTTGGACTATTCTTCTCTTGGGTAACTAGCCCTCAAAGAATATCGGTCCCCGAATACTCTTATCTTGAATTCCATAATACATTCTCAAAGAGTATCAAATTGCAGATGATTACCTAATCCTCCATTCTGTCTTCCCAAGTGAAGATCAGAATGATGTGTCTATCTCTCCCTCTTAGCCAGGGAGGACCTATTCCACAAGGGAATGTACTCATTCATGTATAAGGAACATACCTAAGCTCATTATTAGGAATTACCTAGTTTCTTCCAAGTAAGAAACTGATCACTAGGCTCCATCTCAATCAGGGACCTGCAGCAGCAATGGTGAGACACCCAATTGCTCATGAAGAATTCCTCCCCTCGATGTCATGGATTTCGATATTGAGGAATATTCAACTTTAGCTCCATAGGGCACAGATCATCCATCACTTTCATTCATGAGTCATGTCATTTACCAGAAAGTGATTTATCTATCTTTCTTATCTGGTCCATATTTTATGCCATGTTTATTTCTTTTGAATCATCTCCAAGGATCTTACATCCTTTCTCATAATTAGCAGCCATGCACAAATTCATCCAGATAAACATATACGTATGAACTTTTTAAAACAAAAGTTACCTCAGTGATGATCTATCACCACAACATATTCCTATAGGCATCAACATCCTTTATTCAGATTGACACATCTCCTAATGATGTGTTTTTTCAAGGGTCTTCTTCTTTACTAGACTTCTTTCAGAGTCTACATATCCTCCCAGGAGATCTTCTAGTCACATCTTCTTGGCTTCCGGATGATAGCTGCCTCTTGACATGGTTGCACTTCATGATCTCTTCCTTTCTGCACATATTCATTCCCAAGAACTTCCAATTTACAATTTCTTGTTCATATATAACCACCTCATATTCCATATGAGGATATATCATGTTGATTTCACCTATCAGTGCACTAAGAGATCCTCCTTCATATATCATACTTCTAAATATATAAGTCTATTACCTGCAACCATATGACATGACTTCACAACATCTAGTGTCAGCATATAAATATATATATACCTCATACATTTTTCATTTGAGTCATCATGTAGTAGTTTTACAAGAATGAAGAGCTTCATTCCCTTAACTTGCTTCATCAATATGTCATCACATCTCGAAATTCTATAACATAGAATTCTTGATGAAACCATTCTGATTTCTTTCTAATCAGTGAATTCATAGAGAAATCCATTAGAAAATGTCAACACTAGTTTCCATGCTGACCCTTGATCTTGATGACTGCCTTCCATCAGTAATGTTATCAGAGAGTTTTTCCCAGAGCTGTTTCACCAAGATCTCCTACCATGCTTTTATCATGATGCCGTCAATATACATTGCTTCCTATCATACTATTTTACAACCAACATAAATCACTTAAAAAGGAGGATGATCTCAATCATAATAGAGATCTTTCACTTCCGCTTTCTTAGATTTCCTTGCATCAGGTTCTTCCCTCATTTCTGAGACATGGGCTTCTTCCCTTTTTCTCTTGTCCTTTTTAGATTTAGGACAATCTCTTTTATAATGCCAAAGTTCATTACATCCAAATCATCATACTTTGTCCATATTTATATTTTTCTTATGAGTACCAAATTTCTGAATCTTCCTTTCTTATTGTATATGGCTACAAAGGCTTGATTCCCTTCACTTGGTCCTATATCAACTTTGGATTTGAGTCTTGTTTCCTCTATTTTACATAGAGACCATAAGTCATGGAATGGTGTGGCTTCTTTCTTCCTGTATAAACTTGAAGTGAAGTTTCCCCATTCTTATGGTAGAGCATTCAATAGCACTTAGTAATCTCAGTGTCAGACATTACTTCTCCCAGTTCTTGTAGTTGATCTCTTATTTCAGAAATCCTCGTAAAGTATGGAGTGATTACTTCTTCCCTTTACAATTTCATTTTATATATATATCGTCCCAGAGAGATTTCTTCACCTGCAGTACTCACAGAGAATAGCTCCACCAGTTTCTCATATATTTCTTTAGCAGACTTTAGGTTTGATACATAGGGAATGAGTGAGTCCCTAATGGATTCTATGAGAATCCTTTAGGCTCTGATTTCTCCCTTCATGTACTTGACATGAGCTGGAGCATCTTCTTTTAGTGGTTGAATTTTCGATCCTTCGATGTAGTCCATAAATTCATCTTCAATTAAATTCAAATCTGTCCTCTTCTTCCATGTACTAAAGTTTCATGACCCAACCAGCTTGTTGCTCTCTTTACAATAAGTCATCTTGACAGATTTAAGTAAGGTAATATATATTTACTTCAGTGGAGTGGCTTGCAACTTCCTTGATGATGACGAAGAATATAGGAGCTTCTTATGAGATAGAAATCTTCAATATAGGTGTTCTTGGATACTTGATGATAAATGATATCTTCAAAAAATGATGTCCCCTTCTAACAATGTCTTGAATGTAAATATTTGATGGCAAAGATTATTTTTCTTGAAAAGTTGATCTTTTGAATGACATGAAGATCTTTCTCAAAAATAGCTTGAGAGCCTTCCTTGCAAACTAATTTGTCTTTTCACCCAAACTTTGATTTTTGAGCCTTCTATGTGTCAAACAGAGATAATATGACCAAGTTACGACCCTGGGAAGTTAACTACCCAACTAACCCCAACAGGGCCCATAAATGCTTGGTGTTACATCTCCTTGAGTTAGGTTTTTGGTTTTTTAGGGTTTTCTCTTATTATTCAATAACAAAAATTCCCTTGAGACTCATCGTAACATAGTTCATAGGCATGTAGCCACCGCATCTCTTCTTAGAGATAAACTATCATCGCTCGAGCTAGTTTATTTGCTATTATGTTCGTAAGAATTTTTCAGTATTTGATATTAATGGAAAGAAGTGTTATTCCTCCTACATCTTTGCGTTTATGTTTATTTTTGTATTTTTTTTCATTCCTGCATAAATCTGAATTAGTTATCTTAGAGCGGCCTGGTCTTTCTCGATCTTTCTTTGCATGTCCCCAATGAGGTCGGGGTATAAGGAGTTAGGGATCGATCTGGTTGAACCTTTGCAAGATCAGCCTCACAAACCCTGATGGCCTACCATGGTGGAAGAAAATAAAGAAGAGGGAGCAGGAGATGCTATGAAAATATTTCTTGAGGAGGCCCTTGAGAAATAAAGGAATGTGATTATGGATAAATTTGCCTCGGTCCTTCAATGAATACCCACCGATAGCGCATCTGCATCCAACAACCACTCTAGAGGCACCACTCCTTTCAAGGTATAATTCAACTTCGACATTCCTGTATTTGAAGGCCAGATAGATGGAGACGTCGTAGATAGATGGTTGAATTTGTTGGAAGGGTGTTTCTTGGTCCATGATTTATCTGACCGAGAAAAGATTACTTTTGAACTCCTCAAAGATGCCCCCCATGTCAAATACTGGTGGGAAACCTACTGTGAGCAAAAGGACGAGAGGGAACCCTCTCTGTTCTCAGCCACACCCACTTGGAATTTGTTACGAGATAGAATAAAAGAATAATGTTACCCCCTGGGGAGATATGAGGACAAATTCATCCAATGGACCATGCTGCGACAACAAAGGGATCAAGATGTGCACGAGCTGAAAAATTTGTTCCATACCTTGCGCACAAAATTGGGTATTAAATATTCAGAGAAAAATTTGGTGCTCAAATACTGCAGTTTTTTACACAGATACATTCAGGAGGAAATGGAGTTCCTAGATATTACCTCGCTCAACACAACATATCGATATTCCGCCATGATCGAGCAGAAATTTAAGTAGAAGAAGTGAGACTTTGGATCCATGAATTCAAATCCAGGGAAAGGCATCCCTGAACCGTAGGAAAACTAGAAAAGACAAAGTGAGGCGACTCAAAACAACACTAAAAATCCAAAGAAGGACATGGGGAGGTGGTGTGAATTTCATAATAGGCTCACTTCACAACATGTTTATGTCGACCAACAGCTTGTTGGTGGATGAACTCAAGGCATCCAAAATAGATCCATGTTTTGATCTCCGGTCGGACCGCACAAGAGTAATGAGAAAGGGAAGCAAATAATTGATGCACCTAGTGCTACCCATTCCCACAACTAAGATCCGCATGAGGAACCAAGATCCATAGGAGGGGAGTGCTCATTCCATTCCCAAATGTAGGTGAAGGCTCTCCAATTACAATTACTTGTCGGGATAGCTTAAGCAGAAATAACCTCATCTCAACTGAGGTCATGAAGTGGCTCGACCTTCTAACCACATCACACCTACATCCATATACCATTGGGTGGCTTCACCAAGGAAGATATCTTCGCGTCTGCTAGCAGTGCCGCATTCTGTATAGCATCAATCCCTTCACGGATGAGGTACTGTGTGATGTTGCTCCTCTTGACATGTATGATGTATTATTAGGCCAGCCATACTTGTGGAAGAGACATGTTGTGTATGAGTCTAGGCCTTGTTATTTTATTATTACTTTGGTAAATAAGTTGTACAGGATACCAGAGGTAGTACTGCCTTCCGCCATCTCTTTTAGTACTGAAAAGCAATGTAGTAATATTATTTCCCAAAACGCGAAATTTGTTTTCATTACGATTCACCCACAAGGCAAGAAGAATATTATGGTCGCAACCTCCAAACAATTCTCCCCTGCATGGAAAAATGATATGGAAAAAGACGTGGAGGAATACAAGGACATTTTCTCCTCACCCACAGAGGTTCCTCTACACAGTCAGGTCAAGCGCTCCATTGATCTGACCCTAGGAACATCACTACCTGATGTTGCCATACCTCATGCGACCACACAAACAGAATCCACACATGTATTTTCTAAGGTTGATAAAGCAAATGGATTTATTGAATTCATCACATGTCTGCCAATAGGTCCACGACATCTTAGAGAAATCCAATGCCAAGCATAAGTAGTGGCATGATCAACATCGAGTGCCACACAAGTTCCAGTGGGCGGCAAAGTTTGGTTCCATTTGTAGAAGGAACACCTCTCTGGACCCCACTGCAAGCTACACCCACTTTGATATGGTCCATACACCATCACCAAGGCCATGGGAAGAATTACTTTGATCTTAGCACCCCCATTCCTTGGCCTACACCCATCAGTTCAACGTAAATCACCTTTTGGCCATACTTTTCCGCCATTATTGGACACATATCCGACACAGAGAACAACTCACCCCGACAAAGTTAACCATATTGCATGGAATAGGCTTCAACCGATCAGATCATGGACACACGACGTAAAATCACTCGCCAGCAGAAGATCCAACTATATCAGGTTGTCAAAGCTGGCCAACTCCTGCACCAAGGAAAGTGGTTCACCAGGGACCAAGTTCAGCAGAAATTTCCTCATCTCATGGAGGAACTTAACCCAATGGGGACCATTGCTTCCTAAGGGGGGAGGAATGATCCAGGTGGATATTGGTGGCCACCCACCTATTCCACTTGGCCCCCCACCATTGTCTCTTTCAGTTTTTCAGTTTCGGCATAACTTACTATTTTTAGCAGTTTTTTTGGGTCCTGAACTTCCGGAGCCGTTTTGAGGCCCTAAACGACGTTTTTTAGAATGAATCTCCTGTAAATTCATATAAATTAAAATCACAGGTTAAATCTCAGGCATATTTCAACATACAAATGCATGTGTCAACAAAGATATAATACAAATACATCCTAGTTATTTCTAATCTAATCTAACAGGCTCTATAATTTTGTACATTCCCGGTTAGGGTTTTGGTTGTTTAGGGTTTTCCATTATTTCTCAATAATAAATATGCCTTTAAGCCTCATTTTAACACACTTCAAAGGCATGTAGCTACCACATATCTTCTCAGAGATAAGCTATCATTGCTTGAGCTAGTTTATTTTCCATTATGTCTGTAAGCATTTTTCAGTATTCGATATTAATGAAATGAATTGTTATTCCTGCTGCATCTCTGCGTTTATGTTTATTTATGTATTTTATCACATTATTGCATAAATTTGGATCATCCAAATAAGCCTATTTAATCTCAAATGATAAACAAAGAAGTGATCTTTCCATATTAGGTCTTTATAAAACATACAAAGTTGATACATTATTTGGATAGTGATCTCAAGTCAATCTAATATCTCCTGGATAAATTAGTGAAGAACTTAATCTAGAAACTACACCTCATACTAAACCTTACCCTTTGGCTTGGGTATGTGATGATGCCAAATTACAAGTGACAAGAAAATGTAAACTCAAATTCGCCATCACTGCCAATTTTATAGATGAGGTAGAGCTTGATGTTGTAACACTTGAGATTTGCGGGATTGTTTTAGGGAGTATATACTTGTATGAACGAAAAGCCATATTTTATCGTCATGAGAACAAATATCATCTTTTTAAAGAGGGGTTTGAGTATATTGTTAGAGCACATTGCAAGAAGATGAAATTATATCTTGTTAGTGTTGGTCAAATGAAAAGGCTTGTAAATGCTAGTAAGAATTTTGTGTTGTTGATGATTAAAGCTAAAGATACTGTTGAATCTGAAGCTTTCACAAGTTGTGATTCTAAACTCAAGCATGAATTGGTTGAAGTTGTGAACACTCATGACAAGATGTTTTAGGAACCTGAAGGGTTACCTCCAAAAAGATGAATCCAACATGAGATTCACTTACAGCAGGATGCACCACTTCCAAATATTGGCATGTATAGAATGTCAATTTTGGAGAACGCGGAGATCAAAAAGCAAATTCAAGCGTTGCTTGACAAAGGGGTTATCATGCCTAGCACATCTTGTGGGTCTCCTATTGTCTTAGTTCCAAAGAAAGATGGTACATGGCGCATGTGTGTGGATTTTCAAGCTTTGAACAAGATCATGGTAAAGAATAGTTGTCCTCTTCCTCACATTGATGAATTGCTAGATCGGCTATAGGAAGTTGTTTACTTTACTAAGTTAGATTTGAGAAGCGGTTATCATCAAATAAGGATTATTGAAGATGATATTTGGAAAACTGCTTTCAAGACAAAAAAAGGTTTGTTTGAATGGTTAGTTATGTCATTTGGGATTTGCAATGCACCTACAACATTCATGAGAGTTATGAATGATGTGTTGAGACCATTCCTTATTGATTTTGTCAAGTCTACTCAAACGATATTTTGATTTGCAATAAGACGCGTGAAGTGCATGTCAAGCATGTGAAACAAGTTTTAGATGTCTTGAAAAAGGAAAAGTCGTATTGGAAGATGTTTAAATATGAATTTGGGAAAACCTCTTTGGTTTATTTGGGTCATATTGTAGGAGGGGATGAATTGAAGATAGATCCCTCAAAAGTTGATGTTATTGTGAATTGGCCTAAACCCAACAATGTAACAGAAGTTAGGAGCTTTTTGGGAGCAGTGCAATATTGGAGAAAATTTATCGCTAATTTCTCATTCATTGCAGCACCATTATATGGTTTGACAAGTGTGAAACATGTCTTTCAGTGGGGAGGCAAGCAACAGAATGCCTTCGACAACTTGAAAGAGAAAATCAGTACAGCACCAGTTCTAGCACTTCCAGATCTAAAGCAACCATTTGAAATTCAAACCGATGCAAGTGAATATGCTATGGGAGTAGTTTTGCTGTAGCATGGTAAGCCAATATGTTATCATTCTGAAACCTTTACCAATTCAAATTTATGACAGAATTGTATGCTTTGGTACAAAGCGTGAATAAATGGAAGCATTATTTAATGGGTAAAGAAACAACCATCAACCTTTGAAATATTTACAATTGCAAACCAAGCTACAACAAGCTAGACATTTTAGGTGGATGGGATTCCTACAGCAATTTCATTTGGTAATGAAGTATCAGAAAGGTATATACAACAAAGTTGCAGATATGTTATCAAGACCTATTGTTAATGCATCTGTTATTCTTAAGCATAACTCAATCATGCATGAAATTTATATTGAACAATATGCTCAAGATGACGATTTTAAATATGTTTATGCAACTTTGAGTCAAGGAAATCATGTTGAAGAGTTGGATTATCATGTTCATAACAAGTTGTTGTATCATCTTGGCAATTTATGTGTTCCACACTTCCGTGAAAGGATTCCAATGTCATGGGTGGAACCCACACTTCTCTTATTGTCATCATATGCACTATAGCAGGTAATATTGGAAGCTTTCATAGGTATTTTTATTATTCTAAGGAATTAAATTGTTTCAACACATGTAAAAGGTCGTTCCATGTGTGTTACTAGCAAGCCTAGCAACAGAAATTGGTTTCTTGGAACCTCCACTTCCTATTCCTTCTCGTCCTTGGGAAAGTATTTCTATGGATTTTGTAGGGGGACTACCAATGTCTAGGAAAGGTCGTGATTATCTATATGTTGTTGTGGATCGTTTCAACAAAATGTTTGTGTTGATGCCATGTAAGAAACAAGTTACAGTTGAACGAACCACAAATATGTTCTTCCAAAATATAGGGGTTCAATTTGGGTTACCCAATTCTATTATTTCTGATCGAAATTCTCGATTTGTTGGGAAGTTTTGGTCAAGTTTATGGGAACTCAGGGACACAAAGTTGAAGAAGAGCACATCATTTCATCAACAAACCGATGACCAGAAAAAAGTGGTAAACAAAATAGTAGTGAATATCCTTTGTGGATATTGTGGTAAACATCCTAAACTTTGGGATGAACATTTGCATTACATCCAACATGCCTACAATCGTTCCAAACACTCATCTACGCAAGTATCTCCATTTGAAGCTTGTTTGGGTTATTTTCCAAAGTATACTTTGGAATTCATATTTGGTAAATATATTGCAATAGATGGACATATTGATGTGGACAAGGCCAAGAATTTAATTGAACAAATTCAGCTAGTGCATTGGGTGGTACAAGAACAATGAGAAAGCAAAGCAAAGTACAAAAGAAATGCATGACAAGTATCGATTTGATCATGATTTCAAGTGTGAGATCAAGATTGGTTGTACATTATGCAACACTACAAGGTGAAGGTAAAAAAGCTCAAGACAAATCGTATATTTGTCCTTTTCAAATGTTGGAGAATACGGCATAATTTTTCTCTGATTAGATTTTCAATCTTACATGAAAATTCTATTTTTGACTGTGAATGCAGAAAAATTGAGATCAGAGCCTATAATTATCGATGACTCACAAACATAATGTTTAGATTCCATATATAGAATAATTCTCTCCTTCTCCCGAATATTTAAATGAGTTGCAAGAAGACATAGTTCTTGACAAGAAGATAAGGAATTCATGCAAAGTCAATGTGGAGTATCTTCGAGTGGGGCTCAAAGGTACCAATCTAAGTGAAGAAAGGTCGGTTGATATCGCGAAAGTGTGGGAGTTGTACCCTCACTTACTTGTTGATTAAAAACAAACTTTTGGTGGTCCAAAAGCTTATAGTGGGGAGGAATAATCTAGGGGATAAAAATATTCTAAACCAAAGTGCTCAAATTCCCCCAAAACTAGCGCTAAATCGTAGATCTTGTCATATTGATTCCAACGATGCTTTAATCACCTCAATATGAAATTGTATGAGAAATTTATTGCATTATGAAGTTTTTGATAAACAACTGCAAGGTTGACTAGGAAGATGATTGGGCATACCGTACGATGATGTGGCACTAACATCAATAGGATGACTAGGTGGTACAGTGGACAGATGGGCCAATCCTGTGAGGAAAAGTGGTGAGTTTATATTGGTAGGTAGTGATTATGGTTGGGCCAACCATAGGCCACCACGTGGACCAATGAAAGGATGCCACATGGCTCTATGGAAGGCCTCCATGTGGCCTTGGTTCTTTATGAAAAATTTTGGTTGTTTGATCAATCAACCTCCTTGGGGTTCGACCCTATGCCCTTCGGTAGCACAAACCACCACTCTATCATCATGCCACAACGTTACTTATTAATACAATGTCGGCCACACATATTTAAGGTGTAGTGGTTGGAAATTTGGAGGGGGGGGGGTGGGCATGAGGGCTCACCCAGCCGGACCAACCCCGAGTTATATGGCATGGTGCATGACTGTGGTGAAATTTGGAGGGGCAAGGCGCGTTTCGCCAACCTTGGTTCCATTAATATTGATGTAACCAATGACATATGAAACGAGAGGGGTGGGCACATGGCATGTTGCCTACACCCAGATCGCGACCACATTACACATAAAGCAACCAAGAGCGAGGACTGATGGGTGTGTGGTCTATGGTCTATGCTCCATAGTCGCATTGATCACCATATAACTGACCCAGAGGTGGAAAAATAGGGTGCACGAGTCAAATTAACTATCTGAAAAATTGCACTATTATTAGCGGGTTTCGTGGCCGATCCTACCATCTATTTTTGCAAATTGGTCATTGTACAATGCCGCCAAAGCCATTTTTCATTTCTAGTTTTTACATAAGGTCAATTTTCCAGAACAATTAGCAAAGAAATGAATAAGGAGGCCTAACTTGCCCATTTTTCAGCTTTTTTGAGCCCAATAAGAGCCTACACAGGGTTTTTTGGGTGTTCTAGACATAATGGCAGTATTATTTTTACTATTTGAGGATTTTTTGTTGACGTAATTTTCAATATTAGCATATAATTTAAAGGGCCAAAATTGGAAGCTGCACCCTAAGATGTATCCCAGGAGGGGTGAAATCTGTTATCAAATTTTTGTTTTGTGATGTTGCATGTTATCTATTTTTCACTGTTTAAATCTATAAAAATTAACTTAGTTTGTGTGCTTTTGCAATATTGATCCATTTCCCATAAGAAATAAAATAGTTTAAGAAATTTTACAAGAAACCTTCAATTTTAATTCCATATGAAGAGACAAAGAAATAAATATATAGGGGAGGGTGGATATAGGGAAGAAGAGAGAGACATAGAGAGTGAGGGAGGGAGAGATAAATAGATATGGAGAGAGAGTATGCTTGTGTGTTTGGGGACGGGGTGAGACACGAAGGAGAAGAAGGACAGATGGAGGGAGATATAGAGATATATGGAAGAGAGAGAGAGAGAGAGAGAGAGAGAGAGAGAGAGAGAGAGAGGGATGGGTAGAGAGAGAAGGAGAAAGGGAGAGGGATAGACACAAAGATGGACGGGGGATATAGAGGGAATAATAAAGAAACACACATAGAAAAATACAAATATTATATGGTATTATATAATATTGAACATTATTAACCATAGAGGAAGAGGAAGTAAGACTTTTACAAAAGGTAAAAGAAGTTGAATTTAGAAAGCCATGAGTAATTTTAGTGTAGATGTTGATTCCTAATCCTATTTTATTGATTGCACTGAATGCATTGATTTCATTTTAGTTATTGATTTCTAATATTAATTGATTGCTTTCACTAGATGCATTTATTTGAGTGTAGATGTTGATTTCTAATCCTATTTGGTTGCTTGCACTAGATGCATTGATTTCAGTGCAGATGTTGATTTCTAATCATTTTGATTGCTTGCACTAGATGCATTAATTTTAGTGTAGATGTTGGTTTCTAATCCTATTTGATTTCTTTCATTAGATGTATTGATTCCAGTGTAGATATTGACTTCTGATTTGATGTAACTAGATGTATGATCTACATTAATTTCAAAGTAATTATATTAATAGTGTGCATTTATTTTAATGTAAGCACAACCAAATTATTGATGATGTGCATTGATTTTTGTGTTACAGTAATTTAACCATAAATAAAATAATTGAATTTTCATTTTAAATAAGATGTTCACCTACTTGAAAAGTTTTCTTCTTGAAACTGTAAAATATTGGTAATTAGCTACATTCTTATTATTCTCATCTTCAAACATTCAACATTGTTAGTAACTTTGCATTCAAAAGAGATATTTGAAAACAACTACCATTGAAACTTACTTAGGGTTTAACACTCCAAAATTCTCAATGATTGACTTTGGAGAAAAATAATATTAATATTAGAGAGCAAGAGAGACAAGGTATGATGTCTACTACAATAGCTTGAGTTAAATATTTGAATGGTCTACAATATCAAATTCCATTTTCATATGATTGATACGAAAAGATGAAAAAACTAATATGTGTGACAATAAGAACAATAGAAGAAAATAGTTTGAGAATGATCAGGATGAATACTATTTGTAATTGACTACATTCTAATTATTCTCATTTTCTATCATTCAACGTTGTTACATTGTTAGTTTGGATTCAAAATTTTCATTTCATCATTTTTCATCATTCAAGCTATTAAAAGTTTTTATCATCTCAACAGAGGTAATTAAGCAAATTTAAAATTAAAATGACAAGATTAATCTTAAACATATTTAGCATTTTTAAAATGATTAGAATAATAATATTGATTATTCAAATATATTATAATAATATTCACCAGATCCATAATAAGTACTATTATATCAGACCTTACATTGATTACACAAAGCGACAATGCTCGATCATATATATAGAGGGAGGAGAGATAAAGAGAGTGTTGAGAATTTAGAGGGCTAATGTTTAATTCAAATTCTCTTCTTTATAATTATTTGTGAGCTTACTTGAGTTACTTATGTCTTCTCTTATTTAGCTTATTTAGTCTTTCATCAAGTCAATTATCGAAATAGATGAGACACAAAATTAGGCTCTTAGAGCCAGGGCAAAACCTATCCCTCTTGGAGAGGAAAACATGTAAGGAATTCTTCTTATAGATCTTCAAATGACAAGTTCCATGACCAAGACTCAGACCCTTGACCTAGGAATTTCACCAAGACCTTGTAAATTCTTCTCTATATTCTTCACAACGTCGATCCTTCTCTTCGACATCAATCTTGCACTGACCTGCACCACCACTTCAGCTCTTTTACTTTATACGTGTATTATCAGTGTGAATCATCCACACTTATTGTTTTACTTGGATAACAGGTGTAGTATGGACCATATAGATTTATCACACTAATTAGAATTCACTGCTTTAACAGTTCCTGAAACAGGTCTACATTTTATTCTTGATCACACCGTGGAATCTCAGATATTTCACACTTGTATGCTTCCCGCAATCCGCATATTTACCATAGATGAATCCGCACTAGTTTCAGGTTCTTCTCACTATAATTAACTCAGAGAACTCAGAACTAGAACTATATCCTGAACCCACATTTTAACCTTCTCTGAAATCACAGGTATATCCACAACCTGCTTCAGTCAATCCACAATATGCTTCAGTCAATCCACAATCTTCCTCTGTCAGTCTGCAATCTGCTTCAGACAATCTGGAATCTGCCTTAGAATATCCACAATTTGCCTCAAACTGTTCGCAATTTTCCTCAGACTATTCACAATCTTCCTCAAAGAGATCCACATTCTATCTAGTGCTAATGAGCCGTATGATCTGGGGTATATATAGTGATCTTTGACATGCCTTTATGCCGACCCTACACCAAGTTGTAGGCCAAAATTGTTACTACAAATAGGCCAACTTCAACATTCATCTCCAGTGCTGAGTGAGGGTTGTTTCAAGCCATTCTTCCACAAGGTTTATGGCAAGATATTCAAGAATTTAATGATGACAAGGCTCTCCATATACATGAAACTAATTACACTTATAAACAAAAGACAAACCCTAAATAGACATCAAGAAGAAGTCTATTAACCTATAACAAAATTCTTGCTCGTGAAATCCATGAAGCAAGTAAAACAATACATTTTATTATCTTTGTCCTCTTCTTTACATAAATTCATAATTACATAGTCAATATGAAGATCGATCCTAGTTACACTTTTCAACACTCCCTCTTAACTAGGTAGGTATTCATACAGGTACATGGTCACTTTCAAACTGAAAAATCTCATAAGAAGAATCAGATTGGTAATCGCATATGTATAGCATCATATCAACTAGCATTGTCCTAGTGTAAGGCCTTGACTAACAACCCCATTTCTCAAGGAGAAAATGGGCTACAATGCTGGTGAGTCACATGACTTATAGACACCATAATCATTGTCTCTCCAAGGTACATACTCCATCCGGGTGTTCCCAAAGTATGACCTTCTTGGACTATTCTTCTCTTGGGTAACTAGCCCTCAAAGAATATCGGTCCCCGAATACTCTTATCTTGAATTCCATAATACATTCTCAAAGAGTATCAAATTGCAGATGATTACCTAATCCTTCATTCTGTCTTCCCAAGTGAAGATCAGAATGATGTGTCTATCTCTCCCTCTCAGCCAGGGAGGACCTATTCCGCAAGGGAATGTACTCATTCATGTATAAGGAACATACCTAAGCTCATTATTAGGAATTACCTAGTTTCTTCCAAGTAAGAAACTGATCACTAGGCTCCATCTCAATCAGGGACCTGCAGCAGCAATGGTGAGACACCATATTTCTCATGAAGAATTCCTCCCCTCGATGTCATGGATTTCGATATTGAGGAATCTTCAACTTTAGCTCCATAGGGCACAGATCATCCATCACTTTCATTCATGAGTCATGTCATCTACCAGAAAGTGATTTATCTATCTTTCTTATCTGGTCCATATTTTATGCCATGTTTCTTTCTTTTGAATCATCTCCAAGGATCTTACATCCTTTCTCATAATTAGCAGCCATGCACAAATTCATCCAGATAAACATATACGTATGAACTTTTTAAAACAAAAGTTACCTCAGTGATGATCTATCACCACAACATATTCCTATAGGCATCAACATCCTTTATTCAGATTGACACATCTCCTAATGATGTGTTTTTTCAAGGGTCTTCTTCTTTACTAGACTTCTTTCAGAGTCTACATATCCTCCCAGGAGATCTTCTAGTCACATCTTCTTGGCTTCCGGATGATAGCTGCCTCTTGACATGGTTGCACTTCATGATCTCTTCCTTTCTGCACATATTCATTCCCAAGAACTTCCAATTTACAATTCCTTGTTCATATATAACCACCTCATATTCCATATGAGGATATATCATGTTGATTTCACCTATCAGTGCACTAAGAGATCCTCCTTCATATATCATACTTCTAAATATATAAGTCTATTACCTGCAACCATATGACATGACTTCACAACATCTAGTGTCAGCATATAAATATATATATACCTCATACATTTTTCATTTGAGTCATCATGTAGTAGTTTTACAAGAATGAAGAGCTTCATTCCCTTAACTTGCTTCATCAATATGTCATCACATCTCGAAATTCTATAACATAGAATTCTTGATGAAACCATTCTGATTTCTTTCTAATCAGTGAATTCATAGAGAAATCCATTAGAAAATGTCAACACTAGTTTCCATGCTGACCCTTGATCTTGATGACTGCCTTCCATCAGTAATGTTATCAGAGAGTTTTTCCCAGAGCTGTTTCACCAAGATCTCCTACCATGCTTTTATCATGATGCCATCAATATACATTGCTTCCTATCATACTATTTTACAACCAACATAAATCACTTAAAAAGGAGGATGATCTCAATCATAATAGAGATCTTTCACTTCCGCTTTCTTAGATTTCCTTGCATCAGGTTCTTCCCTCATTTCTGAGACATGGGCTTCTTCCCTTTTTCTCTTGTCCTTTTTAGATTTAGGACAATCTCTTTTATAATGCCAAAGTTCATTACATCCAAATCATCATACTTTGTCCATATTTATATTTTTCTTATGAGTACCAAATTTCTGAATCTTCCTTTCTTATTGTATATGGCTACAAAGGCTTGATTCCCTTCACTTGGTCCTATATCAACTTTGGATTTGAGTCTTGTTTCCTCTATTTTACATAGAGACCATAAGTCATGGAATGGTGTGGCTTCTTTCTTCCTGTATAAACTTGAAGTGAAGTTTCCCCATTCTTATGGTAGAGCATTCAACAACACTTAGTAATCTCAGTGTCAGACATTACTTCTCCCAGTTCTTGTAGTTGATCTCTTATTTCAGAAATCCTCGTAAAGTATGGAGTGATTACTTCTTCCCTTTACAATTTCATTTTATATATATATTGTCCCAGAGAGATTTCTTCACCTGCAGTACTCACAGAGAATAGCTCCACCAGTTTCTCATATATTTCTTTAGCAGACTTTAGGTTTGATACATAGGGAATGAGTGAGTCCCTAATGGATTCTATGAGAATCCTTTAGGCTCTGATTTCTCCCTTCATGTACTTGACATGAGCTGGAGCATCTTCTTTTAGTGGTTGAATTTTCGATCCTTCGATGTAGTGCATAAATTCATCTTCAATTAAATTCAAATCTGTCCTCTTCTTCCATGTACTAAAGTTTCATGACCCAACCAGCTTGTTGCTCTCTTTACAATAAGTCATCTTGAAAGATTTAAGTAAGCTAATATATATTTACTTCAGTGGAGTGGCTTGCAACTTCCTTGATGATGACGAAGAATATAGGAGCTTCTTATGAGATAGAAATCTTCAATATAGGTGTTCTTGGATACTTGATGATAAATGATATCTTCAAAAAATGATGTCCCCTTCTAACAATGTCTTGAATGTAAATATTTGATGGCAAAGATTATTTTTCTTGAAAAGTTGATCTTTTGAATGACATGAAGATCTTTCTCAAAAATAGCTTGAGAGCCTTCCTTGCAAACTAATTTGTCTTTTCACCCAAACTTTGATTTTTGCTTCCTGGAGTGTCTCTTTGTGAAGTAGCCCTTGAGTTCAACTCCTTACCTCTAATTCCATGTTGAGAATTTAGAGGGCTAATGTTTAATTAAAATTCTCTTCTTGATAATTACTTGAAAGCTTGCTTGAGTTACTTATGTCTTCTCTTCTTTAGCTTATTTATTCTTTCATCAAGTCAATTATCAAAATACATGAGACACAAAATTAGGCTCCTAGATCCAGGGAAAAACCTCTCCCTCTTGGAGAGGAAAACCTGTAAGGAATTCTTCTTATGGATCTTCAAATGACAAGTACCATGCCCAAGACTCAGACCCTTGACCTATGAATGTCACTAAGACCTTGTCAATTCTTCTTTGTATGCTTCATAATGTTGATCCTTCTCTTTGGCATCAATATTTCACTGACCTACACCACCACTTTAGCTCTTTTACTTTAGACGTGTCTTATCATTGTGAATCATCCGCAATTATTGTTTTAGTTGGATAGCAGGTGTATGATGGGCCACATAGCTTTATGACACTCATTAGCATTCACTGTTTTAACAGTTCATGAAACAATTCTGCATTTTATGCTTGATCATGCTGTGGAATCTCAGATCTTTCAAACTTGTATGATTCTTGCAATCCGCGTCTTTACCATAGATGAATCCGCAGTAATTTCAAGCTCTTCTCACTATAATTAACTCAAAGAAGTCCGCACTAGAACTCTGTCCTGAACCTACATTTTAACCTTCTATGAAATCATAGGTATATCCGAAACCTACTTCAGTCAATCCACAATTTGATTCAGTCAATCCACAATATTCCTTAGTCAATTTGCAATCTGCTTCAGACAATCCGCAATCTACCTTATACTATCCGCAATATGCCTCAGACTATCTGCAATCTACCTCAAAGAGATCCACATTCTATCTAGTGGTAATGAGTTTCATGATATGGGGTATATATAGTGATCTTTGACATGCCTTTAGGTCGACCCTACAGCAATTTTTAGGTCGATACATTAGTGTTGTATTCCATAGAGATATCTTACCAAAAAGGTATCATATGTGTCAAACAGAGATAATATGACCAAGTTACGACCCTGGGAAGTTAACTACCCAACTAACCCCAACAGGGCCCATAAATGCTTGGTGTTACATCTCCTCGAGTTAGGTTTTTGGTTTTTTAGGGTTTTCTCTTATTATTCAATAACAAAAATTCCCTTGAGACTCATCGTAACATAGTTCATAGGCATGTAGCCACCGCATCTCTTCTTAGAGATAAGCTATCATCGCTCGAGCTAGTTTATTTGCTATTATGTTCGTAAGAAATTTTCAGTATTTGATATTAATGGAATGAAGTGTTATTCCTCCTACATCTTTGCGTTTATGTTTATTTTTGTATTTTTTTTCATTCCTGCATAAATCTGAATTAGTTATCTTAGAGCGGCCTGGTCTTTCTCGATCTTTCTTTGCATGTCCCCAATGAGGTCGGGGTATAAGGAGTTAGGGATCGATCTGGTTGAACCTTTGCAAGATCAGCCTCACAAACCCTGATGGCCTACCATGGTGGAAGAAAATAAAGAAGAGGGAGCAGGAGATGCTATGAAAATATTGCTTGAGGAGGCCCTTGAGAAATAAAGGAATGTGATTATGGATAAATTTGCCTCGGTCCTTCAATGAATACCCACCGATAGCGCATCTGCATCCAACAACCACTCTAGAGGCACCACTCCTTTCAAGGTATAATTCAACATCGACATTCCTGTATTTGAACGCCAGATACATGGAGACGTCGTAGATAGATGGTTGAATTTGTTGGAAGGGTGTTTCTTGGTCCATGATTTATCTGACCGAGAAAAGATTACTTTTGAACTCCTCAAAGATGCCCCCCATGTCAAATACTGGTGGGAAACCTACTGTGAGCAAAACGACGAGAGGGAACCCTCTCTGTTCTCAGCCACACCCACTTGGAATTTTTTACGAGATAGAATAAAAGAATAATATTACCCCCTGGGGAGCTATGAGGACAAATTCATCCAATGGACCATGCTGTGACAACAAAGGGATCAAGATGTGCACGAGCTGAAAAATTTGTTCCATACCTTGCGCACAAAATTGGGTATTAAATATTCAGAGAAAAATTTGGTGCTCAAATACTGCAGTTTTTTACACAGATACATTCAGGAGGAAATGGAGTTCCTAGATATTACCTCGCTCAACAAAACATATCGATATTCCGCCATGATCGAGCAGAAATTTAAGTAGAAGAAGTGAGACTTTGGATCCATGAATTCAAATCCAGGGAAAGGCATCCCTGAACCGTAGGAAAAATAGAAAAGACAAAGTGAGGCGACTCAAAACAACACTAAAAATCCAAAGAAGGACATGGGGAGGTGGTGTGAATTTCATAATAGCTCCATTCACAACACAAGCGAGTGTCAGACCAAACAGTTGTTGGTGGATGAACTGAAGGCATCCAAAATAGATGCATGTTTTGATTCTGAGTCAGAATCAGACAAGAGTAATGAAAAAGGGAAGCAAATAATTGATGCAGAATCTAGTGCCACCATTTCCACAACTAAGATCCAGAAGGAGGAACCTGAAGATCCATAGGAGGGGGAGTGCCTATTCCATTCCCAAATGTAGGTGAAGGGCTCTCCACTACAATTACTTGTTGATAGCAGAAGCCAAAATAACCTCATCTCAACTGAGGTCATGAAGTGGCTCGACCTTCTAACCACATCACACCTACATCCATATACCATTGGGTGGCTTCACCAAGGAAGATATCTTCGCGTCTGCTAGCAGTGCCGCATTCTGTATAGCATCAATCCCTTCACGGATGAGATACTGTGTGATGTTGCTCCTCTTGACATGTATGATGTATTATTAGGCCAGCCATACTTGTGGAAGAGACATGTTGTGTATGAGTCTAGGCCTTGTTATTTTATTATTACTTTGGTAAATAAGTTGTACAGGATACCAGAGGTAGTACTGCCTTCCGCCATCTCTTTTAGTACTGAAAAGCAATGTAGTAATATTATTTCCCAAAACGTGAAATTTGTTTTCATTACGATTCACCCACAAGGCAAGAAGAATATTGTGGTCGCAACCTCCAAACAATTCTCCCCTGCATGGAAAAATGATATGGAAAAAGACGTGGAGGAATACAAGGACATTTTCTCCTCACCCACAGAGGTTCCTCTACACAGTCAGGTCAAGCGCTCCATTGATCTGACCCTAGGAACATCACTACCTGATGTTGCCAACCTTGTGGGAGCCCAATCGTGTTGGTGCTTATTAAGGATGGGACTTGGAGACTCTATATTTATTATCAGGCTCTGAACAAGAACACTGTCTGAAATAGGTACTTGATCCCACATATTAATGACTTTTGGACCAAATTAGGGGGGAAATTATTTCAGCAAGATAGAATTGAAGTCCAGATATCACTAGGTACCAATCGAACCCTCTAAAGTGTGGAATACTACCTTCAAAGCCAAGGAGGGAATTTTCGAATTGTTGGTCATGCCTTTGGGGCTGATGAATGCTCCCGCAAACTTCATGAGGCTGATAGAAGACATATTGCAGTCATTCACTAATTCATTTGTAGCAGTGTATTAGGATGACATCTTCATCTTTAGCCATACTTGGGAATAACACCTCCACCACATTCGACATGTCTTCTAAAGGAAACACAAGTTGTGTGCGAATTTGGAGAAGTGCATTTTTGGCATGACCCAGGTTCAATATATGGGATACATTATTGATGAGCATTGGATGAATGTGGATCCAGCCAATATCCAAGTCATTTTGGATTAGCTAGCACCAACCACTCTAAAATAGCTTCGTATCTTTCTAGGTCTTGCCAGTTTCCACTGGAAGTTCACATTGGGACTCTCTCATATCACTTGGTCCTTGAGACAAGTCACCAAGGGAGGAGTGAAAGACATATTATTTTTGTTTGAATCTCAACAGAAGGCATTCGTAGAGTTGAAACGTCAACTTTGCTCTTCCCCAATTCTCACATTACCAGACTTGCAACAACCATTAGAGGTCAAGAAAAATGCCTCAAAATATGCTATTGGGGTAGTTCTTACTCAACAGGGGCATCCAATAACATATCATAGTAAGACACTATTTGACATAATATGGAAGTATCCCACTTATGATAAAGATATGTATTCCATTGTGCAAGCTTACTGAAAATGGAAGAATTAAATTTTGGGGAAGGAAATGGTCATCCACACAGACCATCGACCCCTTTAGTTCATATAGACACAAGGAAAGCTACATAACGGTTACCATCATAATTGTCTAGATATCTACAACAATTTCATTTGAACATCAAGTACAAGAAGGGAAGCACCAATAATGTTGCAGACTGCCTCAAACGATCGCCGATCGTGTCACTAACCACCGTGTTTAACTCTTGTGGGCATGAGACTTCTGATTAACCGATTCTCTACAAGAGGGATCCAAAATTTAGCCACACATACAAGACACTCTTGGAGGGTAAGAAAGCACAAAAATTTCACCTCCAGGATGCACTTATATGTCACCTGGGACACCTTTGTGTTCCTTCAAGCGAGTGTGACAAGATAATTTGTGAATCGCACTAAATTTGTGTCGCTGGGAATTTCAGGTTCGAGAAAATAGTGGTTGTATTGGAGAAGTATATCTACTAGCCAAACCTTCCAATGGATGTCAGGAAGAACATCAGATCTTGCACTACATTCCCCATTGCCAAACTAGCCATCAAGAAGCGGTGTCTCTATACTTCGCTGCCTACCCCTAGTTGACCTTTGAAATCCATCTCCATGGATTACATGTTAGGCCTTCCTTCTACTAAGCATGGAAATGACTGTGTTTCTTTGGTCGTCGACAGATTCTTGAAGATGGTCGTTATTGCGGCTGACATGAAGACTATCATATAAAAAACCACTTCTAAACTCTTCTTTGATAAAATGTGGCCACACTTTGGGATCTAAGAGAATATCATCTTAGATCGGGATAATAGGTTCCTTAGTACATTTTGGTCTAGCCTCTGGTCAATGCTAGACACCAAGCTCACTAAGTCCACAACTTTCTATCATCAAAATGATGGCCAGATAGAGGTCGTCAATAGGATGAGGGTACACATTCTACGCATGTACAACTCAAAGCATCCACACACATGGGATGAGAGCCTCTCCTATGTACAACACAGCTATAACTGGGCTCTCCGCAGCTCAACATACCACAACCCCTTTCAAGTGGGCTTGGGAATCTAGCCACTATGTCCCATTGACGTAGCCATGCCATTTGGGGCTACTCAGGCCGATTCGGCTCATGTCCCATAGAAGCTGACACAGAACAAATTAATTGAGTGCATTTAGCACATCTTCCAACATGTTCATGAGATATTAGGTAGAGCCAATTCCAAGTACAAGAAATGACATGATCAACATCGGGTGCCACAGAACATCCACGTGGCCGACAAAAAAGTGTGGCTACATTTACAGAAGGAGTGCCTTTTTGGACCCCACCGCAAGCTTCACCTGCTTCGTTATGGGCCATACACCATCACCAAGGCTATATGGAACATTGTCTTCAAGCTCTATATTCCACCATTCATTGGTATGCACCCTATGTTAAATGTGGACCACCTTTGGCCCTACTTTCCACCTCTATTGGACACATCCAATATGGAAAAACAACTCACACCAACAATGTTAAACCCAGACTGAATGTAACATGCCACCACTGATCTGACCATGGTTACAAAGATCAAGAACACCAGAAAAAAAGGATCCAACTATATCGAGTTTTCTAAATAGGCCAACTCCTTCACTAGGGCAAGTGGCTCACCAAGGACCAAGTTTAGCAAAAGTTTCCTCATCTCATGGAGGAACTCAATGCATTGGGGACCATTGCTTCCTAAGGGGGGAGGAATGATCCAGGTGGATATTGGTGGCCAGCCGCCTATTCCACTTGGACCCCCACCATTTTTTCTTTCAGTTCTTTAGTTTCCTTAATTGTAGCACAATTTACTATTTTTAAAAAAAAATTGAGTGTTGAACTTCCGGAGCCGTTTTGAGGCCCTAAATGATGTTTTTTTGCAAAAAATAAGGATAACAAGGGTCATTCATTTATTTTTCTCACAAAAAATTTGTAGTTCTTAGATATATATTTATAATGAGGTATTTTGTGCGCCAATCAGAGATCGTATGCCAAAGTTACATGCCCAGGAAGTTGATGTATCAATTTACCCAAACGAGGCCCATAGTTTTGACGCTTCATCTCCTAGGGTTATGTTTTTGGATGTTTAGGGTTTTAAATTATTTCTCAATAATAAATAGGAATTCCATCCTCATTGTAACATAGTTCAAAGGCTTGTAGCCACCACATCTCTTATCAGAGATAAGCTACTAGGGCCCTAGCTAGTTTATTTCGATTCTGTTTGTAAGCATATTTCAATTATGTGATATTAATGAAATGAATTCTTGTTTCCATTGAATCTGAGATATTATGTGCATTCCATCATTTTATTGTTTTCATGTATAAGTCGAGATTAGTGGTATCAGGGTGGTCTACTATTTCTCGATCCTTTTTTGCATATCCCCAGTGAGGTTGGGGTATAAGGAGTTAGGGCTTGATCTGGTTGAACCTTTGCAAGATCAACCTCACAAACCCCGACGATCACCCATGGGGCATGAGAAGAAATATTTCTCGAGGAGACCCTCAAGAAACAAAAGAAAAAGATGATGGATAACTTTGATTAGATCCTTTGATGACTTCCCATTGGTGGCGCATTTGCATCCAATAACCACTCTAGAGGTGAAACTATGTTTAAGGTAAAAGTAAACTTTGACATTCCCATATTTGAGGCCCAAATAGATTCAGATGTTGTAGATAGATGGTTGAATATTTTAGAATGGTATTTCTCTGTTCATGTCTTTTCCAACTAGGAAAATATTACTGTTGCACTCCTCAAAGCCTCCCACCATGTCAAGGACTGGTGGGAAACCTACTGTGAGAAAAAGGATAACCTGCCAAAGCCGCAAGAAAATAAAAACACTTTGAAGCTAAAGAAGGACACATGAAAGTGGTGTGAGCTCCATATGAGCTCCACTCAGAACACAAGTGAGTTTTGGGCCAAGCAGTCAGTGGTGGCCAAGATGAAGGCTTCTCAATTGAATGCATGCTCCGAATTTGAATAAGAAGATGACAATGGGAATGATAAAGGGAAGAATATTATATATGTAGAGAAAACCGCCACTTTTGACACTATGAGGATCTAGAAGGAGGAACCATAAGATCTAGAGAAGGGGGAGCACCTCTTCCATTCCCAGATGTGCGTAAAGGGTTCCTCGCTCTAGTTCATTGTCGACGGTGAGAGAAAAAATAACCTCATTTCAGCAGAGGTCATGAAGTGGTTGGGCCTACTGACCACAATGCACACATAACCATACACCATCGGGTGGCTTCACCAAGGATGACATCTCTGCGTTAGCTAGCACTGTCACCTTCCCTACAACATCAAGTCCTTCACGGATGAGGTATTATGTGACATTTCTCCTCTCGATGTTTCTTATGTATTATTAGGCCAACTATACTATTAGAATCCACATGATGTGTATAAATCATGGCCTCACGCTGTTATGTTTACTTTGGGCAATAAGTTGTACAAGATATCGGAGGTAGCATCGCCTACTGCCATCTCTTTGTTTACAACAAAACAATGTAGTAAGCTCATTTCCAAAACTAGAATTCTTTTTTTTCCTGATAATACACCCTCAAGGTAAGTAGAAGACTATGGCCATGACCTCTAGACAAAGATCCTTTGCATGATAACAACAGATGGAAAAGGTCGTGGAGGAGTACAGGGATATCTTCACCTCACCCGTAAGGGTGCCTCTACACTCTTAGGTTAAGCGCCCCATCGATCTGACTCGTGGTGTGTCGCTACCCAATGGACCAATATATCTCCCCTCTATTATGGAGAATGATGAAATAAAGAGGAAGATTGAGGAGCTCTTGTAGAAAGGTCACATTCAGTCAATTTCATCACCCTGTGTGAGCCCGATCATGTTGGCATAGAAGTTGGATGGGACTTGGAGACTCTGTATTGACAATCAGGCCTTGAACAAGATCAATGTATGGAATAGGTACCCAACCCCATGGATTGATGACCTTGTAGACCAACTTAAGGGGGAAAAATATTTCAGTAAGATCGAATTGAAGTCTGAATATCACCAGGTACCAATCGAACCCTCCGATGTGTGGATGAATTCCTTCAAATCCAAGGAGGGCCTTTTCGAATGGCTGGTCATGCCTCTCAAGTTCATGAATGCTTCAAAAACCTTCATGAGGATGATGGATGACATCTTGCGACCATTCACCAATTCAGTTTCATTATTGTACTTGAATAACATCTTGATCATCAACTAGACTTGGAAAGAGCACCTCCACCACATCCAATAGGTCCTCCAAACACTGCGACAACACAAGTTGTGTGCCAATTTGGAGAAGCGAACTTCTAGAATGATGCAGGTTCGATATCTGAGATACATTATTGATGAGTGGGGGTACATGTGGATCTATCCTAGATCCAAGTCATTCGGGATTTTCTAGCCCCAACCACTCTAACAGAGCTCCACAACTTTTTGGTTCTTGCTATTTTCTACCACAAGTTCGTGTTGGGATTCTCTCATTTCACTTGGTCCTTGAGCCAAGTCACTAAGGGAGCAGTTAAAGAAAAATTATTTTATTCTGAATCTCAATAAAAACTATTCATAGAGTTGAAAAATCACCTCTACTCTGCTCTAGTGGTCACATTACCAGACTTGCAATAACCATTTGAGATCGAGACAAATGCCTCAGACTATGCTTTTGGGGCAGTTCTTACTCAACAGGGGCATTGAGTGGCATATCACAATGAGACACTCTCAGACAGTAATATTCCAAATTTTCCATCAGCTAATTGGAATATTAGAGTTCTTACTTTTCTTATTTAGTTAAGTAAATAAAAGGGTGGAGGGACCCATAAACCCAGTAGATGAATAAAAGCCACTTCTATAGTTTGAATGTGGGTCAATTGAGTAGTGGAGTAGCATTATGGAGTAGTTGAGCAACATATTAATGAAGAAAGAGTGGAGGTCATAGAGAATTAATGATGAATATGATGGAGATAGTGGAGGAATAAATGCAAGATGATGGAGATAATGGAGAAGCAATTACAAAGATGATGGATGAAGTTGTGCATTAAATGCACACATGAGGGAGGAAGTGGAGATTCATTGTAGCAGTGATGGAGATCATGGAGGAAAACGTAGTCTTTATGGAGGCTAGTGGCCACATGTGCAGTGTAGTTATGAAGTGGGCCAAGGCTAGGGAAGGCTCACAACCATAAAAGGAAGATGAGGACATCAAAGGAGTGGAGTCTAGATTTTTATTGTCGAGTGTCGTAATAATTTCTTTGCACGCTTTAGTTGTTTAGCTAAGTCTGCTGTGTTGTTTAGCACTGCGTGTTCTTGAGTGGGAATCCCACCCTTACCCACTGCAGACTTTGAGTGCCTACTGTGGGAAGGTTTTCTTAGGTAGCATTCATCATCTGGAAACCAATGCCACTTTTAGCCACTCTCATCTGCACTTCCAACTACAGGAATTATGCATTCGTGAATTAGAGCTTGAGAGTTGGAATTTTGTTCTCAGTACTTCAGATGAGAAACCTATGGAGGGATCAACCCTTCACACTATGGATCCATTGAAATCTTCTGGGAGTTTCATTTTCATATCCAACATTATGCCATCCATCTATTCTCCTATGCAGCAACATTTCCTGCAGGAATTGCGTAATTTTGCAATGAGGGTTTGAGGAGAAGAGGAAGTTCCAAGAAACTCAGCTTGGAATCCCATGAGAGATTAATCCTTCACTCCGAGGATCACTTCAACAACCTAGGATAAGAATTATATCATCTATCAGTAGGATACATCATCATCCCTCCTAGATAGCACATTATTTCCCAACAGTTGTGCATGCAGCAACTGCATATTCAGTGGAGGAGCTAGATCTCAAGTTTTGAGTTTGGGAATCGGGAGAAGGGACCAGCCCTTTAGTTAGTGAGATGAGTGGGTTCTATTTTAGCTGATAGATCATTATTTTAGCCCAATATCAGCATTTTTCTCCAGGCAGTGCGTAACTCAGCCAACAGGGGTGTAGTGTGCAACCCGAAAAGGGTGGAAATTCTAAACTCAAAATCTCGCCAAAAAATTTCTGGGTTTTTCTAGGTTTTTAGAATAGAATCCATGGTTAAAATTGAAAATATTTCTGAGAATTCGAAAATCCTCTCACACATAGATATTCTTCCTAGCATCAGTGGTTTCCAAGGGCAACAATTTATAATTTGCAGTGTTATGTTTAATTAGTGTATTTCAGCCATCTTGTGGCTTGAGTGCATTCCTTTTGGAGCAATGTGTACTTACATTTTTGTTGATACATAATGATATGACTCAGATATTTCTGCTAATATTTTAATGTCTTGATGTTATATTCCAACATTTCTATCATTTTATAGTTTTGTGCTTACATTCTGGTTATTGCCTTGATTGAAATGTTATAAATGTTCTATATTCTTGTATTTCCTATTTTGGGATATTACATTGGTATCAGAGCATGATCTTTGGCTGATATTGTGTCCATTTCATGACATCAAAGGAATAAGGAGAAGAAGAAGAAAAAGAAGAAGTCTACAATGTTGCAAGGATTAAGTTTTTCAACACTTCTCTTCAGATCTATGCAAGAACTCACGTTGGAGATCAAAGAAATGAAAAGGGAAAATAAAAAGGAAACCTAAAGAGGGTTTCATAATGGAGAAGGTCTAAGCACTTCCTATCAGTAGTATAAGCAACCAACGGTGCAGAAAGTTCCATAATGCCCTACTATTCCCACTTTCCTTGCAGAAGGAAATGAATGGCACAAATATGGAGGATATCTGGAGGATGAGACTTTAAGTGATTATTTTTCAGAGTACAAATCTCAATCTAGAGCATTCAAAGAGAATCTGATTTTCTAATGGTTTTTTTCAGATTAAAGAGAACAAGAGACCCTGGAGCAGAAATAGAAGAAAAGGAAATGTGTAGAATATATTCTTTCTACCTACATTCGATGGGTCATCCAAAAGCACGACAAAGGATTAGATGCAGAAGTTATATTATTTCTTCTAGCTACACCCAACAGCGGAAGGAGAGGCTATTCATATTGCAACATACACCTTTAGGGTGAAGAAAAGTACTGGTGGTTCAACATATTGAAACATGCAAGAGTGACTGCATATGCAGAGTTCACTCAAAGGTTGGTAAAAAGGTTTGATAGAAGAAAACCAGAAGAAATTTCCATTGAGATATTTTTCGACATTGATAAGGAAGTATATGAGGAGCAAAAGGAAGATGTTGACATTGATACTCTGGGAGAAGAGAAAATACCACCACCACCAGATGCAGAAGAGGTACTTGCATCAGTGGGAGGAGCACTTGCATATTTTCAAGATGGTCCTGAGAATTCGACATTGAGAGTCCCAGTCATAATTCAGGAGGTGCATGAGGAAGAAGAAGTAGATACCAGTGTTGGTGCAATAGTAGAGGAGTAGCCATCACCATCACTAGTAGTTGGAGAAATGATTGCACCGGTTGGAGAAACTCCTGTAGCTTTGCGAGATGTTCCCCAACATCATCTGATCCAAGGTACGAAAATATTTCCACCCCATATTATTTGAGCACATCAAATCGAGATTTTTGGGGTCATGCCATCAAGGAAGTTGAATGGCCAAGGGTTATAGCACATTGCTGATTTGGAGCAACAGACTATCACTACATAGAGGACCCTTGACTAGTTGAAGGAGAAGATGTATATCTATCCCAGTTTGACATTTTTGAGCTGCACACAACACTTTGTGTTGGAGTGTGGAGTTTCTAAGGATGCACTAGTACAAAACGACTAATTAGTTACTAAACAAATGACTAAAATTTGCATATAAACGAATATTTTTCAGTTGGTGACCAATAGTAGCTAATTTACAGTATCTTATAATGTGACCAAATTTTAGTCATTTTTATCTTACTCATTAATTAGTTATCTAAGTATTGTTGTCTAGTAGTATATTTGGTCATTAATTTAGTCACTGATTTGGTCATTAATTGTCACAATTAATGACCAAATATACAAAAAAATATATTACTATATGATAACCCGATAAAACCAATTAATGACCAAAGAAATGTGACTAAAATGTTTGTTGTGTTATAAGATACTGTAAATTAGCTACTAATATTCATATATATGCAAATTTTAGTCATTGTTTGAAACCAATTAATGACCAAAGAAATATGACTAAATTTTGGTCGTGTTATAAGATACTATAAATTAGCTACTAATAGTCATATATATGAAAAATATAGTCATCATTTGTAATCACAAATTTATCATTTGCAGTAGTCATTTATCTTTTTTTGGTAGTTTCATATTCATTATATAAATTACTAATTTAGTAGTTTATATTCATTTCATTTACTTTCATTAATAATTATTATAAATGACTAATTTAGTCATATATTTATTTTATTTGTGTGCATCATTAATCAATATAAACTACTAATTTAGTAGTTTTAAATTGATTTTTTGTTCATTATTAATCAACATAATTTAATTTCTATGATTTAAAAAATATCATACAATGTGCATGTTCATCTAATGTGAAAACACAAAGTTGCATATGTTAATTACAATACTAAACAATATGAAGTGAAACTATAAATAATTTCAACCACATAAATTATATTATATAAAATGTCAAATATTACAATATGAGTTTCCAAATTAATATTAGTTAGAATACAATTTTCACATGAAGTATTGTTTCATTACTTCAAAACATTATCATTATGTTGCCAAGTCATAGCAGATGAATTCACCAACTCTGAAAACTTGACCATCAATCTCCATGTTTGTGTCTTATGTGAGATATTGGATCTACGAGTACCACTACACCAATTCTATTCTCTCTCTTTAATTTGAATTTTGTTGCTATAGTGTTATTGTTATCCTCTTTCTTCAATCCCTGCTTCTACCATCAATATTGAGTTCATTTTCTGACACCAAAAAAAATTATAAGACATGAAAGTTGATGAAAACAAGAATATAAACTAAAGTAGACTATAAAGGATTTATATAATATATACCTCAACATCACCAATATTTTTAATGTCATTTTTCCCCATAAAAGAAAGAAACTCAAACAAGTTTTATTCAGTTGGGCAATAGTGGTCACTATGTGGCCAGATGACCTGTATAAACAAAGAAAATAAAATGTCACAAATAAACACAACATAGCAAAAAATTTATACTAAGAATGTCTCATGCTCCACTTTTGTAGGTGTATTTTTTCCTGTAGTTATCTCTAAGAAGAAGTGACACTTCGACAATAAAAATAGTTAGTAGAGATCGAATGGGTGGAGAAAAGTATTGTTGACACAAGATTACAGCAAGAAACTAAAAAATAATAAGATATGACTTTTTAAATTGTGATACTAATCGAGAATATAACTTTAATATCATAATATTCAATTGTTAACATACTATTCCAGGGGAAAAACGATCCAATTCCCATAAACCAACAAATTATGTATGCCCCTTTTTTTCCTTGTAATTAATTGAGCAAGATTAGTGCATGCAATTTCCATTTAGAATCTCTGAAATGATTATGAAAATATTCAAAGCAAACTTAATGTTACTCATTCATTTTTCTCTAATTCAGACAAAACTCAATATGATAACATGTTTTTGAGTTGGAGAGTTCTGTGATTCATCATGTCCAAAATCATTGATTATTGTCATGACTGTTTTTTTTAGTGATAAGGAAACATGCCTATATTTAATCAGAAAACATATTTTTCAGAATATATTCCATTTTTCTAATTCAAAGCTAAATTTAGTTCTAATACAAGTTTCTTTGAAATGATGATTATATTAGTTGGATTTCAACAAAAATCATCTCCTTAGGGTACAAATTCTATAATATAGTATAATATAAAATTTCAAAATGAAAATATATGTTGCAATGTCACTGTATTTTGCATGCAGAATTCTTAAATAATTGCAACGCAAATGCATATGGTGGTAGCAAAGCATAGAGCCAAAAATTCCACAAAGAGAAGTAATCTTGGAGACATGACCAAATGGATACCATAAACATTAAAATGCAAACACTCTTGTAAAAAAAAATTCCAAAATCATGGTAGAAAAAATGTTAAGAGAAATATCGTCACTTTTTCATTAGAAAGCATTCAAATGGTCCAGTTGTTGGAATAGTCCCACAAAAATTATTATTGGAGACATCCATGCAAGTGAAAATCAAATCATAACAATAAATCATTCAGAGTTGGAGTAATTTATATTCAGCTGTTACATGTAAATAATAATAATAATAATAATAATAGAGATTATGTACAAGAAATCAACTTACATGACTTTAAGGTTTGAAATTTTATTAATTTCCTTGGGAATTTGTCTAGTTAATGAAGTATTATTGAGACGGTTGTTCATGTTGATTAGCAGTTGTCATTGATGTCAACCCAAGCAGCACTAGGGGCTAACCCAATATTGCATGGGAATTTTTACCTACCAAATTAATATATTTTGGGGCAATAATGCTTTTGATGGTTTCTACTTTTCGAGATGTTTCCATTGATATATGGCATGCCATGTAATTCTTCATGGTTTGAGAGATATTCATGTTTGAAGTTTGTACCCCTATTTAGTGAGATAAAACACCATGGGATTGGGGCATGGGTCATTTAAAAGTCATAATTAATATTTTTTAAGCTCCTTAAATCCCTCCCATGGTCACTTGTTGAAGCCCCTATCAACCTAAGCATTTATATAAATTTTGATCCTCATTTCCTCCTTATGCAAGGGATTTCGCTATCTAAAACAGGTCAACGTGGAATTTGCGCTCTAAATTTCTTTATACGAAGGTTTAGAAGCTGAAATTTTTATGAGGTGAAGCCAAATTCCTGAGGAAGCTTTTATAAAAATTTCAGATCAAGGTGCGCAATATTTTTGGAGATATGATCTGTGGAAGTCAGGATTTTTGGAGGCTCCTAAATTTCATCTCAAAGAAGTGACCTTGGTAAATTCGTCAGAACTCTCTCTCTGAGTATCAGATTGGAATTCCATAAAAATTATTGGATAAAACATAGTCTGTAATTGTTGCTTTATCAATTTCTGATCCAACTGAAGAAACAATGACACATGGTATGTCATACAAGTGCGCTCTGCTGAAACAATACATAATTAGGGCATTGTGAGAGATTGGGTATAACTCTCTCTTGAAGAATCCAAATTGGGCTAGACCTGTGGAATTAGAAAGATGACTCAGAGGACTACTACATGACTGAAAATCAGATATTGAGGATTTGAAATAATATAGATACACTAGATTCAATATCGATCTCCTAGAAGGAAAGAAAAAGCTAGATCATGTGTTTTCAAGGGTTGCAAAGGACCAGACTTTCTGTGGTAGCAAAGCAAAGCAAGGTGCAGCAGAGAGTAGCATGAAAATATAAGCAACCAAGGTGCATAATAGCAGCAAGAAGTTCATCATATGAAGTATTCAAGTGGGTAGCACTGCATACAATCATTGTACTTAGTCATTGTAAATACATTATTGTACAAATTGTACTAGTGTCTATCTTCCAAGGGTTGAAGAGGTAGTGTTGGGAAGTCTAGGATCATCATTAGGTGGTTGTGTCAAATTTGGGGTTATGGTCTAGTATATCTTCTTCTTTTGCATCATTCTATATCATTGTAAAGTGGAGCATTTTCCCTGGTACGAGAGTCCATTTTTCTTTTATTCTTCTATAGGGTGGTAGGGTGGTGCTAGGGTGAGTTGTAGCTCATTGGGAGTTGGGGCATTCATTCAGTTTATTATTGAAGAATCTCAGACGTTGGAGCGTCCATCCAGTGAGAGATGGACAAGAATGCTTTTCTAGATTCTAGGAAGTTGGAGCTTTATTTTCAATTGGAGTTGAATATTAAAGAATTATTAGAAAAGAATTAGGTGGTTTTTGTCCCGGAGTGTGTTTCCACCTTAAAAACTGTGTGCATTTGTGTTTCTCTTGTTTGCTGCTATCATTATCCAAAAAATGATAATAAATTGAAGATTAACTAATGCTCTAATTGAAAGGAATACTGATTCACCCCCCCTCTCATTATTTCCAACAATTTGTATCAGAACTTCGTTCCTTGAATAACAATTTAATAGCTGGAAGGAGGTCATGGAACATACCAAGAATGGTGTATTTCTATTCAATGAAAATAATTATGCACTCTGGAAAGGAATAATGGAGGTCTATCTCTTGGCACAAGGTTACGAAGTATGGGACACTGTTCAAAATGGATTTACATCAACCACGGATGAACAAGGTAAGAAGAATTTGGTAAATGATGCAAAATCAAAGAATATTGTTATCAGTGGACTTATTGAATCTGCTTATCATAAGGTGTTGGTTTGTAAAACTGCCAAAAATGTATGGGACAAGCTTGAGAATATATATGCAGGTGACTCAAATCTCAAAGAAGCGAAGCTTCAAATATATAGAGCAAAATTTGAGCAACTCAGAATGAAAGAAGATTGCAACATTGTTGCATACTTCCAATACGTTGATGAAATAACCAATACTCTGGAAGGATTGGGAGAGACAGTTGACGAGAAGAATATTATTCGAAAGATTCTTAGAACATTACCAGGGAGATTAAACCCAAAGGTATCGGTCTTAGAATATAGTGCAAATCTGGACAAACTCAGCAAGGAAGAATTACATCGAGTTCTCATAGAATATGAAATGAGACTTGAAGAAGAAAAGGGTACTTAAAATCTAGAAACTGCATTCATTGCATCTAAGAAAAAAAATAAGGACAAACAACCTTCAATTGAAATGACATGTACCTACAAGTGTCTACAAGTGTGAAGAAAAGGGAGATGATGGAGAAGGTCTTTCAGATGAAGAATATGGTTACTTTAAGAGAAAAATAAAACCTAGTAAGGGAAAATTCAAAGGTAAACTTCCATTGATATCTTTCGGTTGTGGTGAGGTTGGGAATTTTGTAGCAAAATGTCCGAACAAAAGTGATGGAAACTCAAAAGGAAATAAAGGCTTTAAGAAATTCAAAAATCAAGGAAAAAAGAAAGGATCCAAAAGAAACTTTCTCTCTAAAGAAGATAGCTCATCATTCAATGAAGAAAGTGACAGCAAAGAAGAAGCAAATGAGAAATTATTGTTTATGGCCAAGCACAATAAATAAGAAGTATTAAACAATGAAGAAGAAGGGTCGGCCATAGAAGAATTTTATGAGGAGGCAATCAAGCTTATAAAAGAGCTCAATGTTGAGAAGATCTGTTCCAATAATATTGAAGAACAAGTTCAAGGTCTCAAAATTGAGACTGAAGAACACAAATGTATTGAAGAGTCACTTCAAAAGTAGTGGGAAGAAAGCAACCAAGAAAGGGAAGCATTAGAAGCTGAAGTAGTCTCGCTGCGTAAGGAAGTGAAGAAAGGAAAAAATGTACAAAAATATGCCAATAGCTCACGGGCATTGGAAGAACTCATCAACAATCAACGATATTACAACAACACAACTGTCCTCAGTTACAAAGAAGAAGAAGCAGGACCTTCTACAAAAAAAATACAATGAACCTATGAGACCTAACATACATGTAGACTTCATTGGACAAGATTCACAAGCACATCCTTGGAAGACAATTCCTCAACAAATATTTTCATCCAGGTACCAACATATTTTTCATGGCTATTGTTATTCATGTGGAAAATTTGGTCATAAAGCTGTAGAATGTCGCACGTACCCTAGGAACCAATAAAATTCCAAGAGATTCTTCAAATATGAACCTCCCAGGGCTTAGAGAAACATAAATAGATTTGAACATTTAATAAATAATATGGAATGTTACAAATTTCAGAACTTTGGACACATACCCAGAGACAATAGACTTGAAAATCCTCTAGAAGAATCTTCGAAGCCATAGAATGAACGAACATGGAAGAAGAAGAAGACTGATAATTGTGATCTCGCTCTCAAGGCTCAAAAAAATAAATATGTGTGGTATGTTGACAGTGGTTGCTCAACACATATGACTAGAGATAGAAGGAAATTCGTATGTCTCAAAGAGAAGAAGGATGGAACCATATCCTTTGGAAATGATGGATCTTCAAATGTTATAGGATCAGGTACTGTCACTCTCAGAAGTAAAGATGTTATAGTCAAGAATGTTCTATTGGTCGAAAACATGAATCACAATCTGCTTAGTGTTGGAAAAATGTGTGAGCAAGGACACATAATGCTATTCAACTCCACAAAATGTGAAATAAGGCAAGGCAGGTATGGTAAAATATGGGAAGGCAGGAAGAATTAAACAATGATACTCAAGATATACCAGAACAACAACAAGAAGCTCGTCCAAGGAGAACAAAAGAGTGGATTCAAAATAACCATCCATCAAATCAAATCATTGGTGACATAAATGAAGGTCGATAGCTTCATTCATCACAACAATCTCACTTTTCGTTTCTAGAAACCTTTGAGCCTAGTATTTTTGAGGAAGCCAACCAAAATGAACATTGGGTAGCAGCTATGAATGAAGAATTGGATCAAATTGAGAAGAATAACACATGGGAATTAATTCCATGACCAAAATATATAAATGTCATTGGGACTAAATGGGTGTTCAGGAACAAATTGAATGAAGATGGGCAGGTTACCAGAAACAAAGAAAGATTGGTTTGAAAAGGCTATGCACAAGTGGAAGGAATTGATTTCGACAAAATATTTGCACCAGTTGCCGGACTGGAAGCAATCCGAATGTTTCTCGCCTATCCATGTCCAAGAAAATTTAAATTCTACCAAATGGATGTTAAGTCATCATTTCTAAATGGAGAATTAGAAGAAGAAGTTTACATCGAACAACCTGAAGGTTTTCTACTATCACAAAAAGAAGACTATGTATGTAGATTAAAGAAGGCTCTATATGTTCTCAAGCAGGATCCCAGAGCATGGTATGCTCATCTTGATGGATATATACGTCAACAAGGGTTCAATAAAGGTACTGTTGATAGCAATATTTATGTACAAATAGATAAAGATAATTTAACAATCGTTGAGGTATATGTGGATGATATAAGATTTGGTAGCAATGATGATCGACTAAGTAGAAACTTTTCTACAAAGATGCAAAGTGAGTTTGAAATTTCTTTACTTTGTGAGCTGACATACTTCTTAGGGCTTCAAATATCTCAACAAGAGAAAGGAATATTTATATGTCAAGCCAAGTACATCAAGGAAATGCTCAAGAAATTCAAAATGGAAGATTGCAAACCTGTCCTTACTCCCATGGAATAGGTTGCAAATTGAGCATAGATGACTCATCTAAGGATGTGGATCAGAGGTTGTATAGATCTATGATTGGTAGTCTTCTATATGTAATAGCCTCTTGGCCAGATGTTATGCAAGAAGTTGGAAAAGTAGCAATATTCCAAGCAGCACCAAAAGAATCACATATTATTGTCGTCAAAATAATTCTTCAATATCTAAAGGGCATAGAAGAATATGGCTTGTGGTATACCAAGGGTAAAAATATCATTATTCAAGCCTTTACAGATGCAGATTGGGCAGGAAGCATTGATGATCGTAAGAGTACTAGTGGAGTAGCATTCTATCTAGGTGGTTGTCTCATATCATGGTTGAGAAAAAAGAAAACTTCAATCTTGTTATCTATAGCAGAAGCATAATACATTGCAGCAACATCATGTTGTACTCAAGTCCTTTGGATGAAAAAAATTTTGCAAGATATTCAAGTACAATTTAGTGAGCCTATTCCCATATTCTGTGACAACACTAGTGCCATCAGCATCTCCAAGAATCTTGTCATGCATTAAAAAAAAAAACACATTCCGATCAAATATCATTTTGTTAGAGAGCAAGTCACTGAAAATAATATCAAACTTGAGTATGTTTGTACAAAAGAACAAATTGCTGATATCTTCACTAACCCTTTACCTCGTGAATCATTTGAATATCTTCATCAAAATTTTGGGATTCTCCCAAGTTCTCATTAGATTATAGGTCTGCAGGACGGTTGTGTGTCAGCGGGAGTGGAAGTGTGTACAGGTCTGCAGGATGGTTGTGTTTCAGGGGGAGTTACCCTTTTCCATTGATGTCAAAGGGGAAGATAATGTTGTGGGAAGAGGTGTTATGATCACAGGGGGAGTACTTGTGTTGCCATCAATGCCAAAGGGGGAGATTGTTGATCAGCGGTTGTCATTGATGTCAACCCAAGAAGCACCAGGGGCTAACCCAATATTGCATGAAAATTTTGACCTACAAAATTAACATATTCTGGGTCAATAATGGCTTTGATGGTTTCTACTTCTCGATATGTTTCCGTTGATACATGGCACGCCATGTAATTCTTCACGGTTTGAGAGATATTCATGTTTGAAGTTTCTACGCCTAGTTAGTGGGATAAAACCCCATGGGGTTGGGTCATGGGTCATTGAAAAGTCATAATTAATATTTTTTAAGCTCCTAGAATCCCTACCACATTCACTTGTTGAAGCCCCTCTCAACCTAAGCATTTATATAAATTATGATCCTCATTTCCTCCTTATGCAAGAGATTTCGTTATCTGAAACAGATCATCGTTGAATTTGGGCTCTAAAATTTTTTATATGAAGGTTCAGAAGCTGAAATGTTTATGAGGAAAATCTGAAATACTGAGGAATCGGTTATAAAAACTTCAGATCAGGGTGCGTAATATTTTTGGAGATATGATCTATGGAAGTCAGGGTTTTTGTAGGCTCTTGAATTTCATCTCAAATAAGCGACCTTGGTAAATTGATCATAACTCTCTCTCTGAGTATCAGATTGGAATTCCATAAAAATTGCCAGATAGTGCACAGTCTTTGATTTTTTCGCTATCAATTTCAGAGCCAAATAAAGAAACAGTGACACGTGGCACGCCGTACAAGTGCACTCTACTGAAACAGTCTATAATTAGGGCATTGTGAGAGATTGCATATAACTATCTCTTGAAGAATCCAAATTGGGTCAGACCTGTGGCATTGGAAAGACGACTCAGAGGACTACTATAGGATTGAAAATAAAATATTCAGGATCTGAAATAATAGATATATACCAGATTCAATATTGAGCTCCTAGAAGGCAAGAAAAAGCTAGATCATGTGTTTTCAAGGGTTGCAAAGGACTAGACTTTCTATGGCAACAAAGCAAAGCAAGGTGCAGCAGAGGGTAGCATGACAAGAGAAGCAACAAAGGTGCATAGCAGCAGCAAGAAGTTCATCATATGAAGTATTCAAGTGGGTAGCACTGCATGCAATAATTATAAAGGTATCATTGTACTTAGTCATTGTAAATACATTATTGTACAAATTGTACTAGTGTCTATCTGCCAAGGGTTGAAGAAGCAGTGTTGGGAGGTCTAGGATCATCATTAGGTGGTTGTGTCAAAGTTCAGGTTATGGTCTAGTATATCTTCTTCTTCTGCATCATTCTATATCATTGTAAAGTGGACCATTTTCCCCGGTATGAGAGTCCATTCTTATTTTATTCTTCTATAGGTTGGTAGGGTGGTGCTAGGGTGAGTTGTAGCTCATTTGGTGTTGGGGCATCCGTTCAGTTGGCTACTGAAGAATCTCAGGCGTTGGAGCATCCATATAGTGGGAGCTGGAGAAGAATGATTTTCTAACTTCTAGGAAGTTGGAGCTTTATTTTCAATTGGATTTGAATATTAAACAATTATTAGAAAAGCATTAGGTGGTTTTTGTCCTGAAGTGGGTTTCCACCTTTAAAACCATGTGCATTTTTGTTCCTCTTGTTTGCTGTTGTCATCGTACAAACACTGATAATAAATTGAATATTAACTAATGCTCTAATTGAAAGGAATATTGATTCACCCCCCCCCCCCCCCCACCTCTCTTAGTATTTCCAACAATTCATTCATTGATTATCATACAAGCATCAGTAAGAAATCGTATGACATGAAAAATGAAAGAGAACTGGAGCACCTCAGTTTGTTATCTGAGACATTATCTCTAAAACATATAATCCCAATTTGGGTGTTTCCATCATGACCATTTAGACATAACAGAAAGAAAATTTACAAAAATACAAGTGCCTGCAAATTCCCCAGTGATCGAGGAATTTCATCCAGGGAAAATTTTAAGGATGGAAAATTATATTGAAGTTTAAAACATTGGCGAATTTCACTAGTCTCTTATATGTCAATTATAATATATTTGTAAAATTAATCAAAATTTTAGTTATTTTATATGTAGTAACTATATAATTTTGCCGATTTTTAAGGTAAAATATTTTATATTGTAAAATTTGGGTGAATCATTCTTAGAAAAAATGGAAATTGGCGAATCTCTTTTTTGGAAAAATCATGGAAAATTAGCCCACCTGCGAATATTAACCCCTAAATTTTTCCATGATTTCATCGATAATGTTGTTTCTATACAAGTCCATGCTGATAAGGCTCTTCATATTTCCAAATTCCTCTAGAATGCTTCCTTGAATATGAATTTTTTAGAGATCATTGTCGAACAATGAAAAATTAATGTAAATTTCAATAATGATATGACATGCAATCAAACAAAAATGCTTGACATAATATGCAAAACCCAAGGTCAAATCAAGAAAAGCTCGACATAATATGCTGAAGTTATGAAAAGACATTTGTATACGAAATATTTCAACATGAATACCATATTTAGAACCACAACTAAGCACACGATACCAAATCCTATACAAGCCAAAATTACAGATTCCACATGGAACTAGACATAAATCAAGAAATTAAGCTATATTATTTCAAACATAAAACCTATGCAAAAAGGAAAAGATCTCTAATAATAAAAGTTGGAAAAAACAACTTTCAATCAAAGGTTCCCATTTAGCTAATAATCATGACCTGAATTTCTTTCTTATGCCATAATTTTTCAATTCTATTACTATACATGCACCATCATACCTAACACCACTTTCTGGTGCATAAGATGAATGCTTCTCCTTGTGAGACTAGAAACCAACTTGAAGACATCCAAATTAGAACTATGTTAGCCACATAATGAAAGAATTTCAGCCTAAGGCTAGTTGATAAGTTAAAGCTCACATGTAGATATCATGCTTTGTCATAGTTGCAAGCTAACAAAATTGAAAAAGCACCTGACAACACAAACTGGATAACACATCTTACAAATAACTTGCAATGCTTCATTAGGTTTATTGAAATTTTGGTCAAAGGGATTCTCCTCATTTTTTCTCTTATTCCCACTAAGATCTCTTCCACCAATGTTGACAACATAGAGAAGTCATAACTTTTTATTAGAGAAAGTATTATACTAAAAAGTGGAAGTAATTTTAGTATCATTGGAATTTTTATTAATAAAAATTGAATAACAATAATGAGAAACATTTTTATGTCATAAAATCATGCAGATTGTTATTTCACCATAAAGTACTAACCATTCCTAGATGCATAGTTCTTTTGTGAAATAACTGTCGAATTAATTCACCAATATTAGTATATCAATCTGGGCTCGTAAACATGAGCTATACTGTGCTTTCAAGGTTCAGATTTTAGAGTCGAAGTTTATATGATTCCTTATGATATTTGATTCAAGAATTAAGGCACACACAAACATCTATAAACACACACTGTCAGAAAGAAATCAATTCATCTCATCATAAAAATAGGAACAATCAGCAAACTCTGGTTTGAACACTGGAAATCCTTATTCAATTTATCTCAAAATTAAATCTGAAATCAAAACCATTACCAAATCAACAACGACTTTTATTCAATAACTCATTGCTTGCAAAAAACCTTAAAACCCTAATTCTAATCTTTGGAGGTCACACTTAAAAGGAATTACCTAATCTGAGTAAACCTATAAGTTGATTCCACACTCACACAGTGAACTCACAATTACTAATGGTATCCCTAATTAACTCCGATGACAACACTTCATGCCAATTTAACTATACTGGTGTCAAGAAAAAAGGTGCACTATCACATTGGTTCGAATATCAATTTTACACACACAGACTTCAATCATGATAGCCATTGATATTTCATACCTAGCCAACCCAACTGTATATGTATTACCTACTTCAGATAGTTTTAATCCTCCAAATTCTACTTTTCAAGCCAAACTGAAATAAACTCTAGATATCAAAATGCACAACTGTACTCTGGAGATTAGCTTTTAATTACAGTTGTCTTTCATCAAACTTCCAACCACACTTTGGAAAAGTTACTCAAACTTATAGAGCGATTGACACTCTAGTTTTTGCAATAAGATAATGCTATCAATTCAATCAACACACACTGCATTAATACACACAAATATAAATGAATTAAATCTCGAAACTAAAAGTTGACAAGTTCACATAAATTACCATTGGCAGTGATCTAATAATCCTCTGAAACTTGCAATAAAATGTTTCAATCTTTAATGAATAATTTCTTTCGAACCAAGTTTCAGGGGTTAAATCACTTCATCACTATTATTCTCATGGACTGGAATTGTGAGACTTGCACCAAACTATGAACCCTAACACACAATTTCAAGAATCGATCCAGAAAGGAACGTTACTTAAGATTTTGTTATGATCGTTCTATCCTTAAGGGACTATGCACTCACCCAAAATAATCTTGCCAATTCAACTTGTTGGGAAAAATACTGAGAGGGGGGGGTGAATCAGTATTTAGGGAAAACTGAAAATTTTTACTTTTTCATGCTCTAAAACCCATACGCTACTTTGATGAAGCCAACTGGCGTATACACGCGGATATCCTTTATAAAACTCGCGTATACACAGAGATCTAAATATGTCATTAGCTCTTCAGTTATATCATTCCATCATTCATTCATTAGATGTTCTATAAACAGTAAACATGTGCAGTAAGAACAGAATAAACCATCACACATAAGCATCACACATGAACACCAGGATTTTTAGGTGGAAACCCAAGTCGGGAGAAAACCATCGCTGCAGTTGCTCAGCCTTCAATATTTTATTATAGAGAAAACATCTTACAACATATGTGCTGGCGCAGACTTGACCAGCACGCAGGCACCCACCTGCGCTCGTTTACCAGCCTCTCCTGGAAGGGAGCTACGACCCCCTGACTCGTTTACCAGCCTCTCCTGGAAGGGAGCTACGACCCCCTGATCTCGTTTACCGGCCTCACCTGGAAGGGAGCTACAACCCCCTGACTGAAGGCTACAACCTTCAGCACCACCTTGGACCACGTTTCATCGATTTTCACACTGGATCCAACCACTTCAATAGAACACAACTTGCAGACCGCAATTCATCATATTTCCAGACCGAACCCTTTCCATACTTTTAAGCACGAACATACATCATCAACAGATACATATCCACACAGATCAGATAGCAGAAACACAGCAGAACAGATCAGATATTTCATACCCTTTGCTTTAGCAAACCCTAGTTTGCACTCTGCTCCTTTCTCTGATAGTAGTATACGGGTAACTTTCCATATAAACCCCGTACAAATTACAAAGCTAATTTTATTGCGCATCACAACTTTCTCTTAGGCATTTGCGTATATACAGCGCTTCCTCTTCGGCGTAGTAGAGATCTTCAACCATCATAGAGCGGCATACTTCTTCGAAGTCCAGTTATTCGGTTAGTTTGCCTTTTGTCGGACATATGTTCGCCTCATAAAGCTCGAGATCTAAGCCTTTCATAAAAGCAGTCTAGAAAATACAAGTACATTTCAGATCTAGATCCCCTTCTTCATCATTGGTGCATCATATATTCAGATTTATCATTCAAGTGTAACCCTTTCCATTCAGATCTACTTCAGAGAGAAGTATTCATTCAAGCTCGGACATCTTGCACCCACACTCATGATTTGCATAATGAATTTCATCTCTTTATATAGGATTATCCTTTTTCAATACCATGAGCCCCTTTTTCAATACCATGAGCCAAAACAACATTACTTCCGATGGTATTCCTAGACGGGGTCAATTAGGCGGATCATTACCCAATACAATGGGTCAATACCATGGTGGTTACCCCTGGTTTTGCACTTTTGAGCACTTTTTCCCATACGCGACTTGGAACGTTCTTTTCCGCGTGCATACGCGACTTCCCCTAGGCCAATCCGCGTATATCTAGAGACATACTCTTTTTCATCATAGAATTAGCACATTTTGAATTCTTTTCTTCATTTCCTTCTGTCCACACTGTAGATACATCATATTTACTTCATCAAGGACATATTCTATCAAGCACAACTTCATCAAGTGGGTTGCCATCTTCTTCATCCAGTGGGTTGCCATTCGAGATGACAACACTTAGCATCATGTTGCTACAACTAGCATCATTTCATCAGATTTACATCATTTACCAAGTCCATCAAGTCAAGAGTAACTTCATCAGGTGTATTGCCATCAAGGACAACACATGCCAACAATCTCATGTCTTCATCTTCATTCAGTTGGTTGCCATCAAGGACAACACTCTACATCATATTGCCAACAATCTCCCCCTTTGGACTTGATGGCAACCACGATGGTGTTTGATCACCACAACAAATAGGTACATTAAGAATACAATGACACCATGTCACTCTCCCCATTATCTTCATTCAAACACCATGTCACTCTCCCCCTTTGACATGAAGGGCAAAGGGCGGATCAAAAACCAACCCACTCTCCCTCTTCTCCAGTCCCGATATATATCTTTGATGACCAACTCCCCACGAGTTCATGCTTGAATCTTTAAACATATTTTTTCAATGAAGTACATGACTCTATGAACTTCCTATCTGTGACATATACTTATCAAAGATCCATCGAGTGGATTTATATGAATATATCAGGCCCAACTTAGTGGTTTACAAATTTGACTCATTACTGACCAAAGTGGGTTTACAAAAAGTGACTGTTACCCAATAAAGTGGGTTTACAAATTCGAAAGTCCTTACATGGTGAATATTACAATTTTACATCATGGGTCTCAATAAGACCTTTTCACCAAAATAAAAATATGACCATTTATGACCAACACCAGAAAGTCCTCAAGAAAGAGAACATATTTCAGAACCATCATAATGCCAACAATGCATTATACTTAGCCATGCTAATGCTCCCCCTGAATCTGTGCATCCAAGCATCATTTTTATATGACTAAGGCTCCCCCTTAGTTTGTGCATCCTGAACACTTTTACCAACAAATCATCAAGGCATATTTATCAAAACATGAGAAATAGAATTATGAGAACTGGAACACCACCAGAGATACCAGACAATATCAGAGATACCAAACAGCACTGCAGCTGTGCTGAAGAAAGCTAACTTCAACCAAAAATTGTCAGTAAGCAGACATATGCGGTTTTCTGTGCAGGAACTAGCGTATATACGCGACTATGTTTCATGAAACCCGCGTATCCAATGCCATCTTCTGCATTTAAGTAGATTTTCTCTTCTGACAGACAGAGACAACTCCAGCTTCAGCTTGTGAAATTCAAATGCTTCCCTGGAACATGTGTGGGCAGACAGATAGGACAATGTAGTTGTGTCTTCAAGTGTCATCCAATGGTTGTAGCATAATAGTGACCAAGTCTTCAAACTCTTTGCAGCATCAACCTGATCTTTCCATATGATTAATCTACGAACAACATCTTCACACAAGTGTCAAGCAATCATCCATGTGGTCCAACATCATCATGATCTTCAAGATTTAACATGAAGGAATATTTGTAGGCAAAAGATCTCAACCATAGTAACAAACTCTGCATGATCTATTCTTATTTCTGAATCAAATGACTTCCAACTCATCTATGTGTGAGCATCAGGGATCAAAATATCATCATAATGAACCATATACCAAGTCATCATCATTTAAGCATGAGTATCACAATAGCCAAGAATAATCAGTCATATTGCCAACAATGCAACATTAGTATTCAACCTACTGCTCCCCCTGAACCAGTGCTTCTCCTAAACTTGTGCAACCTGAATATTTTTATCAGCAAGCCATCAGCGACAATCTCTTCATGTTTAGTTCTTATCTCTGAATTATAGGACTTTCATCTCAGCAACGAATATTCTTCATTCAACAAGAAAACAGGACTTATCCATAAACTTCATCATAAGACATCAAGTATCATATCATCATCATCTAGAACTGATAAATTAAGCTGATACAGAGTCAAAACTATAGGTATTATCAGTCAGACTGATGCTCCCCCTGGACCTCTGCTCCAGATCTTCAGCTATCAGATAAATTCTCTTATCATCAATGCATACGCGGCTATGTCTGCTGGAACTCGCGTGTATATGCGACTTTGTTTCATCGAACCCGCGTATGGAAAGTGAAATATAGAAAATTTCACACCTTCATCTCCTCCTGCAATTTTACCTTCTGTTCCTGTCTTTTCTTCACACCAGATGCACTGTCAGAAATACATATAACTAGAATAAACAAATCAACCATGAGAGACATCATACATTGCTTTTCTTTTGTGGCTTGATACACAAGATACATTACTAAATCGGGCAATGCATCCCACATCATTCCTCTTGATCAATGTCCAGTAAACTGAGCGGATGAGCGCGGTAAATTCAATTCCTACGTTTGATTGGTCCTCCTTATTTTTCCAAATTTGCTTGAACTTCCTAAGCGTATCTTGAAAATTGTCCGCTTTCTCCAGTCACGTTGACCCGCATTCCTTTCTACATGTCCATACTTGTTACAAGAATAACATCTCATGTGTCCAATCGCTATAAGTCATAATGAGTATTTATAATCTTCCTCCTTTTACAATCAGCTGCTTTATGTCCATACTTGTTACATGAAAAACAATATCCCTTGAAGAAATCAGAGTACCTTTCTATGTAGGATCTGTTAGTTTGTGGCTGAAATATTCTGCTTCTGCAATTTGGTGAAACATGCCCATGACATTTAAAACATTCAACATTCTTGAATGATATCCTTTGAGATTTCATCATTTTTGGTTGACCTTTCTTTTCTTTCAACACTTCAGGTTTTGCATTGACATTCTCTGAATTTTTAGCACTTCCTTGTGAACTAGATTCTCCTTTAACAGTTTCATGAAAACCAAGACCAAGTTTGATAGCAGGAGACCGTTACTCAGAAAGTTGTCCAAAATGTTAGTACTATCTTGAAACCTCAAAATTTTAACCTTTTCTTATAATTTACCTTTGAGAATGTTTACCTCAACCTCCAAGGCTTGAAATTGCTTTGTCATGCTTTCTTCTTTCCTTCTTCCATCTTCTACTTGATCCTTCAGATTTAGGATCTCTTCTTTCAGCCAATTTTCGTTTTCTTCACATGTTTTTTCTAGCTCTTCATTCTTCTTATTTGATTTTTCCAGATCTTCTTTGAGAGATATGATTTCTGCTTCAAGGCCTTCCTTTTCAAAGGATTGTAGAGGTTCCTCATTTTTCTTACTTGATGCTTCTAGATCTTCTTGTAGAGAGATGACTGCAGCTTCAAGTCCTTCATTCTTCTTGCTTGAATTTTTGAGATCTGCATTTAGATTGTTGATTTATGCTTCTAATTCCTTAATTCGATTGGATGCATAAGTATGAAACCTTTGATACTTGTCCACATGTCCATTCAACATTTCTATTTGTTTTTCCATTTGAGAGATCATCTCTTTGTAAATAGTTTTTTGTTTATTAGTTGAACTTTGTAGTTCTTGAACTTTAGTCTTGAGAGCTTCTTGTAGATTCACAACTTTACTTTCACTATCTTCACTATTGTTTGCACATAGAAGGATATTACAAGTGGCCTTCTCCTTTTTCTTCTTTGCCATGAATGCTTGAAGAGCTTCGTCAGAAACTTCCAGATCCATACTGTCACTTCCACTATTATAATCTTTACATATACAGTTAAGTAGAACAAGAACAACAATTAATACCTGGTTCATCTTCTTCAATTTTTGCTATACATGATTTGAGGTATCTTCTTGTTTTAGCAGTAGCCTTCTTCTTTTTGCTTAGCCATGAACTTTCAGATCTTGGTCGATTATCTTCTTCATCTTCACTAGACACTTCATCATCATCTTCATTTGCATAATAATTCTTCTTCTTTTCAAATTGTTTCTCTTTACCACGTTTTTCTCTATAAGGACATTTAGCAGCATAGTGACCAACTTTTCCACACTCAAAACATTTGAAGGGAAATACCTTTGAATCTTCAGTACCTAGTTTGGGCTCTCTCGAAATTCACTTCTTCTTCATCGGATATATAACAGTTCTTTGACAATTTCCTTTTCCTTTCCTTTTGTAGATGCCTTAAAGCGGCTTCTCTTATTTGAAAGGACCTTCGGGTCTCATTTCAAAAGCGGTCAGTACCATGTAGTGAATGATAGTAAACGTTTGCGATCTTGCCTTTCTTCAATGGCGAGAACTTTAGAGTCAAATTTTGAGTCCGGGATCTTAAGACCTTTTCAACCCGAGTAGTATCGGTTATGGTTTCTGAAATTTCTCATTCGATTTACAATATCATCAGAGACGAAGGAAGAAACCTTTCTCTCATCACTATGCATCTTCAAATTTTCATATTCAATTCTAAGAGTTTGGAGTTTGCACTTTTTACCTTTGTGTCTCCTTCATAGCTCAGAATTATTTTGTCCCATATTTCTTTTGCTGAATGTAGCTGCATCACTTTAGCAAATTCTGATTCAGACATGCTTCCTAACAAGACATTCACTACTTTGGCATTGATTTCATACTTCTTCCTTTCTGCTGCATCGGTAGGAATACTTCCTGGGTATTGATAACCTTCTTCCATGATTGCCCATACATCTGCACCAAGACTTTGCAGATATGCTTTTGATCGTACCTTCCAAGAAATTAGATTGCTTCCATTGAATAGAGGTGGCTTTATAGACATTACTCCTTCTTGACTTCCCATTGCGACGGATCTCCTTCAAGCGATCAAGCTTCTGCAGAAGGACCCGCTCTGATACCAATTGTTGGGAAAATCTCGAGAGTGAATCGGTATTTAGGGCAAACTGAAATTTTTTACTTTTTCATGCTCTAAAACCACATCGCTACTTTTTTTGAAGCCCATTTAAACGTACATACACGCGGATATCCTTTATAAGGCTTCAGGTAATACAGTCTAAACTAGCTGTCATTAGCTCTTGATTATATCATTCCATCATTCATTCATTATATGTTCTACAAATAGTAAACATGTGCAGTAAGATTAGAATAAACCATCACACATAAGCATCACACATGAACACCAGGATTTTTAGGTGGAAACCCAAGTCGGGAGAAAACCACCGCTGCAGTTCCTCAGCCTTCAATATTTTATTATAGAGAAAACATCTTACAACATATGTGCTGGTGCAGACTCCTACCAGCACGTAGGCACCCACCTGCGCTCGTTTACCAGCCTCTCCTGGAAGGGAGCTCCAACCCTTTGACTCGTTTACCAGCCTCTCCTGGAAGGGCCTCTTTCAGTAAACGATCTCGTTGCAGCCTCACACGGAAGGCCTCACGACCCCCTGATCTCGTTTACCAGCCTCACCTGGAAGGAAGCTACAACCCCCTGACTGAAGGTTACAACCCTCAGATCCACCATGGACCACGTTTCATCAATTTTCACACCGGATCCAACAACTTCAATAGAGCACAACTTGCAGGCCACGTTTCATCATATTTTCAGACCGGACCCACTCTATACATTTAAGCTCAATCATACATCCTGCCTTGATACTTATCAACACAGTCGAGGATAAGCGAAACCACCGGCAGGCAGTCAGTCTTCCATACCCTTTGCTGACAAACCCTGGATTTGCATATGCGCTCCTTTCTCGATTAATCGCGTATATACGCGCTTCCTTCCATATAAACCGGCGTATACTTCAGTACAAATTACAAAGCTAATTTTATTGTGCATACGCGCTTTCTCTTCAGCGAAGCCGCGTATATACGCGCTTCCTCTTCGGCGAAGTAGCGTATAGATATTCAACCATCATAGAGCAGCATACTTCTTCAGATCAGACATTCAGTTCAGATTTACCCTTTTACTTCAGACATATGTTCGCCTCATTTCAGATCTAAGCCTTTCATAAACAGATCTAGAAAATACAAGTACATTTCAGATCTAGAAATATCGCTTCATCATTTCTTCATAAGTGCATCATAGATTCAGATCTATCATCAAACCTTTACCCTTTCCATACAGATGTACTTCACAGAGAACTATTCATTCAAGCTCAGACATCTTGCTCCCACTCTTATGATTTGCACAATGAATTTCATCTCTTTATATAGGTTTATCCTTTTTCAATACCATGAGCCCCTTTCAATACCATGAGCCCAAAACTACATTACTTCCGATGGTATTCCTGGACGGGGTCAATTAGGCAGATCATTACCCAATACAATGGGTCAATACCATGGTGGTTACCCCTGGTTTTGCACTTTTTGAGCGCTTTTTGCCCATACGCGGCTTGGCATGTTCTTTCCCGCATGCATACGCGACTTCCCCTAGACATATCCGCGGATGCCTTGAGACATACTCTTTTTATCATAGATTGAGCACATTCTGAATTCCTTTCTTCATTGCCTTCTGTATACACTGTGAATACATCATATTTACTTCATCAAGAACATATTCTATCAAGTACAACTTCATCAAGTAAGTTGCCATCTTCTTCATCAAGTCGGTTGCCATTCAATGACAACACTTAGCATCATGTTTCTAACTAACATCATTTCACATCATATTTGCATCATTTACCAAGTCCATCAAGCCAAGAATAACTTCATCAGGTTTATTTCCATCAAGGACAACACATGCCAACAATCTCATGTCTTCATCTTCATTCAGTGGGTTGCCATCAAGGACAACTCTCTGCATCATATTGCCAACACAACTCGACCTAAATGCTACAACAATATTTGTAAATGTCCTCCCACTCCAAATCCTAATCTTATGAAAAATGAAACAAGACTGTAAACTTCTACTTAATCAAACCAAAAGAATGAAGAAAACTTGCTAAAAACTATTCTATGAATCATCTACTTTCTCCTACATGGTCAACACACGAGTCTCCTAGTGACTTTCCGACTAAGACCGCAAAGAACCTATATCTGTCACTCTTCAATGAACAAAACTTCACACTCCTATTATACCTTAAGCAATGATAAATGTCAAGCCAAAAATCCAATTCAAACGAAAATTTTCTGCTTCAAACCAAACGCATGGAATTCAAACAGAATTGTTCAATCTAAAACTAACATGCATATTCTATGAGAAATTGAGCTATGTTCACAAATCTAAGGTACACACACATGAAATGAGATGCAGATTATCTTAACACACAAAACCAATTAATCATTAAATCTGTTTGCAAATTCAAGCTATGCTCTCCTATTGAAATTGATCTAGAAATTCCACAAGTACTCTAGTGCCATCTACTTATCTCACAAAATATTTAGTTAAATGCATATAACCATGTTGTGTCCATTCACACAAGAACACATTCAGTAAAATCATTTATCCAGAAAGGTGAAAGAGTATATGCTTAACTCTGTTTCTCAGCAAAACTTCAATTCAGAATGATGTGTATGGGAAAAAATGGAAAGAAATCCTTACAAAAAGAACTAGGCACACTTATAGCCACAATCACAGAGCTTTTAACATAAAATTCTTAAACTGATCCTTGATATATGAAATTACCTCTGCTACAACAACATAAATCAAATGCCAGAAACGAAATCGATTTTCAAAAGCAATTAATTATGCAATCAAGAATTCAATAAAACTATACTTACGAATTCCCTCTATTATAGCAACATGAATCAAATGCAAGAAATGAAATCGACTTTCAAAAATAAATAATTATGCAATCAAGAATTGAATCAAACTATACTTACGAATTACCTCTAGCTATGTCTACGGGGCTGAACCAGTTGTGGTGGGCCCTTGCCACACTCGGGAAAGCGTTGGATTGCATTCCTAACTACACCTATGGAAATTTATCTCAGAAGTTCAATAAATCCACATCATTCCACAACTAATCAGGAATGCATCATAATAATTACAATTCGGCTTTCACCAACAGAACATGAAATCACAGTTTAGTATTGATAGCTGAAAATGAAAATACATTAACCTCCTCATCAAACCAGATGTATTTTCCTTTATAGGCATCATTACTTACATAATTAGTAGCAATTGTATTACAGAGTAGGACATTGGAAACCATGGATATGGTAGTCCTTGAAATCAGCACTAACTGTCCTAAATTTACGCTATTAGTTCCTTATAAAAAACCGCATGCTATTATAGGAAAAAGGTTCCTAATTCTTGTCAAATGAACTCCATTATACAGATAGTGGCCAGCTAGTCCTTCACTGATCCTTGAATTTTTTGAAGTGCTGGAGGGAGCATCGAAATTGCTGAGCTGAAGCTTCTATCTTCAGGTATGCTGGATTATCAACTAAATGATAGTTGAAGGAACATATTTTTCCTTCAAGTCAAAGAGCCAACCAAACATTTCCTGCAAGAAATCCATCATTCTACCCATAATAGTAAGTTAACAAATAAGCATGCTACTAAAATTTCCTAAACTAGCTATAGAATAGTAGAAACAATTATACTTGTACTACCTTTTACCTTTAACAATAATTGATGAAATTCTGGCCATATTTGGGATAAGGAGAGGAAAAAGGAAGTATATATGTGTCAAAACTGGGCCAAAAGAGGCAAAGAAGGTAAGGAAGAAAAGACAAAAAGTAGCCTCAATAGTAGTTTTAAGAAAAATAAGTTGCACACCTTCCAGTACAAGGAAACCATTCACCATGGTCATCATAATACTCATACCCACCAAATAGTGCTACAGATTGAGCACCATAGTCAGACTACCCAGAAATACCAACAATCTGAGGAAGATTAACACCCCACTGCCTACATTCCATTATGTCTACCCAACATTCTCCCACAAGAATATGTTGGTGTCATTTTGGATCATTCTCTGGAAGTATTGGACCAATGTGATCTAGTGGAACAGTAACAAAAATTTGTCCACTAGTTGCATTGGATAAACCCTTGTGTTTTGCACACTCATTAATAAAAGCTTTATTAGGCTTGTCTTGATTCTACATGTATGTATAAAATTTTGAAGTTCCATATTGGTATTCACCCACATTTGTTATATCCTTTGCCATATGGATAGCTATTTCAAGGGTTCCATTGATTCTGGGCTAAGAGGTCATTTTGGAAGGAATAGGAAATCAAAATTTTGCATAGTTCTTATACCCCTATCCCAGCCATTTATGGAAGCACTTCAAGCATAAATTTTGGCCACAAGGAGTCCGGGAAAAAGAGAGAAACAAGATATAAGAAAAGAAACCACTCATTTATTCCAATTACATCACCTATGGTAGTGTATACATGGGTAATAATATAAATAACAAAGGTAATCAAAGATGGACTACAATGACAAAAAAATGGATTTCTCCAGATAGGTAGAAAAACATTGAGAAATTGAGTTGGTAGAGTGTAGAAAAAAACCTTTGGATCCCTTGGAATAGTGACACAACCTCCATCAAATGGTATCACTAACTGTGATGCAGAGGGCACAATTAACAATGAAGAAGAATACATAGGGTACTCGAAAAGCCTATAATAGATTTGTAATGCCTCTAAAAACCAAGGTACATGCTCTAGCTTGTCATTTTCTATTTCCATTACTTGATGGGACATAAATGGTACTATCCACAGCGAATGACTTGTTTCTTCAAAAGTAGTAAAAACACTTTTAATCATACCATGAGCATAGAAACAATTCACCACTGTTGTATTGCATATTTGCTTATGGTTGTCATATATAATTGTTTTCATGCCATCCACAACTTTCCTAGGGTAGTGACACTTTGAAGAAAGTGATGATTCAAACTCAGATGAGCTAAAGTTATTTATTTATTATCTTGGCCAATGCAATATCCCAAGACAAAAAAGCTTCACAATTAACAAAAAGACAATTCCAACCGAATAAAATTTAGAGTCATTATCGTCTTACCAACTAAAGCAAATTAGAGTCATTATCCATAACTTTCCTCCCTGTGAGTAGCTATAAAAGAACAATGTCATAGTTGCACACATCATACTTCTCATTAAGCCTATACATCCTTGCATATTCAAGGTCAATATAACTGATAACACCCATAACATAGATAAAGGTGTGGGTTTTTGTAGACATGATACACTTGGCAATGCCAAATTCTGACAAATGTGCTTCAAAATTGTCATTGTAATATTCTCTCTCAAATTTCTTCCAAATAGAAATTTGGTTTTCTGAGTTCTGGGTTTTCTTTAGCGAGAGGATTTGTTTAACAATTTGAGAGTAGAAATACTGTAGGTGGACCTTTATTCAATTTAATTTTAGACGAAAAACACAGTGCTATAAAAATGCCCAAAAACACTTTTAGACAACATTATACCATTTAAATTAAACTCAGCAAGGGATACGCCAATGATATGCACTATATAATAGAAAACCGACTCCTTTCCACTAATGAAATTAATTTAGAGTTACACATCATCATGTTACAAAATTTATGGACTGATAAGAGAGCCATAAAAGTAATCAACCATAGACATTTATTTCTCAACCCACAAACAAATATTAAACCCATAAGTTTTATACACTACTGATATAATGCAATATGAAGACAGTGCCGTGTCATAAACAATCCATTTCTTAGCTTGAAATCAACATATACAATGAGTGAATAAGTACAACAGAACCTGGTTTTGAGGCTTATAAATAAGTGACAAATATCAGTTTTGAAGGCAGAAATGGACTAGTGCCGACTCCTTGAATTATGAGCTTAATTTCTGGAGTACGATCAAATCTTCCTCATTGTACAAACTCAACAACACTTATGGATCTCCTTCTCTCCTAAGTGACACTTCATACACACATGTAATTAAGGCATCTTCATAACCCACACACAGAGATTGTGATAGCAGCCAAAAGAGGTTAAATCAACCCAAAATAATGCTACAACAAGCAAGGAAATTTTTCTAGCAACTCGTCCTTCAACACAATGTCACTCTCAGGAGGTAAAAAATTTAGCAAATGAGAAAAATATCAATCCTACCTTCTAGAAACACGCCAAAAAGACAAAGACCCGATTTAATCTCCCTTATGACTGGTTATTGTACTTCCTTTGTTACAGAACTAGGCCAGCTGAGTGTAAGAGTGAATACAACCCTCTTGAGTGGAGAACTTTACCCCTTGTAAAAACTGAACTTGACCCATGGAACAGAGGATTTCATCCCCTTTCACAATACCAAACTTGTTCTTCCTTGAGGTGAGCTTGACCAAAAATTTCTATAGTACGAACAACTCTTACTCATTCTACAAACTCAATAGCATTTATGGCTCCATTTTTCTCCTAGGTGACACACTTTGCACACATGTAATTAAGGAATCTCTATAACCCACACACAAAGATTTTGAGAGTAGCCAAAAGAGGTTAAATCAACCCATAATAATGATACAACAAGAAATGAAATTTGTCTAGAAACTCGTCGTTCAACACAATGTCACTCTAAGGAGGTAAGAACTTCAACAAATGAGAAAAATATCAATCCTACCTTCCAGAAACATTCCCACAAGAAAAAGACCCCATTTGAGCTCCCTTGTGACTGGTTATTATACTTCCTTTGTTACAGAATTAGGCTAGCTAAGGTGTAAGAGTGAATATGGACATCTTGAGTGGAGAACTCGGTTGCTTGAAAAACTGGACTTGACCCATGAAACAGAGGATTTCATTGTCTTTCAAAATACTAAACTTGTGCTTCCTTGAGATGAACTTGACCAGCAATGAGTAAGGATGAACTCAACCCTAAATGCAATGTTCACTTCCTTTATAAGAACTATTGAGAGTTTGGAGACTTAGAGGTGGAGACTTAGAGGTTAATGTTGAAATTACCAGCTACATTGATCCACACTTGATGCTAATGCCCAAAGATAGCCTTGCTTGCAACAAGGAAGCTCTTTGTACATAGAACTGTCAAATTAAGCATAAACTAGAATATATGGTTATTGATAATGGAAACCAAAATAACCTTCTGTTGCTTCAATTTGAAAAGGAACTCAAGTTACGAAACTCAACTCATCCCAACTCACATTAGCTTGGATGGGCCAAAGATGCACATTATCTTGTGCTAATCACTTGAAAATATATTAGAATGTTACTAGAAGATCGCAAGATTTTTCCCAATATCTTATATGTTCTTACAAACAAATATGATAATATTTATGAAAATAAGATGATGATAACAAGTGTAACTAATTTCTCCTTTTCCTAATTGCTCCTTTTCCTTGAAGTAATATAAGTGGAATTTAAAAAATAAAATGAAGCCTACAAGAGAGGAATGCCACAAATGTAGATATATTGTTGTACATAAAATCCAAAATATAATGAGGCTAATTAATGGATTAATTGATGGAGAAATAAATGGGGTCATTGGTGATTGTTTGTATCCTAAACACGGGAGTTCAAATTAGATTTTTATAAATACACTGTGATACATTCTCACTTGCCACTTGTCACCTAGTATTACTCTCACCCCTTCCTCCTTGCTTACAAGGAATTGTTCCCTAAATTAGAAAAATTGAAACCAGTAATTCCTTAAAAGTCCTAGAAGATCATGTGATCCAGTGACAAGACTAGCCACCTCTTAAATCATATCTTGAACCTTTGATAGCCTTTCATTAGTATTTTCACTGTGTGAATCCCTCAGGAAATGTACAAACTCCTCAAGCAGAATTGGCAACACTTTAGTAAAAATATCTCTAGTATTAGATGTTGTCTAGTATTTATAAAATTGCATTATAGTAACCAGTTCCTTTCTATCTGAGTAAAGAAACACAAATGGTAGAGCCTTGTGACACCATTCCAGTGACAAAACTTGCAAAATTTCATGTAAAGGAGCTAATGCATGGAAATTATACTATTGTAAAACTAAAAGCTTTGGAAGAACCATAGGAACCGTCTCCTCATCAATAAGATCTACACTTGGTATGCCAAAAATTACCTCTGCAAATTCAATTCTCATAACTGGGTGCGTGACAAGGCTTTCTTTCAAGTATTCAAACGGCTGATCTCTAATTCCATCAAACTTGAAAAGGATTGATCTGATTCCTATCATATTTTTAAAACTATCAGATTTATGTATTAACCTATAAGTTTTTTCCCTTACCCAACTATTTGAATTGTAAAGCTGATCAATAAATAAAGCAAATGAGAAAAAAAAAACAAATATTCATGGACATCAGCCATTTTAATAATTTCTTCTACTATTTCCAACAAAATCTCAAATACATCTGGAGCCTCATTGGCTTCCAAAGCATGGTTCAATACTCCAAGCATATTTTCTTCTTTCATTTTGTTGCATGCATCATTATCTTCAAACAAAATATCTATTACATTATTTTCAATGAAGTAATGCATTTAAAAAAAATTTATCTCCTCGCAACCTTATTCTCATAAAGTGGAAGTATATCCAGGCATTTTATCCACAAAGATTTTGTTCCCAAAAGGTCACTTTTGATTGCATGGCATAGAATATGAGAAATTATTTCCAAAGTAGAAACACAAACTTGCTCTAATGATTCACTAAAAAGAAGTCGAGAAAAGAGAGACTGACAAATACTGAAAGAAAACTCTAATAGTTGTATTATTAAGCTTGTATTTCCTTTATATTTGATATAAAGTTACATCAAGGTCACTTTTCCCTCAATAAACTGAAATTTGTTTATCACATTAAGCCCAAAATAATCCAGATATAAGAACATCTATGTTTCCCAAATTCACTTTCAAACCAACATTTTTTTGGATTTGACAAAGAAAAATGGTTACATAATCAGTTGCTAAAGGAGTAGCAGATAAACATGCAATTGTCTCCAATATCATGAGCTAAAATTTCACGAACTTTTTTAGATTTGTCTTCAGCAAAGACCTCCAATCTTCTACACATGGTTTTAATAACACCATACCTAGAATTGAATGCAAGAATTGGCATAGATGCAACATCTTCATCTTGGACATCAACAATCTGATCTTGCAGTGCTAAGTCCAAAACATCAAAAATGTTTTCACTCATTGCTTTGATCCTTACCTTAGGCAACATACTCATAACTCTGCACTTTGTCTTCTTGATGATATCATATTGGATGTCAATATCAGAAAACAACCATGGAAGTTTTAAAATTGACAAAATTGTTTCTGCACAAATATTTCTATGATTCTTGTATTTTGAAATGTCTGAGAAAAAACCCTTAGCATTGAGATAATCTTTAGTTGTACTTTCAAAAATTCATCTAGGGCATATGGAATATAAAGTATGAAGGAAAGAACCCATGGTCAAATTATAAATAATCGTCCATTTAATGTACAATATTCTTTATAGGAATTATTTTTGTATCCAGTGATGATGATGCTAAATGTATAAATTCAAAACAAGGCCTTTGTAATGTACCATCTCCTTAAGAAAGTAAACTGATAGATGCATACATGAAAGATGAGCTAATAAGGCCTTCTACTTGAAGCCTTGTTTCGACAAGGCATCTATTCAACAATTTCAACATCCAAGAGGAAAATGGTTGCTAGTGTAGCTTTCCTGTAACATCAATTAGAATACCCACACTGTCTAGCGACTTGGAGAAAGTAGGAAGGTCACAAAAAGGTGTTTGAGAGTACAAAATTCAGTAAAAGACATGTCAAAGCATTTTATAGACAAATCAGTAGAAACTGTGAAGATGGATTTAGTTGCGTAAAATGATGCAACAGATAATAAGTATGCCACAAGATAATTACATAAACTCCATTTTCTGGAATAGAAATTCATGACCAACCTAGCTTCTAAGGAAGCATTTCTAGTTGCCTAGGTGTAAAATGAATCTCTCTCAAAATTGAGAAGTGTGACTCCTTCACCCATGACATAGAATGGTCCACTAGAAAAGTAAGTCATTGGCCTAAATGGACTAGATAAGTAAGTTTCTGTGCGCTTTGAAAATAGAATTTTGGAAAAATTTTGGAAATTTTCTATAGAAAAAACTAACTCTCAAGCATGGTCGGAGAATATTGATGCAAATATTATAGAGCCTAATGAGTTCTAACAAAAATAACTAAAGCAAAATTCATAAAAAAAATTTAAGTAAAAAAATAAAAGCAAGCCAAAGTTCATGTAGGCTAAGAAATCCAAAACAACATGAAGAAGCCACATACTACTTTGACTTCATCAGATGTGGAAATTAAAATAGAGTATGGTGGTTCTTTCTATCTCAACACATCATTTATTACAAATTAACAAATTTGTATAACCTATAGCAAATATTTCAGAAAAGTTTGATGTTTTTTTACACACTTGAAGAGGCCAAGCCACTAGTGAATAGTTGATAATTGCCAAAAAACTATACTCATAATTTAGAAACAATAAGGTAACATGAAATATAGTAGCAGTCGCACATGCATTCAAAGTGTTGAGTGATCAATTTTCTACCTATGTGAAGAATATATGACTTTCTCTTAGATCTAGTTCAGTGTGTTCAAGTATCACTTGCATCTCTAGTGATAATTCAAACGCCTTTTTCAGATTTTTTCATCAAGGAAAACAATTGATATGTTAGCCAAACATATGAATATAAGGCATTCACAATTTCAAGAAATATTTTAAGGGTCATTACACCTTTGAGGAATTTTTTAGTCAATGCGGAGGACACCTTATATGAGAGCAAGTCACCTTGCACACATTTCCAAGCTATTATGTTGAATATGTCCACTCATTGATAATTACTCTGTCTTCTCATTTGTAGATTGTACTTCTACCATGTGTTTTTCCAAATGGACCCTTTTGCATTGAATATTGATGGAAAGTTCTACTTATGATGCCATAAGTGCCACTTTATTGGATTTTTGCATGGTCTTTGTGCATTCACTCAAAGTTTGAATAAGGAATCCACTTTGGAGGAGGCCACACATGCTTCTAAGGAGGATTCATTCATTGTTCGTGAAGGTAGATACATGGTCAATGAATTGGAGGAGGAATCGTACTTCATGGTGCTATTTTTGGAGGATTTTTGCAAAGCCAACTCCATTATCATGTTATTGTTGACTTGTATCATGGAGCTAGTTGATTGAGAGCATTAATGTAGTCTTTTTCTATAATATTTCATTATTTTTCTTGGAGTAGAAAGGGATTATCAACGTCCTATTTCTATCTTTAATATAGGGTTGTTGAGGAGGTTTGAATGGTAATATTTTGTTGTATTCCTTGCAGAGAATATTGAAACCAGGAAAAGGTTGCAGTAATAGCTATGAGCATGCTTACAATGCTTCAGTTACAACAAATGACACTATGGCTGCTAAAATAAGAAGTAGCAACAAAAGCTCAAGGGTTGGGAATAACACTAACCATTCGAAAAGACAAGAAGGAGATACAAACATTTAAGATTATTTTCCAAAACATTCAATAGGTGAAAAGACAGAGCTTCCTAGACAGTATGGTTTAAAAAAATTTGATGTATTATTTGGTAGGGGTTGGCATGCATTATATGACCCCTTATTTGCTCCAACTAGTCAATTAATGGTTGCAATCACAACCTTAGTACTTGTCAAGAAGTTTTGTACTCTAAAGTTGTTATCCTTGTTACTTGGTAGACTGGATTTCATTCACATTGTAGATAGGAGCCTTTTGAAGGAAAGGGAGATTCATATTTAGTGTGGTTATTGTTTTTTCAAAAACAAAACTTTGTATAATTCCAACACAGACTGTGAAGTGTGTGGTATATGGATTAAGTAGCTAGTGCTACTTAATAGGAAAAAATTATATGCTAGTGGAGTCTGGTATTTGAAGATGCCTCATACAGTTTGTCGAAGGAGGTTGTTAGTAACTATGGTACTTTACTAGCTGATTGACTACTCATGTACATCCAAAAATTTTGCATAATCACTCCACGTTTGGTTTTCTCTTTTACTAGTTGATTGACTACCCCTTTACATAACAAATTTTCTTGAGCAACACCCTTCATAGGAATTTAACACATGGCATTCCAAAACCTTTACTGATAAATTATTTCACATTCATAGAGTAGTGTTGCCTTCTAAGGGAGATTTGGATGCTTTAAATATTTGACTGTTAGAAAATGAATCCACTTTGCTATTAGAAAATTATATATTACAGAGCAATGAAACACATAAAATATGTGGAAAATGTAAGCACACAAAACACATGAAACCAGAGAGACACATATATACATGGTTCACCTAGTTTGGGCTACGTCCACCCCGAACAGCTTGTCCTACCTTTATATTATCCAGCAAAATGAAGAGACACAAAATACAACAGATCCGCTTTAATATCCTCTATTCTCTCTCATAGTCTCCTTATCCGTTTCTCGCTCTGAGAATACACACACAGTACACAGCCATAACAGAATACCCTCATAAAAAGTGAGGGGTTTCCTTCTAGGGAAAAGAACCCTAAACTAAACATAACTTCTACCATCAGATCATCCGCCTAATGAACAGCCTAGATTGGCTAGAAATTACTATACTTTTACAAGGCAATTTTACATCCATTTTTAGCTTCGAGGGCGATGTCCCGAAAACCCCCGCCGGAGGACCGCTCACCCCTAGACCCCCCAGCCAGGGGGTCAGCCCCCCTCGAACCCTGCGGGGGGGACAAGTCACCTCCGCACTCCCCCGTTGCAGGGGTGTATAGTTTTCCTGGTGTATGCATTCGGTTGAAAACAAGGATCTCTGAATCAGGACGAAAATCAGGCTCCACACCCAACATTTGGAGAGCACCCAACCAAGGGTCAAATGAAGTTATTAGAGCAGATTTTAGGAAGGAAAAATCATTCTAAGTGTGGGCATGGATGTTTTAAGGATTACATGTGGAAAAGGAGTCACAAGAAGCCAAGAATAGGGCAACGCTCCACTTTACAAGGGATATGGACACCATATCTCCACAACTCAACCACTAAATGAGATACACCCTATAGTATGAAGATACTTGGCAAGATTGAAAATTTCCAAAAGGGGCCATATAGAAGAACACTCCAATCTAAGAGACATAGAATTTTTCTAATCTTTTATTGTTATTTATTTGAAGAAAATATGAATCCATAGCTTTCTAAAGTATTCTCTATAAAATTTTATTAGAAATTCATTAGTAAGACAGACTATAAAAGGAGGAGCATTATTAACCTGAAAATTTAATTAATGTGAAGAAAAAACCCAATAGATCATGTAGAAATCTCTTTAAAAGAAAGGGAGAAAAGTTCCATGATAGATTAATTCTTCCGTCATTGTCTTCCTTTCTATAGGTTGGATTGATGTGCAACGCTGCCATTGTAATCTGCTAGTGTAAATTCGTATCTGGCGGTGATACTTTTCGCAATGGAAGAAGGCTTTGGTAGTGATATTTTAAACATTTCAGGTTGGAAGAGAAGAAATTTTTTAAGGAATAGGTAGAAGTTTCCAGCATAGATTTCTAGGCTGAAAAGGTGGTCTGGTTGCACGCATTTCCATAAATTTAACCCTAGTCTGATAGCCTATTTTTCAAGGAACAAAAGAAGTTTTGTCAGCTTGAATTTCAAGGAGAAATTTACAGGTAAGTGGCACATATTTTGAGGAAGGAAATTATGAGTAGTGGCATGAAATTCTTGGTGTTGGTTTCAATGACAGTGATGTTTTTCTGAGCAGAGAAAGTATGTTAGTGGCACATATTCCAAAGTAGTGATTGTTGGACAGTGAACGAGTTTCAAGGACAATGGCACAATTGGATAGACATCAACAGGGAGAGATAAGTACCTTATGTGATGCAATTAATGTTGTAATTAATTCTCTAAGAAAAGAAAAATAAAATCCTCCCTCAAACTGGCTTTCCCCTTTGGGGTTTTTCCAAGGTTCTTAGATTGAACAAAAGCTAGAGTCCAAAAATTTGTGTGTATAAGTAAAAGAGTAGTGGTAGCCTAGTAGTGTTTCTTTTGAATTTTATATTCATGTTATATCAACAACTAACCATGGGATGTGGGCATTAAATATTATTTTTAAAACAAACTAAACCTCGGTGGGGCTACATGACACACAATAATTTTCTACACTCGCTAGTGGGTACTATGGCTATGCTGCTCAGAGCCTTCGTCTACTAAGGGTGAAGCAATGTTAACGAAGCAACCACATATTAGAGATGCAGCTGACTAAAACATTAAAACAATAATTAGAGGAAAATTCTGAGGGTGAGAAAACTGAGGAACTGAGAATTGGTTATTTTAAATATAGAATATCAAACAAGAGAATCAAATGCAGTATTTGGTGGTGTAACATATGGTGTTGCTCGCTTTAGGATTTATGCTCTTAAAACAATATATCAAAGCTCTCCAATAATATATCATAAGTGGAATATTATTGAAGTTTCACAGTCACTTTTTTCCATGAGATGCATTTGGATTGATAGTATCCCTTTCCAAGCCTCAACCAATGAAAATTACAGGTCCCATGGTTAAGATTTGGTTACTATCTGCATTAAAATGTGTTTGTGGATTTGAATCCTTGTAGTGTAGGTTCATGTAATTATCCTTCTTGAACCATGAGAATATCAAACCCCCTGCAGAATATCTTCGTTGAGAAGATCGACCCTCTGCAGAATATCTTGGTTGGATTGACTGCAGGATTATTCCATCCTTCCTAGTATCCTAATATCCAATCAAAAGTCCTGGTTGGTCTTGCTCAGCTGGCAAGATGGTTTTTTGAAATTTCCCCTTCATGGTCATTTTTACAAACATTGTTTTTTAACGGATGGATTTGGTGGGATCCACAGCCTAATCTTGCAATAAAATTAAAAGAAATAAAGACAATGATCTTGATTGGTGTAGGAGCATCTTTTGTGAGTCCAGTTAAAATAGTGTACTTTTCTTGTACCTGAAGCTTGAAATGTACCAATCGATAGCATGTCATACTCTTAATCACCATCTTCTAAGATGAACTATTGATACTCTCACCAAATCGAGAGCCAGTCACCATTCAAAGAAAGGGATTTTGTTGTTGACAGTTTAATAGAGGTCACAATGGTGGCCAAACAAGAATCAGTTGTGTGAAGTCATAGGAAAAAGCCCAAGTCAGTGGCTGCAAAGGATTTGGGAGTTCACTTAAAGAGACTTGACCATCACAAGAGAACGTAGAGTGCGAAATTCAAATAATAACTCCAAAATAGGATGGGCTTAGATATTCCCTCCTCTAAAAATTTAAATACTAGCCCAAAGATATCTTAGAGTGCATGAATATATTGTCACAACAAGGGGATCAAACAAAGAGGACATGTCTCTAAGAAATTCATAGAAGGTCATCTTAGACTTCAATCATCCTAAAGGGTCAAGCCAAGAGACCTAGATATATTACTTGTATATTTTATCTATGATGAACGTGTTCATAACATGTTTATTCAACAAAATATGTCCAAGAATATCAAAGGTATACCTGAAAAGAGGGAGGAAATCCATCAGTCAAACAACCATAACAAGACATGAGACCTTTGAAAACAAAAACAAAAATCGTGCTAAAAGAGAAACAAAATATTTGATAAGGAACAGGCAGAGGTTTCCAACACAGATTTCTAGGCTAAAAGGGTGGTATGGTTGCATGCATTTCCAAACATTTATTCCTTGGTCTGATAACCCATTTTTCAAGGAAAAAAAGGAGTTCTGTTAACATGAATTTCAAGGAGAAATTTGCAGGTCAGTGGTACAGATTTTGAGGAAGGAAATTCTGAGTAGTGGCATGAATTTCAAAGGATAGTGGTTTGTCAGTGGCATGGAATTCGTGGTGTTAGTTTCAAGGACAGTGACGATTTTCTGAGCAGAGATTCTGTCAAGGGCACACATTCCAAAGTAGTGTTCATTGGAAAGTGAACGAGTTTCAAGGACAATGGCATGATTTCATAGAAAACAATAGGGAGAGATAATTAACGTATGTGATGTAATTAATTCTCTAAGAAAATAAAAATAAAATCCTCCTTTAAACTGGCTTTCCCTTTTTGGGTTTTTCCAAGGTCTGAGATTGACCAAAAAATAGAGTCCAAACATTTGTGTGTATAAGTAAAAGAGTTGTGGTAGCCTAGCAATGTTTCTTTTGAATTGTATATTCATGTTATATTAGCAATTAACCATGGGATGTAGGCATTAAACATGATGTGGAAAATAAAATAAAACCGGGTCGGGCCACAGAACACACAAGAATTTTCTACACTCGCTAGTGCATACTGTGGCTCTACTACTCAGAGCCTTTGTCTACTAAGAACATTGAATAAAAGGATGTGGTTGTCCAATTAATGTCTGATAAAGCAGTGGCATTTGGAGGATTGGAGCACCAATGCCTTCCTCATGAATAATTCTAAGCATTGTTGATTCAGGTAACAAAAAAATATGGAGAGAGTGTAGAAATTTCTATTTTCCCACCCTGGTTTTCAGTTTCACCTTATTACTCCAAAATAGTTAAATGCCCTTTCCCACATCCATACATTTAACAAGCTGGAAAATAAATTTTGCTGAAAACACAAATTCTGGAAAAATTACAGAATGCTGGAAAATGCAGAAATAAATATCAGCACACATAAAATAGTCATTCACACATTTTGACACATATATTTTTGGTCAACATGACCCTGGAAAAACCCCCTACAACTCTTGGGGAAAACCAGTTCGAAAGCTCCTTATTTTTGGAAAATGCTTTTTACAGTGAGAGAAATATTCAGCAAAAAAATCAGCAAACAAACTTTACAACTTATCTCGTTTTCCGTGCTTAACCACTGCCTCGGAAAATGTGCAAACAGCAAAAACAGAATAGCAATAAATGCTGTACGTCCTCGATTTTCATGCCCAGAAATATGCAATAAATGCAACTGTACGGCCTCCTCAAAATCTATGCAAACAACGATAAATGCTGCTGTCCAAAATCTCGATTTTCGTGCCAAAAACACAGCAGAACTTTGCTGTACGGAACAGCCCTCTGCTGCCTCGATTTCTGTGCGCAATCTTGCTGTACGGCTTGCTGTACGACCTCCTTTTCTAGAAAACCGTGCCCAAAAATTCTGCCTTTCACTGTGCTAACTCAGCTGTACGGTCTTGCTGAAATGCTGCCTTGGAAAGTGTGCCAAGCTGCTGCCTCCTTCTCCTCACTGCCCAGAAATCTCCCTTGCTCTCTTGCTCTCCTTCTCTCAATCTGCTCATGAAAGAATGAATGACCTTTTCCTCCTTTAACCTAACCCTAAGTGACTTTTGGGGAATCCCTAAATCCAATGGCTGAAATAGATTGAGATCTAGGGCTGAGATTAAATGCTCATTTAAATCTCACTCTTTTAATTCACCCTTTAATAAGAACCCATAGTCATTTATTTCCAAAGTCACTTTTCCTTTCTAATTTTACATTGACTTTATTAAGTCATACAAATTAGACTTTTATCTTTATCACTTAAAGTCACTTTTAAATTAGATTAAATTCTTTTGGACACTTTTCCCTAGGCAGATCAAATCATGAGGGAACCACTGTCTCCCGGTGATGCCAAATTTCAGGTTATGAGGGTTTTGATATTCACTGAAAAGGCAACATAACCATCCCTATATCTTGCAGTATATAAGACAACAGAAAATAAAATGTTCCATCTCAATCTCTTCTATATGACAATTAGAAAAGCCTATTCTCTTAAGGAATCTATTGTTTAGCCTCCACCAAAGACTATGTAACCCCACTCAAAACTAGCCTAGAGATATCGTAGAGTGCATGCATCTAGTGTCAGGGATCAAATAAAGAGGACATGTCTGTATGAAGTGCATAGAATTTCATCTTAGGCTTCAATAATCCTAGTGGGTCAAGCGAAGATACCTAGATATATTACTTGTATATGTAATCTATGATCAACATGTTCATAACATGTTTATTCAAAAAAACATTTCCAAGAATATCCAAAGTATACTTGAAAAATAGGGAGGCAATCCATCAGCCAAATGACCATAGAAAAACATGAGACCTTTGAAAGCCAAATAACTTTCATGCTGGAATAGAAGCACAAAGTCTGAGAAGGAACGCATAGAGTTTTCCATCACAGATTTCTAGGATGAATAACTGGTCTGGTTGCACGCATTTCCAAACATTAAATCCTAGTCTGATAGCCCATTTTTCAAGGAATAAAATCAGTTCTATCAGCATGAATTTCAAGGAGAAATTTCCAGGTTAGTGGCACATATTTCGAGGAAATAAATTATGAGCACTTGCATTAATTTCAATGCATGATTTTCTATCAGTGGCATGAAATTCATGGTCTTTCTTTCAAGGACAGTGATGATTTTCTGAGCAGAGAAAGTATGTTAATGGCACACATTCCAAAGTAGCGATTGTGGGACAGTGAACGAGTTTCAAGGAGAATGGCATGATTTCCTAGAAATCAATAGGGAGATATAAGTACGTTGTATGATGTAAGTAATGTTGTAATTAATTCTCTTAGAAAAGAGAAATAAAACTATCCCTCAAACTGGCTTTCCCCTTTGGGGTTTTTCCAAGGTTTGATATCAATAAAAAACTATAGTTCAAAAATTTATGTGTATGAGTAAAAGAGTAGTGGTAGCCTAGCAATGTTTCTTTTGAATTTTATGTTCATGTTATATCAGCAATTAACCCTGGGATGTGCGCATTAAACATGATGTGTAAAACAAACTAAAACCTAGTCGGGCTACAGGACACACAAGAATTTCTACACTTGCTAGTGGATACTGTGGCTTTGTTGCTCGCAGCCTTTGTCTACTAAGAACACCGAATAAAATGATGTAGTTTTCCAAGCAATTTCTCATAAAGCAGTGACCTTTGGAAGATTGGAGGACCAATGCCTTCCTCATGAACAATGCTAAGCACTGCTTATCCAGGTGCCAAAAGAACATGGAGAGAGGGTTTTGATATTAACTGAAAAGGTGACATAGCCATTCCTATATGTGATAGTATATAAGAAAACAAAAAACAAAATGTTCCATATCAATATCTTCTATATGTAAATTGGAAAAGCCTATTCTCTTGAGGAATCTATTGTTTAGCCTCCACCAAAGCCTATGTAACCCCACTCAAAACTAGCCTAGAGATATCTTAGAGTGCATGCATCTAGTGCCACAATAAGGGGAACAGAAAAAGAGAACATGTCTCTAAGAAATTCATAGAACGCCATCTTAGGCTTCAATCATCCTTGTGGGTCAAGCCAAGAGACCTAGATATATTACTTGTATATTTCATCTATGATGAATGTGTTCATAACATCTCCAAAATATGTGTTCTATTTAACAAAATATGTCCAAGAATATCCAAATTATACCTGAAAAGAGGGAGGAAATCCATCAACCAAATGACCATAGCAAGACATGAGCCCTTTGAAAAAGAAAATGGTGATCCCGTCCAATAGGTGTAGTTAAGGCCATATGTTAAAATTCGCAACTAGGGCCAAATTCCACTTTGTACAGCTCCTTTGGGGAAGATAATTGTAGCAATGAATTTCTCTTTTGGAGAGGACCAAAATCGACATAAATATCATCAAATGTGGTTAAGTATAAGTGTAATCTTCCAAAATTTTAGCCTCCAAGCTAAATGGAACATTAGAGTTAGCAGCAGTTCTGGTCGGTGAATAAATGGGATGGAAAGCCCATAAGTCTCATAAGGAGGAATAAAATACTTCAAATGTGAAAGGGGGTAGTCTTTCTAGCTCAATAATATACCTCCATGTGTGAACAGGGTTAACTTCAAGTTGCTTTGACTAAGTCAACAACACAATTTTAGTGGAGGAGGAATCCAAGGATGAATAACGCAATTTTGGAGGGAGATGTAACTTAGGTTAGAAGTAACCTAATTGAGTGGGGCTAAGGGCAAGAAAACTCATGTGTTATATAAGGAAGAGGATGGCAGCATTATTCTACATGTATTAGTCTATTATTCTTGTCTGCCAAGACTTGTTTCTGCTTAACAAAGTTGTAGTGCTGTTTAGGACTGGGTGTTCCCGAGCAGGAATCCCACCTCTTTCCTTTGAGGAGCCTCATTGGGAGAGTTTGAATTCATCATTCCACATCAGTTTTTCAAGCCAAAATTCATCCATCTTCATCATCACAGCTTTGCTGGATATTGTGCAGTGTTGCTAGGTGCAGTAGTGGAAGGTATTGGAATCCCAGCTTCTGAGCTAGTTTCTCATTGGAGGAAGCTTTCCTTCACATGAGAGATCTATTTGGGAGGATCCAGAGCTTATTTCTGATCTGTGGTATCAGAACACACATTTCCCATACATTCCCAGTGTTTTTTCTGCCAGGGAATGCATTATTTTGGAGGCAGTGCTTAGTGCATGGTTTGGTGGCTCTGTTGTTGAGTTTCCTTGTGATTGAGAGGTTCATCCTTTAATGGGAGGAATCCTTTGAGGGATCTACATCAGATCAGACATATTTTCAGCCTTTTACATTCATGTGCTTTAGTGTTGCAGTGGTGATTCAGTAAATTACTAAATATCACATTCTTGTATGTAGAGTGTTTGAGAAGAAACCCTTGCCGGTTTCTTTTGTATTTTGTACGACGAGAATAGATCTCTGTTCTTCAGTATTATTCATTAATATATGATTAGATATATTTGTACTTTTATATTCTGAGCTATAACCCTCATAAGACTGTGCAGCCACTTTATACATCAACTTTGGTAAGGTGCAGTTTTGGGGTTTTTAGTCATTTTCAGCTACACTAGTGTGGGAGGTTTGTTTAACCCACCTAGTTTCATTTCTTTCTGATATCCTCTTGTATTTAGATGCTATATGGATGTATATATGGTATCCAAGTGATAATTTCACTGTTTTATTGTATATGTTGCTGGAAATTCATTTTTAATGCATGATTAATGAGCATTCCTGACTGTGGAACATTACAATGGTATCAGAGCATGATTCATGGCTAAGCCTATGAGATCCAGCTATTAGAGGAAGGAGAGATGGAAAGAAGCCAGGAAGTTTTAGTGTGTCAAGGAATAAAGGAATACAAGCTCACAAAGCTTCTTCCAAAATCTATGCAGGGCTTTCAAGGAGAGCTGAAGAAAATGAGATTGGAGATGGGATCTCCAAAGGAGGTTGAATCTAGAGTTGAATCTAGATTTTCACATGGCGAGAGTGAGCATGCAGCTACACACCATAATGCACAGCACAGTCAAGTGCCCAGAGCTATCTTGAGATGGATGGGAGGAAGAAAAATGCCTAAGAGGAGGACTCTTAGTGATTTGCTGCAGGAGTATGAATCTCAAACAGAGAGGTTTAGAGATCATATTCATTTTTAGGAGTTTTGCAAGATCCAGGTGGTTAAGAGAAAGCAGCATGATACATATATATTTCTACTATCTAATTTTTCCGGATCACCTACATATTCAACTGGAGCTTGGGTGAAGGAGTTGGATTCCTATTTGCAGTTGCACCACATTTCTGAAGATGAAGCCATCAGAGTTGCAGTGTTTCATTTCAGAGGTAAGGCTCATGATGCATGGTGGATTTTTGAATCTTATTCCTTAAAGAATGCCAACACTTTCTCTTATACAAGATTCATAAAAACATTGATGGAGAGGTTTGGTGAACAATTTCTTAAGACACATGAGCAAGGAAAACTTGAGAAAACAAAACCCTTGCATGTGATGGAGGCAACTCCATTTCAGAAAACCATGGGAGGAGCTGATGTCTTGCATTACACATTTCCAGAAGCAAAAAATTTAGTTCATATTCTTGAACAAAAGGGCATGGGTATCACTTTTTCACAAAGGGATCCAATTGTTGAGATGTTTCCTACACACATGGATGAAGAAGAGGACAACAACGCTGTCACATATAGAGCACATCCAGTGCCTCATGCAGAGGAGGGAGGAGCACATGCTCCAACAGGAGGGATTCTTGTATCCTTACAAGGAGTTCCCTAGGATCTCATACATAGAGGTCCAAGCACAATTAGTGAGCAGCATGATTGTGCAACATTGCAGCTGGAAGGAGGAGGTAGGGGGGAAGAGCAGCATCAGTTGATGAGGAGCACACACCCTTCTCTATTTCAGAAAGCTAGTGCAAAGAGGAGGCAGACTGTATTGTGTTGTGAGAGCAAGGGAAAGGTTGCCCAACCACATGAGCAGTCTACTCTTGACATTGATGTCTCACTACATGGAGGCATTCCACCTGGGAGGCCACCTGATCTACATTTGATGAGAGATATCTTGTCTTTGGGTTCACCACTCTTGAAGTTTGGAGAGGTGAAGACTTTGGGGGAAGAATTTGGCATGAGGGATGTCAAACTAGCAGGTAATAGCATGAGGAGAGCTTCACATGCCAGATCAGCATCGTTGTCTTTGAGGAGGATTGATCCTTATTGGAGGTCTCATGTTTTGGTGGATTACTCCAAGGATCTTAGTGCATGCATGATTCTTGATGACCCAGATGTAGATGACAGATACATGGTGGATGATGTGGTCATCTATTCCTATGGTAGGATCTTCTTGACTAGATCTTCTAGTCTCAAGGAGAAGCTACTACATGCAGCACATGAGGACTTCTCTTATATGCACTTTGATGCATATTTCCATTTGATGGAGGAGTTAACTGGGGAGGGCATGTAGCAGGACATATATTAGCATATGGAGAGATGCATAGCCCAGATGGTGATAGAGAGGTTGTCACAACCACCTTCCTACTCATTGGGAGTGAGGGATAATTTCCAGTGGAGCCATTTCAGCTCAAGACCTCAAGTACAACGGAGGAGGTATCATTTTACAGTTTTTATTGTACTTTTTTTCCTTATTTAAGTAGCATGATGTATCAAGAGGAGTTGCTTCTTCTTGCATATTGTATGATGATGTACTTGCAGCTACTTGTAGCATTGATCTTGACTATATTTTTGATGAGATGTGGGGGAAGACATATGTCTCTTGGTGTGCACCAATAACACCATATTGTAACTTCATGTAATTTTCATCTTATGAGATGACTGTGGTAGCAAAAAAGTGGCCAGAACAACACTTTTTATTTCTTATTTTGATGCAGGCCAAGGATGCACTGTGTTGGTTCCATGAGAGGGACCATGATTCACTCTTCGGTTTTCACTTGGCAACTTGTTTTCATTGTATCTTGCTTCCATGTATTTCTTATGTGTTTTTGCTCAAGGGAAGCTTTGTATGGAGAGAAGAACCAATTGGATGGCATAGCACCCATATGATAGAGCAGCAAAAGACTTTTTGGTATGGGTCATCATACAAGTTGACCTTCAGGACCTTACTCTATGGCTTGTATGAGGGAGAGATGAGGTAGCAACAAAAGTTGTTGTTGCTATGGTTGCACTTGGGAGAGTATGGGAAAAATTCTTCCCATAATTTTCATGATGTTTCTAAAGAGAAGAAAGGCACATTCATGGTGTAAGGAGGCTACCCTTCAGTGTTGGAGGATCATGAGAGACTTCCATGTCGGAATATGATCTTCTCACATAGTAGCATGATGGTGGATGGCTTTGGCATGAGGAATGTCAAAGGAAGAAGTCATGGAGCCTTATTCCTAAGGCCTACAGTGCTGTAACATGGGAGTGTGTTATTATTGATGGAGTGTTCCAAAGAGTATGTGTGTCCCTTCTTCTTGCAGATTTTTGTGAGGGAATCCACATGGGGGAACTTATACATGGACCTCACTTTCAACTCCCACATGATTCATGGTAAGAAAGACATTGATGTGCTTCTTGATTACTCTATTGAGTATTTGTACTTTCTCACCATATGTAAACAGTGTGTTGCTCCACATGAGAGCAAGATTATTTATGGGTCTCATGGTCACTTTAGGGCCAAATCTTGTGATGTTGAAGACCCATATTTACATGACTTTGGGCAAGTGTTATATTTCTTTGATTTTTCACAGGTAGTATATATTGTGCCCTACTACTTCATAGTATATGAGCTAACATACATGGTTGCCAATTCTTGGAAGGAAAACTTGCCACATGATGCTCTACATTAGCAGCTAAAAGAACTGCGTTGTATCCACCAAAGAGACCATATGTATCATCCAAACTTCCACATAACCTTCAGCCATTCTCTGATTTGGATGCCATGTGGTGATGATGTGCCATTCATCTTGAATGGAATGGTTTGGGTTGGCATGTCTCATGATTTTGGAGGAAGGGTCCTTGGAGGGCTCAATCTTATTCTTGCCAGGTGGGGGGGCCATCATGTTTCAGCCCAAGATCGGTATGCCCTCTACACTTATCATGAGTGGAGAAGAGCACAACATGGGATAGGCCCTCTTGCCTATCATGTACATTCATTCAACCCACCTACATTTCAAGAGCACAAGGTGGAGGAGACTTTTCATGAGTTACCATGTTGGACGGTGACTCACTTCATTTGGATGATAGCATGGGTGAGGGAGGCACTCATTCACCATGATGATCATCACGCCTACTTTGTGGAGGCCATGGGAGAGCTACCGAGGTTTCCATTCACACTTTCCACCTTTGATTGATGCGGACACTTTGGTTTTGCACACTTGGGAGGAATCATTGGATGACGAGAATATTTGCAGATGAAGTGATGGAGGCTATTGATGGAGGCCAAATGAGGAAGAGGGGAGATATTTTTTTCTCCTTATGCATTTTCTTGAGGGCAAGAAAATATTTTGGAAGGGAGGACTTAATGTTCCAAAATTTTAGCCTCCAAGCTAAATGGAACATTAGAGTTAGCAACGACTACGGTTGGTGAATAAATGGGAAGGAAAGCCCATAAGTCTCCTAAGGAGGAATAAAATACTCCAAATGTGAAAGGGGACACTCTTTCTAGCTCAATAAGACACCTCCATGTGTGAACAGGGGTTAAATTCAAGCTACTTTGACTAAGTCAACAACGCAGTTTTTAGTGGAGGAGGAATCCAAGGATGAATAATGCAATTTTGGAGGGAGATGTAACTTAGGTTAGAAGTAACCTAATTGAGTGGGGCCAATGGAAAGAAAAAATCATGTATTATATAAGGAAGAGTATGGCGAATTATTCTACATGTCTTAGTCTATTATTCTTGTCGCTAAAGACTTGTTCTTTGCTTATCTGCTTCGAAGTTGCGGTGTTGTTTAACAGCTGGGTGTTCCGGTGGGAATCCCACCTCTTTCCTTTGAGGAGCATCATTGGGAGAGTTTTCATTCATAATTACACATCGGGCTTTCAGAGCCAAGCTTCATCTATCTTCATCGGCCAGACTTTTCAGGAGATTGTGCGGTGTTGTCTGGGTGCGATGAGTGGAAGTGTTGGCAATATGATGCTTGAGTGTTGTCCTTGATGGCAACCCACTTGATGAAGATGATGGCAACATACTTGATGAAGTTTTCACTGATGTAATATGACTTGATGAACTTGTTAAATGATGTAAATATGATGTATATACAATGAGTACGAAGGTAATGATGGAAGGAATGTCGGTATGAGCTAGAACATGATGGAAAAGAGTATGTCTCAATGCATACTGCGGATTTGTCTATACAAAGTAGCGTATGCATGCGAAAATAACGTGCCAAGTCGCGTATGGGAAAAAGCGCTCTAAATATGCAAAACCAGGGGGTAACCACCATGGTATTGACCCATTGTATTGAGTAATGATTCGTCTATGTGACCCCCGCCCTGAGGGAATACCATCAAAAGTAATGTGGTTTTGGCTCATGGTATTGAAAAAAGGGGTAAACCTATATAAGGAGAAGAAAATAATTGTGCATGGTGTGCATGAGTACAGAGCTTTGATTAAAACTTCACTACGAAGTGTATTTGTATGGGTGAACTACTGTTCCTAATTGATAGATCTGAATCTATGATGCTCCTATGAACATGATGAAGGCTCAAGATCTCTAAATCTAGAAATGGTGAATGTCAAGGATGATCTGAAAAGAAGTGAAGAAGACACGGCGCAATCTCGTTGAAAAAGATTGAAGAAAATACGGGTAAGTTTATAAATACGGTACGTACTATTGAGTTTATCTTTTATAGATCTATACGTGAGTTCGTTTCATGAAAAAGCACGTGTATACGCGGGTATGTGGAAAGAAAAGTGCGTATGCACGGTTAGGGTTTTATTTGGAATATGTAATGAAAGTATATGTGGGTCAATCTTACGAAAGAGCGCGTATATACGCGGGGTCTTATTAAATAAAAGCGCGTATGATTTCGATACGATATTTGCTAAAGGTTGAATGTGTTTACGCATATCTATTCGAAAGTGCGGGTTATATACGATATTACGGTTACGGTGGTTTCACTGTTTTGTTTGATGCTTTGGGCAAAGGTTGTTTATTGACAAGTAAAGGGTTGTGTTGGAGCTGTTTGATCTAGTTTGAAAATTGATGAAACGTGGTGCGAGTGGATTTGAAGGTTGTAGCCTTCTGCAGGTGGAGTGCACTGTGTCTTGGTATGAGTCTGCACCAGTACATGTTGTAAGAATTTTTATTAATAATAAAATTTTGAAAGTTGAGACGACGACGGCGGTGGTTTTCTCCCGAATTGGGTTTCCACCTAAAAATCCTGGTGTTCATGTGTGTTGCCTATGTGTGATGATTATTTTGTTCTTTATGTATACATTTCTTGCTTTACGAAATATCTAATGATGCGAGTTAAGAATTGAATGCATAATTAGATCTCTCGAGCATACGCGAGTTCAATAAAGGATATCCGCGTATATACGCTAGTTTCTTTCGAGAAAGTAGCGTATTGGTTTTATGAAGGAAAAAAGAAAAGTTTCATTGTCCCATCGAATACTTGATTCACCCCCCCTCTCGGTATTCTTCTCAACAATTGGTATCGAGCAAGTCCTTACGAAAAGCTTAACCGCTAGAAGGAAGATCAAGCAAGATGAGGAATCTTGAGGGAACAACATCTATCAAGCCTCCACTTTTCAATGGAAGCAATTTAATATTCGGAAAATAAGGATGAGATCCTATCTTTAGTCTATGGGAGACGAGACATATGGGCCATTGTTGAACAAGGGTATCAATATCCAACCTCGGTACCAACGAGATGCGATAGAAAAGAAGAATTATGAAACTAATGCAAAGGCGGTCAATGCTTTATTGGGGGGTCTAAACTGAATCAGAATTTGTCAAGGTCATGCAGTGAATACGACAAAGGAAATATGGGAAAAAAATTATTTTTAAGTTATGAAGGTGATGCAAAGGTAAAAAGTGCAAAACTCCAAACTCTCGAGAATAGAATATGAAAAGTTAAAAAATGCATAGTGATGAGAGTATTGCTAGTTTCTTTTTACGTCTTGATGACATTGTAAATCGTATGAGAAATGCGGGAGAAAAAAATAGCTGAATCTACTTTGGTTGAGAAAATCTTAAGATCACTAACGGCAAAAATTTGAGTCAAAAGTTTCTGCACTTGAAGAAAAACAGGGATCTCCAAAACCTTACCGTGGTGCAACTTCATGGGATACTAAACTCGCTTATGAAATGAGAAGGGGAGGATCATCGGATGTCAAAGAAGCCGTATTTAGAGCTTCTACAAAAGGGAAAGATGTACAAGAAGTAGAAGGATCGGGATATGTCTCGAGAAGAAGAGGAGGTAAATTTTGTAAAGAAACTTCAACTTGGCATAGGACGATTCGGAGGTAAACTTCCTTTCAAATGTTTTAATTGTGGAAGAGTTGGTCATTATGCTTTGCTAAATGTCCTCATAAAGAAACTTTTGCAAAAGGAAAGGAAATAGCAAGAAGAAATAAGAACCGGTCTAGCACTAGAAAAAAGTTACTATACTCATGAAGAGAGTGATGGGTTATCCGATAGTGAGGAAGAAGGTGAACAAAATCTTAGACTTCTTATGGCATTTGAAAATGATTCTAAAGAAGATAAGGATACTTTTATGGATGCCCTAGAGGACAATGATTTTCTAAATGAAAACAATCAACTCAAAAGATGCTTAGAGGAAAGTAAAATAATTATAGAGACTCTAAAAAAATCAGATTGAAGAAGAGAAGAAGCACAATGAAAAATTAGAATGTAAAGTGGTAAGTCTAAGAAAAGAACTTGAGAAAGTAAAGACTGCGAATCTTAGATTTTCTAAAGGATACGAAACCTTAGATGAGATTATCAAGGTACAACGTTCTCCTCTTGTAAAGACGAGGTCTTGGATATCTGGGAGAATCTTCTCAAGCTTCGACACCAAATTATCTAAAAGCAGCTACAAGCTGGTCTACAACATTGCGCCACTCGGAAAGGGGATAAAAGATTCTTCACAGGTAAAGCATGAGCGAGTTCAAGTCAAGAAAATTCAGCACGAATACTTTTCAAAAGAACACCAATCAGCGGGTAAATTCAAATAGAAGATTTCATGATCGCAGAAATTTCTACTTCAATGGACAATGTTTCTCATGTCAAAATTTTGGTCATAAAGATGTTCAATGTGTTGCATATAAAACTATCATGACAAGAGAAGCAAGAAAGAAAAGGATTGATATCGGAACAAAGAAGAATACCTATAACAACTTTTTTCCTCTTCAAAAATGAAGTTGAATGTACTTATTGCAATAACTTTGGCCATGAAGAATTTGAATGCGGAAGCAAAGTCCAGCCAAAAAGAACATGTTCCTTCCAACACCAAAGTATGGAAAAAAGAAGGATGTATAGGTTGAGAATTGTGGTATAGCTTTATTTGCGAAAGGAGAAGAAAATCAATGGTACATTGACGGTGGATGCTCAAAACATATGACGGGTGACAAAGACAAACTCCATGCTTATAATGCCCTAGAAAAGGAAAAGAATGTTACTTTTGGAAATGATACACCCACTGTCATTAAAGGAAAAGGATCTGTTTTTTCTAAAAGAAAAAGTGAAAGCTAACAATGTCATGTATGTGGATGGATTGAGACATAACTTTCGTTAGCGTAAGTCAAATGTGTGATCAAGGAACTAAGGTTGTCTTTAGTTCAAAATAATGTGTGGTACGTGATCTTGATACGGGTAAAACAATTATAAAAGGAAAAAAGGACTCAAAACAACTTTGTATATATTGAAGAAGCGCAAAGATCAATGTTACTTGAGAAAATCATCGGAAAATTGGGCACGTGGCATAGACGAGCGGGGCATCTAAGCTTCTCTCAAATCAACAAATCAAGCGGACTTAAAGCTATTCGTGGTCTTCCCAATATTACTCTTCCTAAAAATATCATATGTAAATCTTGCCAATTAGGTAAGCGGAGACCATAGTGCAATTTAATGCCAAGGAAGGATCATCAAATGGGCCCCTTGAACTTATTCATACGGGTATATGTGGACCTATGAGGAGAAAGTCACCACGTGGTGAAGAATATTATATCTTATTTATTGATGACTTCTCTAGAATGTGTTGGATGGTTGCTTAAACACAAGGATGAAGCATTTGAGAAATTTCAAATATTCAAAGCTTTGGTTGAAAATGAATTAGATCTAAAAATCAAATGTCTTAGATCTGATCGAGGAGGTGAATATACATCAAATGAATTCCTTGAATTTTGTGAACAACATGGCATAAAAAGATAGTTTTCGGTAGGAGACAATCCTCAACGGAATGGTGTAGCGGAAAGAATGAATAGAACAGGTTCAAAAAATGGCTAGAGCCATGCTTGATGATTTCGGAACACTCGACACATTTTTGGGGGAAGAAGCTCACACGACGGTAAATATTCTCAACAAGGCACATGTTCGTGTAGATAGTGACAAAACGCCATATGAACTGCGGTATGGTAATCCTCCCTTTGTGAAGCATTTTAAAGTTTTTGGGAGCAAATGCTTTATCAAAAATAATGATCAAAATCTTGGCAAGTTTGAACCAAGAGCGAGATGAAGGTATACTCCTTGGCTATTCTTCTCATAGTAAAGCATACAAATGTTACAATAGAATACTTCAAAATATTGTTGAATGTATTGATGTTGTTGTTGATGAGTCTCCTACAACTTCAAAAGAAGAAAAACAAGCAACGAGATGAAGGTGATGATGACGTATATCCTTCTACATCAAATAGAAATAATACGGATAGTGAACCCAATGAAGAATGCGGAGATGATTTATACGGAAAAAGCTCCATCTAGATATGTTCAAAAGAACCCAGTCCAGAATCTCAAATTTTGGGTGACAAAGGATTTGGTGTACAAACAAGAAGGACTCTTGTGGGATCTTCTAGCTATCCGGCATTTACATCACTATTGAACCACACAATGTCAATCAAGCTAGCAAAGTTGAATGTTGGATACAAGCCATGAATGAAGAACTTGATCAAATTGAAAAAAAATCACACTTGGGAATTAGTTCCAAGGCCTCATAACAAAAATGTCATTGGAACTAAATGGATATTCAAAAAATAAGTTAAATGAAAATGGGGATGTTATAAGGAACAAAGCTAGACTTGTTTGCAAAGGGTACACTCAACAAGAAGGTATAGACTTTGACGAAACTTTTTCTCCCCTGTAGCTAGACTTGAAGCCATAAGAATATTTCTTGCCTTTTCAAGTTCTCAACAAATCAAAAGTCTATCAAATGGATGTTAAATCTGCATTTCTCAATGGTGATCTAGAAGAAGAAGTTTATATAGAACAACCGGAAAGGATTCCTTTTGGGAAATGATGAAAATCTTGTTTGTAGACTTAAAAAGGCTCTATATGGTCTCAAACAATCTCCAAGGGCATGGTATTATCGTCTTGACAAATATCTTCATCAACAAGGATTTTCAAAGGGGTCACTGATAGCAACTTATACACAAAGGTTGAAAATGATAAACTATTGATTGTGTTTGTATATGTTGATGACATCATTTTTGGGAGTAATGAAGAATCTATGAGTAAGAAATTTTCTTACGTCATGCAGCAAGAATTTGAAATGTCCTTACTTGGAGAACTAACATTATTTCTTGGGTTGCAAGTGCATCAAATTGCGAGATGGAATATTCTTATCACAAGAAAAATATCTTAAGCAAATTTTGAAGAAGTATGGCATGGAAGAATGCAAACACTGTAAGTACACCAATGATAACCGGATGTAACCTCGGTTCTCATGATGATTCTCCCATGATGAATCAACGAATACGGATCAATGATAGGAAGCCTACTTTATCTCACTTTGGGACTAGACCGGACATTATGCATGCGATTCGGATTGTTGGACGATTCCAAGCTAATCAAAAAGAGTCTCACCTTCGAGCTGTCGGAAGAATATTCAAATATCTACAAGGAACTCAAGACTTTGGACTATGGTATCCAAATAATGCTGATCTTAATCTTCATGCTTACACGGATGCGAGTTTGGGCTAGAAATGTTGATGATCGGAAAAGCACTAGTGGTGGTGCATTCTATATGGGGCCCCGGTTGGTATCTTGGTTCGACAAGAAGAAAAAATTCTATTGCCTTATCTATAACGAGAAGCAGAATATGTGGCTGCCGCGTCTTGTTGCACTCAACTCCTTTGGATGATGCAAACCCTGCGAGATTTTCAAATCAAATATACACCTCCTATCTCCATTATGTGTGATAATACAAGTGACATAAGTGTCTCAAAGAATCATGTTATGCATTCAAAGACCAAGCACATTCCCATCGGGTATCACTTCTTACGTGAACAAGTGCTTGAACAAAAGGTGAAGTTGGAGTATGTTCCCTCCAAAGAACAAGTTGCTGATATATTTACCAAACCTCGCCCGAGGGAAGCGTTTGAATATCTCGGACGAGAAAAGTCGGGAGTAGTCACTTTTTCTGGGAAGAAAATCAGAATTGCTTAAATTTAGAAGATCAAATTGAATACGCGGGTTTGTCGAAAGACGATCGCGTGTATACTGCGATTTTATCCACGAAAGCCGCGTATGGTAAGTTGCTTGACAATTTTTTGGTTGGGGGTTAGCATTTCTGACACATCACGCAACACCTTGTTTGATATCTACGATGCTTTGTATGGTATCTCCGGTGAAGTTTTATCTCTTATATTTACTGTCTCATTCTTTGATATTGGGTAAAGATGCCTTGATGATCTTACGTTGAAAAGTGTTCGGGATGCACAAGCTAAGGGGGAGATGAAGGAGTACACCGATGTACGGAGTTCGGGGGGGAAGCAATAGCCTTGCTTGGGTATTATGCATTGTGATGAAAAGAGATCCTGAGGGTATCACCCAAAATCCCTTTTCATGTAAAGATTTCGATCCTGGGCCTGTGGGTTATGGCCCACTACACCTAAACGGAAGCGTTTAAACTTTAAACCTTTTAATTGAACCGTGGATCTATATTAAAATCAAGCCATCCATACATAGGAGCCTATATACCTATTGTAAGCGTTGCAATATATGTGTTAAAACCCTACGCCCACACATAATACAACACACGGAAAATATAGATTTAAAAAAAATTACAGTCGCTTCTATGGGCAGTCGGCAATTCGATTCTCAAACTATTAGTGATCTCGGCAGTCGCAAATTACATAATGTAAATGCCACAACTCTTCGACAATGCTGCAGTTCCGATTCGATTAATCCCATTATCCGCTGCGCCGATCCGATGCCAATTCCCATACTCCGATCCGATATAATCGGATCTCGCCAATCGTAAGGATTGGATGATGTCTCGCCGTGAACAAATCAATACTTATCGGACCCGATCCGACATCAAACACATTGATATAAATTCGCATCCAGGATCCATCATATATGGAACACCTTTCACATTGCAAATACGATCACTCCAGGGACCCTCGATATACAATTCTTCGCATAAACTCAATCCACATCCCACTTTGTTCAAGGACAACTTGGTGTAGAAATTCAAAATTAACAAATACGCATTACAATAATTACACACTCCAATTATAATGTCAACCTCCATATATAACAAATATAGATATTAGATCGTCATCGATCTGATGATCGATGGCCAGTTGTGAGTTCCCAACGAGTGGATTTTAAATCATACATTTTAAACCGCAGAAACCCATAACACGACACACGAAAATTGACAACATATATATTTTTTGATTATATACAGAAACATAAATATAACTAAGGCATTGCAGCCTTAATCACTAAATGCACACTAGTTACATTGTATTCACACTCGCTAGCCCATCTCACACATACAAACGTGCTTATAAAGCATTTACAAGGCATGAATCGGTTAAGATCAACAAAATCTCTCAGGAAATCACTCAACTTACTTAAATTACTTAAATATCTCGTTTTAAATCAATTTAGAAACGAGAATTTCTCTATTTTTCTCCCTTCATTCGAAGCTTCTTGACCATGTCTTCCACGCTCGCTGGGGATTACGATTTGACTAAGGCGTTAGTCACTCCTGCATCGAGACTCTAAGTACAAAAAAATTTAGGACCTCTGATCTCCTTCTCCTGGTCATACTTAATTCTAACCTTTGCATTCCTTCGGTGGGCCCCTGCCTTTATGATCTTCTGTGAGCTGCAACCAACCTCTGCAGTAAAAGTCTCCTCTGTTACACGATACCTCACCAAGCCCTCCGCACTCGGTCTTTTGGCATCCTTCTGGTTCTCTCCTCTGGAACCAATTGAGCACACCTTGCTCTAGGTTGCTGCAAATCTTCTCACCTTCCGCTGCCACCATCTGCACGACGGTAAGACCATAAACTCTCCAGCTTTAACACAACTGTACCTCTTTCCCCTTCTGCTTGCATTTTTCTTCCTTCTCGCAGGAAATCCTTTCCCTGCTTTGATACCACTTGATGAAAAGAAATCTTGGGGTATGCCAAAATCCCTTTTCATGTAAAAATCTCGATCCTGGGCCTGTGGGTTATGAGCCCACTAAGCTTTATCGGAAGCGTTATAACTTTTTAAATATAATCGTGGATCTTTATAAAATCAATCATTCCCTTAATCAGACTACATAACCATTGCAATCATTACAATATAGGCGTTAAGGTTTAAAAACCCACACCACACACATTATATACATTCCAAGGCCAGTCCACATCTATGGATTAAAATCAATTACATTCGACTCTATAAACATTGGCGGTCTACATACCACCCAACTCCAATCCGATGCAAATATAAAACACCTCCGATCCGATACAATCGGAATCGGAGATCAGCCGATCGAAATACCTTTGTGATTGCAATTGCCACAGTTCCGATTCAATCGGAAATCGGTGTTGTATCCAATCGGAAGTCGAATTTGTCATATGTTGCGATATGTGACTATCTCCACCTGATGCGATTACGTCTATTTCTTTGATCATAAAGATCCAACGGATCCTCTGCATCAACGCCTTATCCACCTTTCACATTGCAAATCGATCGCTCCAGGACCCTCAATATAAAATTCTTGGCATAAACTCAATCCGCATCTCACTGTTCAAGAACCTTTGGCTGTAGAAATTCAACATTAAACAAATCTGCATTACACACTCCAATTATAATCGACCTCCATATATAACAGATACCGATATTAGATCGCCATCGATCCTGAACTGATCAATGTCGATTGACAAGTTCCCAACACGGGATTTTAAATCGTACATTTTAAACCGCAGAAACCCATAACACGACACACAGAAAATTGACAACATACATATTTTTGATTATATACGAAACACAATATAACTAAGGCATTGCAGCCTTAGTGACTAAATCCACACTAGTTACATTGTATTCATACTCGCGCCGCGCCCATCTCACACATAAAAACGTGCTTATAAAGCATTTACAAAGGCGTGAATCTGTTATGATCCACAAAATCTCTCCCGAAATCACTCAACTTCTTAAATCCTAGTTTTAAATCAATTTAGACGGATCTTCTCTATTTTTCTCCTTCATTCAACCCACATCCCGTCCTCCACGCTCCGCTTTGGATTCTTCTTTGACTAGGGCGTTAGATGCTCACCGCTGCACATTGTTGGCTTATGATTCTGAAATATGATCTCTCTTGAGGTCTTTCTGATAGTTGTCATAAAAGGTAATATTTGTAATTTGATGAAAAAGGTCATGTTGAGACCTATGATGACATTTTTTAATATTCAGTCATGTAAGGACTTGTTCAATTTGTAAACCCACTTGATTGGGTATTTGAGTCTCATCTGTAAATCCACTTGGTTGGATATTTGATGTAAGTATGAGTCATTGGTGATAGGAAGGTCATAGAGTCATGTACTTCATTGAATAATATGTTTGAAGATTCAGCATGAACTCAGGGGGAGCATGGTAACATCAGATCTGCAGAGCGTTTCCATCTACATGAGGAGAAAAAAAAAAAAAAAAACCTTGTGTTGGTTTTGATCCGCTCTTTGCCCTTGCTGTCAAAGGGGGAGAGTGACATGGTGTTTGAATAAGGGGAGAGTAACATGGTTATTGTGTAATGATTATAATCAATGTATCTATCTATTGTGATGATCAAAAACCATCGCGGTTGCCATCAAGTCCAAAGGGGGAGATTGTTGGCAATATGATGCTGAGAGTTGTCCTTGATGGCAACCCACTTAATGAAGATGATGGAAACCTACTTGAGGAAGTTGTCCCTGATGGAATATGTCTTGATGAAATTGTTAAATGATGTAAATATGATGTATATACAATGAGTATAGAAGGTAATGATGGAAGGAATGTCAGTATGTGCTAGAACTTGATGAAAAGAGTATGTCTCAATGCATATGCGGATTTGTCTATACAAAGTAGCGTATGCACGCGGGAAATAACGTGCCAAGTTGCGTATGGGCAAAAGCGCTCTAAATATGTAAAACCAGAGGTAACCACCATGGTATTGACCCATTGTATTAAGTAATGATTCGTCTATGTGACCCCGCCCAGGAATACCATCGAAAGTAATGTGGTTTTGGCTCATGGTATTGAAAAAGGGTAAACCTATATAAGGAGAAGAAAATCATTGTGCATGGTGTGCATGAGTCTGGGCTTTGATGAATACTTCACTCTGAAGTATATCTGTATGGGTGAACTCTGTTCCTAATTGATAGATCTGAATCTATGATGCTCCTATGAACATGATGAAGGCTCAAGATCTCTAGATCTAGAAATGGTGAATGTCAAGGATGATCTAAAAAGAAGTGAAGAAGACCTGGCGCAATCCTGTTGAAGAGATTGAAGAAATCTGGGTAAGTTTATAGATCTAGTCTGTACTGCAAAGTTTATCTTTTATAGATCTATACGCAGGTTCGTTTCATGAAAAGCGCGTGTATACGCGGGTATGTGGAAAGAAAATCGCGTATGCCCAGTTAGGGTTTTCTTTGGAAAATGTACTGAAGTATACGTGGGTTCATCTTCTGAAAGGCACGTATATACGCGGGTCTTATTAAATAAAAGCGCGTATGATTTCTGATCTAATGGTTGCTGAAGGTTGAATGTGTTTCTGCATATCTATTCTGAAGTCTGGGTTATATCTGATATTCTGGTTACAGTGGTTTCACTGTTCTGTTTGATGCTTTGGGCAAAGGTTGTTTATTGACAAGTAAAGGGTTGTGTTGGAGCTGTTTGATCCAGTTTGAAAATTGATGAAACGTGGTCTGCAGTGGATCTGAAGGTTGTAGCCTTTCTGCAGGTGGGTGCCTGCGTGCTGCTATGAGTCTGCACCAGTACATGTTGTAAGAAGTTTTCTTAATAATAAAATTTTGAAGGTTGAGACGACGGCAGTGGTGGTTTTCTCCCGAATTGGGTTTCCACCTAAAAATCCTGGTGTTCATGTGTGTTGCCTATGTGTGATGATTATTTTGTTCTTTCTGTATCTGTTTACTGCTTTCTGAAATATCTGATGAATGAATAAAGTAATGATCTGAGTTAAGAATTGAATGCATAATTAGATCTCTGAGCATACGTGAGTTCAATAAAGGATATCCGCGTATATACGCTAGTTTCTTTCAGGAAAATAGAGTATTGGTTTTATGAAAGAAAAAGAAAAGTTTCATTGTCTGCCCTGAATACTGATTCACCCCCCCCCTCTCAGTATTCTTCTCAACAATTCAGCATAGCTTTGCCAGAGATTGTGCAGTGTTGCTGGGTGCAGTAGTGGAAGGGATTGAAATCCTGACTTTTGAGCTAGTTTCTCATTGGAGGAAGCTTTACTTCACTTGAGATATCTATTTGGGAGGCTCCAATGCTTATTTCAGATCTGTGGTATCAGAACAAAATTTTCCCATACATTCCCAGTGCTATTTCTACCAGGGAATGCATTATTTTGGAGGCAATGCTTAGTGCATGGTTTGGTGGCTCCATTGCTGAGTTTCCTTGTGATTGAGAGGGTCATCCTTTCGTGGGAGGAAGCCTTTGAGGGATATAAATCAGATCAGACATATTTTCAGCCTTGTACACTCGTGCTTCAGTTTTGCAGTGGTGATTTAGCAAATTACTGAATATCACATTCTTGTATGTAGAGTGTTTGACAAGAAACCCTTGCCGGTTACTTTTGTATTTTGTATGAGGAGAATAGATCTTTGTTCTTCAGTATTATTCATTAATATAGGAGTATATCTATTTTTCATCTTATTTTATGAGTTAGAACCCTCATAAGACTGCGCGGTCACTTTATGCAGCAACTCCGGTAAAACGCAGTTTTGGGGTTTTTAGTCATTTTCAGCTACACTAGTGTGGGAGATTTGTTTAACCCATCTATTTTCATTTCTTTCTGATCTCCTATTGTATATGGATGTATCTATGGGATCCAAGTTATCATTTCACTATTTTATTGTATATGTTGCTGGAAATTCATTTTTAATGCATGATTCATGAGCATTCCCGATTGCGGAACATTACAATAAGTATAATTTTGAATTTTTGTTTCTCTCATGTAAAATTAACAAGGTTGGCCTCACCTATATGTCGGCTCAATATTCTCAAAATTCACGTCTTTTAAATCGCACCGACTAGTATATATTGAGGTGCCCTCAACCTCATTTCAATCATCTATCTCACGACTCTTCTCTCTGAAATAACCGTAGATGATCGTCAACGAAGGCACAAGTGTTTGGACGTCATCTTTTGTGGGATATGTTCCTCTGGCATGTGGTTGAGGCACCTTGGGATATCCTATATATTTTCTAGGCCAAGTTTATGTCATTTTTCAGACCAAGATATCTCAGATATGCAACTGCATTAGTTGAGGGAAATTTTGGCTATGTCATGGACCGTTTGAAGTAGGGTTCTTCTCCTCGAATATAGCCAAATTCCACAGAAGCTCTTCTAGGTGAACCGCGAGTGTTATCTCCCCTAGATTAGCAGGTTATATGCCTGTATAATTTTAGGAAGGGCCATGACCGAATTCTCTTGAATACTGAAGGTTGCGAGTCATATTAGAGGGCTAGAAATAGCCTCGATCAGCAGAAGAATGAGGGCTAATTATTTTGAATGGAAACTGCAGTCAAGGAAGGATTATAGGAGAATTGGAAGAGGTTTTTTGAAGCCTTTCATTAAACCCTAACCACCTCAACATAATGCTAAGCCTCTATAGCAGTAAGCCTCAAGCCTATGAGAGCTCAATTTTCTTATTCAAGAACGTCATTCTTTTGGACCAATTATTTACCTACAGATAGTGACATTGAATCTTCGAATTGGCAAGTCGATTTTCACCTTGATTCATCCATCAAGGCTATTCTAGCACTTGCATCATAGATGGAGTGAAATATCGACTATATGGACATGAAGAAAGCATTCCTCAATGGATTTGTTGAGGAGGAGATCTATATAGAGCAGCTAGAGGGGTTTGAGAAGCTCAACAGAGACAAACATTTGTGCAGGTTGAAGAGATCTATTTATGGGCTCAAGTAAGCTCCGAGAGCATGGTACACTCAAATTGAAAACTACCTTTGAGGATTGGGCTTCACTAAGAATGAGGTGGATGCCAACTTTTACTATGTCATGGTTGAAGGGATTCCACTCATTCTAGTTCTCTATGTCGATGACCTTATACTGAGTGGAGATGAGAGCTTGATCCAAGGTTACAAGGAGGAACTTTCAAAGGAGTTTGAGATGAAGAATATGGGTATTATTCACTATTTCCTTGGCTTGTGTAATATTCATAATTAGCCCAAGCTAATATGAATATTCAATTTTGTTTTAATTTTTCTGTCTCATGAATAAAATTGTACAGGAGGATCAATATAACTCCTAAACATCAAAATAAATCAATGCTCAATGTGAAACAAGCTAAATTTGAGCTATCTTCATAAACACACTTAAGTGTGAAAGAGGCTGGATCAATTGAATGGGTCAATAGGACCAAATACACAGCGTTGTCTACATCAATTGTATCTCCTAAAGGCACATCACATTTCATGTTGGAGGCCACTCATGTGAATGAGGCTAAATCATCAAGATGGTTTAGGGTTTGACAAGATTTCCATATTATAAAAGGAAGAGGAGGAAACCAAGAAAGGGGTTGATCATTTGATATTGTTGAAGGTATTGCCTGTTTAGACATCCCTCATTCTATGGTTTTTTAGCTTAGAATGGTGTTGTTTAGCACTTGGGTGTTCTTGGTCAGGAATCCCACCTCCTTCCTTGAGCAACTCTTGGAGGAGTCTTGTTATATCTTGTCCACTATCAGCATTTGAGGCCAAGCTTCTTCTTCCAACTGCAATCAGATATTTTTTAGGATTTTTTTGTCTTTGTAAGCTGCAACAGTGGAGGTTAGATCTATTCAAATCTAGGAAAATCTAGTGCCTCTTCTTAGTGAGTGTGTCTTTCACCTCGTGGAAGAGTGTATTGGATCATTGGAGCTGAATTTTCAAATAAAGGCATCAGGCCTACTCAGTATTGAAGCTAATGGCACAGTTTCTCTCCCATAACTGCGTTATCTGCAAGAGGGAAGTTGCAGGGTATTTGACCAACGTTTTTTAGGAGTGACCTCTGGTGTTAAGGGGCTCTCCTTGCATTGTGGTGACCCATGGATTGGCCAAGAAATCCATGTATTTTTAAGATATGATTTGCATATGGTCCTATTTTCTATATAATTCCTGAATATTATTGCAGGACTGCAACTTAGATCTCAGATCTACTCACTATTGTTCATGATTTTCTCAGATACTCAAGGGGAATGTATGAAGGATTCGATCTAGTACACAGATCTATATTGGATCTATCCTTTTATGTATAGATCTGATCTAGATCCAAAGTGTAATATACACCAGCATTAGCATCAATAAAATAACGCTGTCAAGCTTTGCAGTCTCATTATGTTGTTACAACACCTCAATCCTGAGGGTTTCTCCATGTAAATATTTTGTTTACCTATTGTACATTGTATGGACCATACTGTAGATATGATTTACTGATTTCCATACCATATTTCATCCATCACCTTCATAAAATCACACTTTCTGTGCTTCATTAAATTGTGCAGTAGTTAAGTCATGGGGATTGGGCATTTTTAAGCCATATTAGGAGTGGGAGATCTGTTTAACATAGCTAGAGTCATTTTTTTCTGCTCAAATTTGGTATGTGAGTCCCACATGACCTAAGTTATTAGATCCCACCATCACTTGCCCTTATTTTTATGAACATCTCTAAAATTAATATTTTTAGGGCATAAATTGCTGCTTTTCCCCATCTTTTATGGGTAGAATGAATCATATTGCTTGTTGCTAAACATATGATGGAAGGACATATGATTTAACATATTTTAGGAGTTATATGGCTACATATCCAACTTTGGAATACCTTAGGGTACTCTACTTGTTGTATAAAATCCCTATTTTAGGATATTACAGTTGTATCAAAGCATGATCTCTAGATTAGCATGTGAGATCTAGATATCAGAAGAATAAAGAATAAGAGTGAAGAAATATTACACATGGGATGAAGAGAAGAGTTTTTCTAATATTGTCTCTCAAGCCATGCATGAATTGAAGGAAGAAATTAAGGGAAGGAGGAGGGGAAGACATGAAAATCCCTCAAGGAGTTCTTCTCATTAAGAAAGCCCCAGTAATTATTATGTTGTGTGTGATCATTCAGCCACACAATCTGATCTACAACACTATAACATGCCTAATTTCTTGTTGAGAGAAAGAGGAGAAGGAGGAATGGCGGAAGAGGAGATCTCCCTGCTTCTTTTCCAAACCTTGGAAGGTATTAAAGAAGATCTCAAGGAGATGGAAGGGGAGGAGTGTAGAATATTTCTGGAAGGTTTTGAAACAAGCCCTAACTATTATCATTATGGGTGTGAGCATTCAGCCACACATGCAGATCCATAGCGCAATCTATTTCCCACATTTACTACAAGGAGGATGGAGGAAGAAGATCCATCACCACATGGAGGTGAAAGGGGAGCCACTACTTCCACTAGAAGAGCCCTTGCGTCTTTACAAGGAGTTCCAAATGATTCGACATGTGGGAACCAAAACACAATTCTAGAGCAACATGCAGTAGCATTGGTGGATTGTGAGATGGAAGGAGAGGAAGAGAAGAAGGATCAGAATCAAGGGATGATGAGCATTCACCCTTATATATTTTAGAAGAGTTATACAGAAAGGAAGGATACTGCACTACGTGTAGAAGAGAGGGAACAATAAGTCCACTCATACATGAAGTCCACTTCAGATTTTGATGTCTCACTACATGGAGGCATTCCACCTGGGAGGCCACCAGATCTAGAATTGGTGAGAGACATCTTGCCTCTTGGCTCACCATTCTCGAATTCCAGGGAGTTAGGAAGTTTGGAGGATGAATTTGGCATGAGGGATGTCAAAGTAGTAGGAAACAACATGAGGAGAGCTTCATATGCTAGATCACTGGCGTTGTCTCTTAGGAGGATTGATCCCTATTGGAGGTATAAAGTCTTGGTAGAGTACTCCAAGGATCTTGGTGCATCATGATTATTGATGACCCAGATGGAGATGATAGATACATAGTGGATGATGTTGTCATCTATTCCTACAACAGGATCTTCTTGACTAGATCTTCTAGTCTCAAGGAGAAGCTACTACATGCAGCACATGAGGACTTCTCTTCTATGCACTTTGATGCATATTTCCAGTTGGTGGAGGAGTTCACTTGGGAGGGCATCCAGCATGACATATTTCAGCATATGGAGAGATGCATAACTTAGATGGTAATGAAGAGGAGTTCACATCCACTTCCGTACTCTTTGGAGGTGAGGGATAATTTCCAGTTGAGCCATTTCAGCTCAAGATCTCAAGTGCATGATGGAGAAGGTATAATTTCACATTTTGTATTGTACTTATTTTCCTTGTTTGAGCATCATGATGTATCAAGAAGAGTTTTTAATTCTTGCATATTGTATAATAATGTACTTGCAGCATTTTGTAGCATTGAAATTGGCTATCTCATTGGTGGTTTGTGGGGGAAGCCACATGATTTTTGGTGTGCACCATTGACACCACTTGGTACTTTCATGATGCTATATTGTAAAATGATTGTGGTAGCAAACAAGTGGTTGGTTTGATGCAGGCCAAGGATGCATTGTGCTAGTTCCATGAGAGGAACTATGATCCACTTTCCAATTATCATGTGACAGCTTGTTTTCCATTGTTTTTGCTTCCATATATTGTTGATGTTTCTATGTACATGGGAAGCTTTTTTTCGAGAGTGGGATATGTGATGGATATGCCCATTGGGAGTATGATTCTCCCTACTATTCATGTTGTATGTTTCAGGAGGAGCAATGGGCAAACCATGATTGCCACATCTCAACTCTTTTCTTCATATGAAGTGAGCCATTTGAAGAACTTGAGTTCTTGGAGGAGGCACTTCATGGCTGGATTATGTGATGGGGTAGCTTGGGCCATACTTGGAGGCCATATTATTTTAGCCCAAAGACATAAAAAACCCCACACTTATCATAAATGGAGAGAGAAACAAATGAATGGAGGAAAACTAATCTCTCTATGCAGCCCCACTACATTGCACAAACAAGGGGTTGATGATTGTTTCATTTGGATGATAACATGGGTGATGGAATCACTAATTGGGAATAAGATTCCCCATGTTGGTCATCACTCCTACCTTGAGGAGGCTATTGAGAAAAAAGGAGATCACCACTTGTACCTTCCCTTTTCTCATGAGGTACAATTTGATATCTTACACTTGGAGGGAATCATTAAAGGATAGATTCATTGCCTATCATTTTCAGCCATGGTGGGATCCATTGATGAGGCCACAGGAAGAGGAAGGGAGAAATTTTGCTCTACCTTGCAGTTGCTTGAGGATAAGCAACGTGAAGGTGGAGGTATGTAATATTCCTAGTTAGCCCAAGCTAATAGGAATATTCAATTTTGTTTTACTTTTTCTATCTCATGAATAAAATTGTAAAGGAGGATCAATATAACTCCTAAACAACAAAATAAATCAATTCTCAATGTGAAACAAGCTAAATCTGAGCTATCTTCATAAACAAAGTTAAGCGTGAAAGAGGATGGATCACTTGACTAGGTGAATAGGACCAAATCCACAACGTTGTCTACATGCATTGTATCTCCTAAAGGCACAACACAGTTCATGTTGGAGGCCACTCATGTGAATGAGGCTAAATCATCAAGATGGTTTAGGGTTTGACAAGATTTCCATATTATAAAAGGAAGAGGAGGAAAACAAGAAAGGGGTTGATCATTTGATATTCTTGAAGGTATTTTCTATTTAGACATCCCTCATTCTCTGGTTGTTTAGCTAAGAATAGTGTTGTTTAGCACTTGGGTGTTCCTGGTTACGAATCCACCTCCTTCCTTGAGTAGCTCTTGGAGGAGTCTTGTTCTATATTTTCCATTATTAGGCTTTGAGGCCAAGCTTCTTCTTCCAACTACAATCAGATCCTGTTTAGGATTTTTTTTTCTTTGTAAGCTGCAGCAGTGGAGGCTAGATCTATTTAGATCTAGGAAAATCTAGTGTCTCTTCTTAGTGAGTGTGTCTTTTAACCTCCTGGAAGAGTGTATTCGATCATTGGAGTTGCATTTTTAGATCAAGGCATCAGTCCTACTCAGTAAGAAAGCCAACAACATAGTTTCTCTCCCATAACTACGTTATCTACAAGAGGGAAGTTGCAGGGTATTTGAGCAACGTTTTTTAGGAGTGATCTCTGGTGTTAGGGGGCTCTCCTTGCACTGTGGTGATCCATGGATTGGCCAACCAATACATGTATGTTTAAGATCTGATTTGAATATGGTCCTATTTTCTGCATAACTCCTGAATATTACTGTAGCACTACAACTTAGATCTCAGATCTACTCACTATTGTTCATGATTTGCTCAGATCCCCAAGGGGAATGTATGAAGGAGTCCATCTAGTACATAGATCTATATTGGATGTATCCTTTTGTGTAAAGATATGATCTAGATCTAAAGTGTAATATACACCAGCAATAGCATCAATAAAATAACGTTGTCAAGCTTTGCAGTCTCATTATGTTGTTACAACACCTCAATCTTGAGGGTTTCTTCATGTAAATCTTCTGTTGATCTATTGTACATTGTATGTACCATAATGTAGATCTTATTTACTGATTTCCATACCATATTTCATCCATCACCTTCAAAAAATAATGCTTTCTATGCTTCAGTAAATTCTGCAATAATTAAGTCATGGGGATTGAGCATTTTTAAGCCATATTGGGAGTGGGAGATCTGTTTAACATAGCTAGAGTCATTTGTTTCTACTCAAATTTGGTATGTGAGTCCCACATGACCTAAGCTACAATATCCCACCGTCACTTTCCCTTATTTTTTATGCACATCTCTAAAATTAACCTTTTTATGGCACAGATTGCTGCTTTTCCCCATATTTTGTGGCTAGAATGAATCATATTTCTTGCTGTTGAACATATGGGAAAGACATCTGATTTAAAAATTTTTAGGAGTTATATTGCTACATCTCCAACTTTGGAATACGTTAGGGTATTCTACTTGTTGTAGAAAATCCATATTTTGGGATATTATAGCTTGGAGGATTTGCAGGGTGATGGTGAGATATTTGTGGGATAGGTCAAGTACACAAAAGAGATTCTACAGAAATTTTGTATGCGATATTTCAGGCACATGGCCACACCTATAGTAACAAATTGGAGGAAGGTGGGTGCTACTACAACAGAGCGAGTGGATCTTAGAGTATACAGGAAACTCAATGTATTGTTGATGTACTTTGTCAACACATGAATTTATATATTTTTTTCATTCAAATAGATAGGTAATTTTATGGTTGAAATGAACAAAGTGTATCGGTTTTTTGAAAGCATATTTTTAGATATCTCAGAGGAAGAAAAAATTATGGAATATGGTACAAAAAGGTTGATTAAGTGAGGCTTGAGGGCTTCACTGATGTAGATTGGGAAAGGAGCTCCATAGACAGGAAGAGTACTTCAGATGGGATCTTCAGTATTATGTCAGCTATAATTTCTCTGTACAACAAGAATCAGAGATCAATTGCACTCAGTTAAACATAGGTCGAGTACACGGTTGCTAGTGAGGCAACTTGCAAGGCTATTTGGATGAAGAAGTTACTTGTGGGACTTTTCAGACAAAGGATGGAGCCTACCATGATACATTGTGATAATCATAGTTGCATTAAAATCTTTGAGAATCCAACATTTCATGATTGATCAAAGCATATCAAGATCCTGTATCACCATCTTAGAGATTATTTACAGAAGGGTATAGTCAAGCTACAATACATTCCAATAAGGGAGCAAATGATAAATGTATTGACCAAGGTATTGGAAAGAGGTATTTTTTTTCATCACAGAGATAAGTTGGTAGTTGTACAAAATCCCTTCCTCACTAAGAGGGGGTGCTGAAAAGTAGCGAAGGAATGGCTTCCTTGATCTTTTCCTTGATTCAAGGAATCAATTTGGAGATTTTCTTAGACAACTATGACTTCCAGCAATGAGTATGTATTCAAGAAATAGTTTGAATAATGAAATTTTTTGGAGGATGAGTTATCTATCCTCTAGTGTGATTTAAATTGGGAACTGAGTGAACAAGTGGAGTTAGACTCCCAAATTTTAGGATAATCCAGTTAACTAAGAGTGTTGACTTTTGTTAACTAAAAAAGCTTCAATTCAACCCCTAATTTTGAAAACTAACTAACAAAAGCCTAATCGAAAATCTTATAAGGAGATAAAAGGCACATAATTAATCAATCAGTTCTTAAGCACGAGTTTGTTAGCAAGAGAGATTGTGCAGGAACGAGACAAGTGTTCCTTGCGTGGACTATTGAGGAAGACAATTTTATCTTTTGATTATGCATAGAAATCAGGGAAATCCCTATTTAATAGCTTAGCAAACAATAGGAAATAGGAGATTATTTCCTAAGGTTTTGTGTTTGAAGATCAGATCCTCTAATGCATATAGGAGAAGGAAGCAGGTAAGCTATTAGGTAGCAGTTTCAGGCCTAGGACAGACAGGAAAATTCTTGTATTTTCATCTTAGAACTAGCTTGTATGTGTATCAGATTTGTTGCTCAATTTTCCTTAATAAAATTATGAAGTAAGAGAGGATTTCCCTGTTGGGTTCCCTAGAGAAATTGTGTGTTTTATTGTGTAAATTTTGTGAAATTATTTTTGTTCTACTCCATTGCTAGTTAGTAGAGAAATGTTCTCAATTTGTTCATAATAGAAGATCATAATTTCTCGAAAAATATACGGTGAATGCCACATTAAATAAATAATTAAATATGATAAACTTCCAAGAAAATGAATCCAATGTGATCTATTGGTTGAAGAGGGTATATATTTATCCTTGAAACTGTTAGGTCCCTATATTACTAGTATAGTCCCTTATTATTGTGAGTGTAACCCCCTTATTGTTATTATTGTACCCCCGTAACCCCCATATTGTTATTATTGTGCCCTTAAATTATTATTGTTAGGTCGGCTAGGATTACATTGTGGCCCACTAGGATTACATTGTGGCCCCATGGACTCCTATATATAGAAAAGAGGTTTTGTAATTTGTATCATCGAAGAATTGTTCATTAATGTAATGTATTTGAGATTTTCCCCTTGAAGTGGCTTATTTCTAAGGCGTTGAGATCTCTTTTCTTCTATTTTTGGAGCTGGTTTCACAACATTTGGTATCAGAGCTTTGGATTCTAGGGTTTCGTTGCTCCGAACAGGTCATCGTGGAATTTTCTCTATAAGTATTTTTCTATGAAGTTTCAGAAGCTGAAATTTTTAGGGTGCGAAGCTGAATTCCTAAGGAACATGTTCAAAAAAATTTAGAGCTTGTTTCGCAATATTTTCGGAGATATGATCTGTGGAAGTTAGGTATTTTTACAGGCTCCTCAATTTAATCTAAACAAGTCATCGTGGAATTTTCACTACATATTTTTTCCTACGAAGGTTCAGAATCTGAAATTTTTAGGGCGTGAAGTTGAAATCCTAAGGAAACTCATCAAAAAATTTCAGAGATTGTTTCGCAATATTTTCGGAGATATGATCTATGCAATGTAGTGTTTTTTCAGGCTCCTGAATTTCATCTCAAAGAGGTGATCGTGGGAAAATCTTCATAACTCTCTCTCTGAGTATCAGAATGGAGTGATGTAAAAATTGGTCACAAGTACATGGACTATAGTTTCTTTTCTATCAATTTCAAAGCTAAAAGATGAAACAATGACACGTGGAAAGTGGAACAATTTCGCTCTACTGAACCAGTCCATGATTAGCATTGTGGGAGACTGGACATAACTTTACCTTGGAGAATCCAAATCAAGTCATACCTATGGCATTCGAAATATAATTTAGAAGGCTACCTCAGTGCCCAATTTCAGATATTGAAGAGCTGCAATTACAAATATAATTTAATTTCAATATCGAGCTCCTCAAAAGCAAGAAAAAGGTGTGTATTTTTTTTTACGAATTGCATAAGTCTTGTTTGAAGAATCAATTTGAATTGATTCCAAGGGAATATTGTAGAATATATATCAGTATTGGGTTAAAAACAAAATTCCCCGTAAAATAATTCAAAACCCATTAAGCCTTCAGAAGGCTCTACTATGACTCTTGAAGATGAAGAATTGCAACATGATCTATCAAAATTACAAGAGCAAGTGCACCAAATTTCGCTCTCTCAAAGAGAAACAAAAATTGAAATGAATGTTTTGAAGAAAGGCGTGGAATCTAAGATAGATGGCATGGAATATAATATGGATGACATGGAAGCTAAGATCAATGAAAAAATGAAAGACAACATGGAAAACAGGAAGAATGATCTGAAAACAGACATGCATGAGGGGAATTTTGAGGTCTAAAATGGGCCTCATAAGAAAAATGTACAAAAAAAATAAACTTTATAACAACCAATAGGATTCGAGATGATGATGTCAACCATGGGGGATGATTCACCATTTTTTAAATAAAAGGGTAAAAATATTAAAAAATAATAAAATAATAAAACTACTTTTCTCGATTTCAATTTAAAATTTTTACTCAAATTTTCTGAGTGGGAGCTTGTTGGATGCAAAATTTATTCCTCATCGGGGGAGTGTCCCATATGTATACAGGGGGAACTCTACTACACGAAAAATGTGAAATACATAAAAAACGTGATTGTAATCACGTTTTTTTATGTATTTCTCATTTTTCGTGTAGTAGGACCCATCGAAAGTATGCAACATGGGTACTCCTTGGATGGGGAATTAAATTTCACATCCAACGAGTACTCCCGCTCGAAATTTGAGTAAAAACTTTGGGAGATAAGTTGAAAATATGAGCTGAAAAAGTAGTTTTTCCATTTTTCCCTCTAAAATTTGATGATGTCATCAAATCTTATTTGATTTTTTCCACTATTATTTTATAATTTCCTTAGGAGGCCTATTTTAGACCTCAAAATTCCCCTTAATGGAAGGTTTGACAAAGTTGATACAAGAAATGTTTCCCAATGGTGAAAAGATAGTAGAGGAAACTCATGATGAGAACAAAATAAATGTTAATCGTGATTTCATAAACTCTAATGTTGGCGGGAAGAACCACCATATTCCAAAAATGGATATGAGGAAGTTTTATGGAAAGAATCCTGTAACATGGATACTACAGATGGAGCAATATTTTGATCTCCATAACGTGCAAAACACACAAAAGGTACGCATTGCAACTTTACATTTAAAACAAAATACATTTGTATGGTATCGATGGCTTTGCTCCCGTAAAAAAATTGTCACTTGGTCAATTTTTACGGAGGAAATGATAGCACATTATGAGGATACAAAGAGCAACACCTTCTTTATTCAATTGATAAATCTCAAACAAAAGGGTTTAGTGGGGCAGCACATTGAGGACTTCCAAAAATTGAATATAAGGGTAACTGATATTCCAGAGGAACACAGGATTGATCTCTTCATAGGCACTTTAAAGGATAACATCCAACATGAAGTTCGCGTTTTGGAACCTGATTCATTGGAGAAGGCATTCAGGTTGGCAATAAAAGTTGAATGTAAAATTATGGCGACAAGGAAGCCTACCACTCAATTCTATAAAGAAGGAAGTGTTGCTACGCCTAGATTTCCACAACCTACAAGGTTGACACCACAAAAATTGAAAGAAAAAAGAGCAAAAGGGCTTTGCTACAGTTGTGATAGCAAATACACTAAAGGTCATAAGTGTGCTGAGAAGAAATTATTTTACATAGATTGTGAAGAGGAAGAAGAAAATGAGCAAGAAGAGGATATACACCAGGAACCAGCCCCAGAAGAGGAAGAAATGAATCCAACCATATCGTGTAATGCACTGGCAGGAATTACCACTTCTCAAACTCTCAAGATAAAAGGACAAATCAAGAAGAGAAAGGTAATAGTGTTGATTGATTCAGGTAGCACCCATAATTTTATTCATTGTAAGGTAGCCAAGGAATTAAATTGTTTCCTATACCCAGCACCAGAATGTCAAGTGATGGTTGCAAATGGAGGAACTATAAATTTCTCTAGAAAATGCCATAATATAAAGCTAACCATGGGGGAATATGTATTGACTAGTCCAATGCTTTCCATTCCTATGGGAGGTGCTGATGTTGTACTAGGAGTACAATGGTTACAATCTTTGGGGATGGTAGCTTTTAATTTTCAAGAACTTTTCTTGAATTTTTTTTCAGAAGGAAAGGAAGTCGAATTACGGGGTATTGAAGGGAAGCCAGGAAGGATAATAAGCTCTAATTTCATGACAAAGCTTCTAAAGAAAGAACAACGAGGCGTAATTGCACAATTATGCTCACTAGAAGTTCCGACATCAAAATCATCTATTTCTATAGATCTCCAACAAGTCTTGGACAATCATTCCAAGGTGTTTGAAACTCCCAAAGGACTCCCACCTATTCGTGATCATGATCATGCTATTCATTTGATTCCAGGAAGTGTTCCTCCAAACATCAGGCCTTATAGATATCCTTACTTCCAAAAGAGCGAAATTGAACGGATGATTGCAGAAATGTTAGAGGCGGGTATAATTCAACCCAGTCAAAGTTCTTTCTCTGCTCCTGTAGTATTGGTACACAAGAAGGGTGGATCATGGCGAATGTGTCCGGATTATAGGGAGCTCAATAAGCTCACCATTAAAGATAAATTTCCCATTCCTGTGATTGATGAATTATTGGATGAATTACATGGAGCAATTTATTTTACCAAGTTGGATCTTCGTTCACGATATCATCAAATTAGAATGAAGACTGAAGATATTCCAAAAACAGCATTTTGAACTCATGAGGGTCATTATGAATTTTTGGTCATGCCTTTTGGCCTTACCAATGCACCTTCTACATTTCAAGGGTTGATGAATTCCATTTTCAAACCCTTCCTTAGAAAATTTGTGCTAGTATTTTTTGATGATATACTAATCTACAGCAGGTCTTGGAAGGATCATGTTGACCATGTTGACAGGGTGCTCAAACTATTGCAGGAGAAATAATTATATGCAAAAACATCCAAATGTTTCTTTGGAGTACAAGAGGTGGAATATCTGGGTCATATTGTATCTCACGGGGGTGTTAAGGTAGACCCTAACAAAATTAAAGCCATTAAGGAATGGAAAGTCCCCAAAACCATAAAGCAGTTGGAAGGATTTCTCGAGTTAACAGGGTATTATCGCAAGTTTGTTAAGAATTATGGGAGAATAGCAGCACCTCTAACAATATTATTGAAGAAAGATGCATTTTCATGGACTCCTGAAGCAACTAAGGCCTTTGAACATCTTAAGGAGGCAATGTGCCTAGCACCGGTCTTAGCTACGCCAGACTTCACAAAAACCTTTATTGTGGAATGTGATGCCTCAGGAAATGGAATTGGTGCAGTTTTAATGCAGGAAGGAAGACCCATTGCTTTGAAAGTCGTCCAATCAAAGGAAAGTATTTACAGAAACCTATTTATGAGAAGGAAATGTTAGCAATACTACATGCACTAAAGAAATGGCGAACTTACCTAATGGGAAGACACTTCAAGGTAAAAACTGATCATGATAGTCTTAAACACTTTTTGGAACAGAGACTATCTTCAGAAGAGCAGCAAAAATGGGTCACAAAGATGTTGGGTTATGACTTTGAAATAATCTACAAAAAAGGAAAGCTTAATGTTGTTGCGGATGCACTCTCAAGAAAGAATGAAGAGGTGGAAGCATTGCTTTGTGCCATTTCTATTATCCAACCAGATTGGATAAAGGAAGCAAGAGATGAATGGAAGAAGGAAAAAGATGTATGGACACTCATTCAAAAGTTGCAGCAAGATCCTAGTACATCTGATACATTTAGTTGGAAAATTGATTCTTTATGGTACAAAGATCGCTTATATCTTTGTAAGAATTCCCAACTAAAACAAAAGATTCTTCTGGAATTGCACACTTCTCCTTTAGGAGGACACTCGGGATTTTTAAAAACTTACCACAGGGTGAAGAAAGAATTTTTTTGGGATGGTCTTAAATCTGATATTCAAAAGTTTGTGGCGGAATGTTTGGTTTGCCAGCAGAATAAAGTGGAGACAATTAAGACCCCGGGACTTCTACAACCTTTATCCTTTCCAAGTCAACGTTGGGAGGAGATTTCAATGGATTTTATCACAGGTTTACCTAAGTCCGAAGGAAAGAATGTCATCATGGTGGTAGTTGATAGACTTACCAAGTATGCACACTTTTGTGCATTATCTTATCCATTTAAAGCAAGTACAGTTGCTACTACATTTATGGACAGAATTCAAAAGCTACATGGAAGCCCAAGGGTTATTGTGAGCGACAGAGATCCCATTTTTACTGGAAATTTTTGAACGGAGTTATTTTCTTGTTTGGGTACTCAATTAGCTCATGCTCATCTTATCATCCTCAATCTGATGGTCAAACTGAGATAGTAAATAAATGTTTGGAAGGATATCTTCGTTGTTTTGTATCTGATAAACAAACACAATGGGTCAAGTGGTTATCTCTCATTGAATGGTGGTATAACACTTCCTTCCATACTGCAGCAAAAATGACCCCATTTATGGCACTTTATGGATATCATCCACCATCCATCACATCATCTTTAAGGGAAAATTAGAAGGTTAAAGCAGTGGAAGATCACATCGAGCATCAACAAGAAGTTCTCCAACTCTTAAAGGATAACTTGAATTTGGAACAAAATCGAATGAAACAACAGGCAGATCAACATCGCAGCGAGAGAAGTTTTGATGTAGGAGACTGGGTATTTTTACGGCTACAACCATACAAACAAATGTCCCTCAAGCAAGCTAAGAAGGATAATAAATTATCGCCAAAGTACTATGGTCCTTACAAGGTGTTGCAAAAGATTGGTAATATGGCATACAAATTGGAGCTTCCTGCTTCTTCACGAGTGCATCCAATTTTCCATGTTTCATGCTTAAAGAAGGTTATAGGTGAAAATCTTCCAGTTCAAACAATATTTCCAGAACTTGATGAGGAAGAAAAAAATCATATTGGAACCTGAAGCGGTCATGGAAACAGGGACCCGACAACTACGGAATCGATCAATTTCAGAGTATCTCATCAAGTGGAAGAACTTACCCACTGAAGATTCTACATGGGAGGATGAGAATTTTATACAGAAGCACCCGGAGCTACTCAAGCGTTGAGGACAACACTTTTTTGAAGGAGAGGGCCATGTTAGGTCCCTATATCACTAGTATAGTCCCTTATTATTGTTAGTGTAACCCCCTTATTGTTATTATTGTACCCTTGTAACCCCCATTTTGTTATTATTGTGCCCTTAAATTATTATTGTTAGGTCAGCTAGGATTACATTGTGGCCCACTAGGATTACATTATGGCCCCATGGACTCTATATATAGAAAGGAGGTTTTGTAAATTGTATCATCCAAGAATTGTTCATTTATGTAATGTATTGGAGGTTTCCCCCTCGAAGTGGCTTATTTCTAAGGCGTTGATATTTTGATATTCTTTTTCTTCTCTTTTGGAGTTGGTTACACAACGTATATTGCTAGCTGATGCAAATGCTGAAGGATCTCGTGAAAAAAGTTATCCATCATCGCGTTCTTTGTTTTTCGAGGGCCTCCTCGAGCAATATTTTGATAGGATCTCCTGCTCCCTCATCTTTCTTTTCGTCCCCCATGGGCGTCCGTCGAGGTTTGCGAGGCTGATCTTGCAAAGGTTCCACCAAATCGAGCCCTAGCTCCTTATACCCCGACCTCGTTGGGGACATGCAAAGAAGGATCGAGAAAAAGCAGACCGCTCTGATACCACTGATCTGGATTTATGCAGGAACGCAACAAAATAAACACATAACCATAAATACAGAGATGCAGCGGAAATAACACTTCATTTTATTAATATCAAAGAACTGAAATTTGCTTACAGACAGAATGGAAATAAAACTAGCTAGGGCACTGGTAGCTATCTCTGAGAAGAGATGTGGCGGCTACAGGCCTCTGAACTGAGTTACAATGAGGCTCGAGGGCCTATTTATTATCGAGAAACAATGGAGAACCCTCAACATCCCAAAAACCTAACCCTAGGAGATGAAGCGCCAAAACTATGGGCCCCGTTTGGGTAAATTGGTGTTTCAACTTCCCAGGGACGTAACTTTGGCATACTATCTCCGTTTGACGCACATGATACATCATTAGAAATATCTATTCGAGGACTACAACTTTTGCCACGAATATCATTCTAGAATGGAATGATACAAAATGATATTTTTTGGAGGCGTGATGCCCAAAAAACGTCGTTTAGGGCCTCAAAACGGCTCCGGAAGTTCAGGACCCGAAAAATTGCTAAAAATAGTAAGTTGTGCCAAAACTGAAAAACTGAAAAAGACAATGGTGGGGCCCCAAGAGGAATAGGCGGGTGGCCACTAGTATCCACCTGGATCATTGAGTGAGCCAAAAAAGTAACTTTCCTTACTTTTTGAGTACAACCTTGCAATTGCGAAGAGGACTAGTGTTGCAAAATTATTGGTAAGTGGAAATTAAAGGGCGTAAGAACGTTTTTGAAAAAAATTCAAATGTCAAAATTAAGTCTTCTATCCTTCCTAGCACCTCATGGAAAATGGGAATCCGCAAATTCTAGTCGTCAAATATGTGCAAAATGCCTTATGACGGGCAAAATGGAGGACTGGTCCTATGCTGCTACATGAGTTAGGGTTTCATGTGGCAATAGGGAACCTTGTATATTTTTTCAAGGATAGGAAAGGAGAATATTGTCTGTTAATCATCACATGAAACTTCATCACCATTTGAAAATTGTGTCCTAATTTGAAACAATAAGACTACCCAACTATTTCATTATTTAATTTTGATTGTGTAATACAAAAAAATATCCTAGATAACTTAAATAATGTAAGCACTTTTGCAAAAATTTAGTCGAGAGAACCTTCAATTACATTTATTTTGAAGTTCCACTTGCATTTTAAGACATTTTAATTAGTCTTTCATGGCTATCTAGTAAAAATGTCAACCTCTTGTAGAAATTTGTTTGTCACTTGTATTAGAAATGCAAAAATCAAATGTAAATAAAAATGATTTGAAATGCTAAAATTCAAATGCGCGCTACATAAAAATGATTTTTTAAAAAACTACATTAACGTCTGATATCACGCACGCATTCGCCCTCAGCTCTTTCAGAACAACATTCGCCCTCAGCATTCACCCTCAGCTCTTGCAGAACAGCATTCGCCCTTAGCATTCGCCCTCAGCTCTTGCAGAACAACATTCGCCCTCAGTTCTTGCAAAATGGTAAGTTCTTACTGCAGGCCCTTCCTCCTGTAGTAGGGTTGACCCTATTTGGGTTTTTTTGGAGCCTCTGAGAATAAAAAGGTTGTGATTGATTACGGGGCACTGCCTATATTTTTGGAAATTCTTACCTCTGGGAATGATAATGTTTGAGAACAGGTAGCACGTTCATTTTAGAGGCATAAAATTATTCTTCCCAACTATCTTTATACGTCTGTAATTTTGGAATTTGATTTAAAAACTACTACCCAACTTTGAGTTCAACTGGTGTTCGTGTAAGGCTGTTTGGGCTTTGGGAAATATTGCTGGAGAATCTGCATCATTTAGGGATCTTGCCCTCAGTCATGGAGCTCCGAGGCAGGTGCTTGCCCAGTTGAATGATACTGCCAGAATTTCAATGATACGAAATGCTACATGGGCTCTGTCAAATTTTTGCCGTGGTAAACCCCAACCACTATTCGAACAGGTAAGCAGAATACATTTTCTGCCTCTTCTTCTTAGTTCGCAGATACTGTGGATTTTTTTTTATAGATATTGGTGCTTGGTAGATTTGGACGTAATATGGACCTAGGCGCTTGTTCATTACAATGACTCTGTCATCAGGTTTTAGAAAATGCTCAGAAATTTGGGTTTCACAAGGGGATTACCCTTGCTTGCAATTATCAATTATCAATCACATTCAAAAAAATTCTTTCGTAGCATTGCTGAGCTCTTTGTAGGTGAATTTCCGAGGCAATTTCACAATATCTGAACTAAATTTGTCTATCCTTTTCAATACTCTGCGCTTGTAACAGAACCAGACAAACAATCTAGTGGCCAATGCAACAACAACAACACCTCCTATTGCAATGCCTGCAATTCACCCTCTCTGCACGCATGAATGACTATGGCACCCTCTTTTGTGAACAGGTACTGGAGCTGAAGGTACTAGTTTCCATTAGGATCGTGGAATTCAACATCCAAAATAGTATCAAATTCCACTGCAATAGTATTCCCCAGCGAGGGAAACAGTTCATTGAGACCTATTGGACTCATCACCCCCAAATAGCCTCCAGGGCTACCCAGAGTGTGATCATCTAGAGCAATAAAAAATTCTCATCCATCCCCAATTGAAACAAGAACAGGACCCACATTGGTTACAGAAAAGGAGAAACATGTTTTGAAAGAAGAAGAAACTTTTGTATTAGGGTCCGAAATCTAACTGGTCTATTGTACAATGCCCTACCTGCACTTCAAATTGGTACTCCCAACTCCATGCTAAGGCTCACTATGCCATTCTTCAGATGAGCATCTTAACCTGAAGTTTGATTCCAAAAAACCCAAGTCCCCTGTTCTATGCCCAAGACCTTTGTTACAACGAGTAGAGTTCTGAGCGAAATACTTCACAATAGGAAGTAAAAGAAACATCGCAAAATTGCTCCGCTTTAGACTGATAATTTTTTGTGTGAAAATTCAACTGCGGACAGTAAAAACATAATATCAAACACAACCAATCCACAATGGAATTTGAACATGAGGATTTATAACCACAGAAAACCCTCTCCAGGTTAAAATAATTCCAGAATGGCTTTAATATTCTACTAATGAGCGCTTACAACACCATAGCAATTACTGTCACAATGAAATCTACTGGAAGCAAAGCCCTTGTACAGTTTCTACATTTCGACAGTGGAAGCAAGAATCTTGCTATCTCTCATGATCTGGTTCTGTGGTCAAATCCTTTGCTATGGCTGTCTTGTTCTGCTAAATGTGGATCTGTCTTAACTTTGGCTCTGGTTCTCATTTAGGATCGTGGCTATCTGATCTTGCCGTGGCTTTGACTATACAAACTTGTTCAATAGGAAAATGTTGACTTTGCTATATATAGGAGCTTCAATGGGTGCTCTCAAACACTTTTTTGGGCAGCTTTGTTTTGTCTCTGATTCAAGGCAAAACTATGTTGGCCTTGGTTTTTTAGTCCTTGGAACTTAGTTCTCTCATATTTTCCATCCTATCCCTAGTTTTCTACCGAGAAAGACATAACTTCACGATATCAAAATTGACTATTTTTGGCCATTTATCTTTAGTAATGGTACAACCTTAATTTGGTGCATTCGTGCAGTATCTGAAGAGCACTCTCAAGCTGTTATTCAGTATTTTAGCATAACTACTACATTTAACTGCCATGCTCTAATATTTATATCAACCATAAGCATTCTTAAGGTAGTTCCACGCTTGTGAAGCAGAAGGAATGCTTATGACAGCTTCTTATCATAGTGGTACAATTATGTTCACAGTTTATCTTTTATAAACCTCTAATTTTCCAAACGTAGTAGAGACTACAGTTTGCATCTAAAATTTTGGACAAATCTGTTTAGTATTCTACAGAAAATGCATTAAGAATAAAAAAAGCCCACAATTTGTAAAAAGCCCACATTTTGTAAAAAGCTCACAATTTGTAAAATGCCCACTTTTATTTTCTTTTTGCTTATATATTGAGCTCCCATTGAGTTCAACAAGTCTTGGGTTTTCTACACCATTGAGAGATATTTATTGTTTTCTTTATAGGATAATTTGCATCAATGGAAGAAAACATTGGAGCTGGAAAAACAATTCAAAAGGGTGAAAGGGGTGATGGCAGAGTTTATTGCCCTTGTAAAAAATGTTGTATGAGAAATAATGTTAGAGTTTTAATAGCAACAACAACAATGCATTGTAGGAAATATGGGCACATTGATGGTGGATCGAATGACTATCGTCCCGTGGTAATTAATTATCTATCTTCATTTTGATTATATCGTAAAATTTTATATTATTTTAATATTTTTATATGCGCACTAATGTTTAATTATTAATGTTTGTAATTTTCATGAAGGCACAGTTGCCCCCCAACTTTTTGCAGATGATCAACCAGCTTCCACAGCAAAATAGTAGTAGATTAGATGATGTTGCACCAGTACAAGAGAATATTGCAGCAAATATTAGTATTGGAAATGATGTTGTACAAGGTGAAGAACATGAAGCGAATGATGAAGGTAATTTTAATGATCCTATGGAGGTAGATCATGATGACAGTAATGAGACAGTTCACATTAATGACGGGACAAATCAAATGCTCCAAGACTTGTATGGTGAGTCAGATGATGATGGTGGAGATAGCAGTGACGGTATTTATGATGTACCTCTGATTGAAAGGTCAAGTGAACGACTTTTGAACACTCAAATGCAACTCTTCTCTCTGCTACATTGTTGCTGGTGAACTTAAAGGTTATGAATAATTTGTCGAACAGATGTATGACACAAATCCTAAGGTATGAAATATGTATATATGATCACATATATGTAAATGTTGATTATTTTCCCTTTTTTAGTTGTAATAAATGTGTAAAATAATAACTTATATAGGTTATTATTTACACATTATTACAACTAAAAAGGGAAAACATTTAAGATATGTGATCATATTGTATACCTAGGGAAGATCATAAGTCTCACCGCCCCTCGCCATTGTTGCTGGTGAACTTAAAGGTTATGAATAATTTGTCGAACATATGTATGACACAACTCCTAAGGTATGCAATATGTATATATGATCGTATATATGTAAATGTTGATTATTTTTCCTTTTTTTAGTTGTAATAAATGTGTAAAATAATAACTTTTATATATATATAGTTGTAATAAATGTGTAAAATAATAACTTATATATATATATATATATATATATATATATATATATATATATATATATATATATATATATATATATATATATATATATATATATATATATATATATATATATTATATTCAGTTATTCAAAATCGGCCGGGGTCGTGCACGTGTCGCGTTGGAACCGGGCTCTGCAACCCTGGCCAATAGCCTATTCACTCCAAAGTAGCCTGCTAACCTGACCAAACTGCTGTTAAGTAAGGAACCGGCCAGTTTATGCATAAACCGGCCAGTTCCGTACTTAACCGGCCGGTTAGGTGCTCCTCCATGAGTTGCAAATTCCTCAGTGTCTCCTCCATGAGCTGCAAATTCCTCTATTATACTAGCAACAAACTTGTCTAATAACTCATACTCAACACCTTATAGTAGCAACAATACACATGATGAATGATAAATACAAGGCTGGCTAGCATAAAATCCCTGGCAGCATGCAACTCATCAAGTGTACTTGATGACAATTTCTGTTCTCAAAACAATCAACAACAACCTTATTTCACACTCAGCTAGGAACTGTCAGACCCTCTCTCTCTGCTCACACATAGCAGCAGCATAAATACAAAACCTTTCACACAACATACAAGCAATTTGATCATGGCATCAAGACTGATGCAAATGGTCTGATGCCACTCAAGGGACAACAACATACAACCTAATGAAAATGTGACTGGCAATAATAAATTGACCGCTAGAAAATTCCCGCTTGGAAATGCACTAAACTGGCTACTGAGTTTTCTGGGTTTTAATGAATCTTTTCAGTGATAAATTTTGTCAAACACATTGTGAGCAGACCGCTGAAGTTGTAATGCTCTCTCAACTTGTTACAAATAGCACTAATAGTGGGTTTCATAAACCAATTCAATACCTATAAGTGTTGTAGATGTTTTTCTATAAATTTATTGGCAAGCAAACATAGATAATGAAGAATACAAGATCTTCAAAATGTTGGTCTGATATATATATATATATATATATATACTGAACCCATAATTGTCTTTAAGGCTGATACAATGAATTGACAACAGATCTGAGCAGGGACAGATTGTATATTATAATATTAACTCAGCAATAAAACACAGTGAATAATATAAGAGAAACCTGATACATTACTTCAACAAGTTGGCTTATGTATTTTTCGATGATATGTATTGCATTTGGTGCCATTTTAATATATTCACCTTTGCATGGTATATAAATGAGCAAAATTTTCATATTTTGTCTCTATTGGCTTGGAATCATGGTTGCAAATCTTAAAAATAGTTTTTATTTATTTATTTATTTTTCATTTTATTAAAAAATAATTATTTAATGTATTTTTTTTTAAACCGGTTCATTGAGATCTGATCGCTACCGGTTAGATCGGTTCCCGTTCAAAACCCGGTTCATTAGCTCCACCGATCCGGTCACCAGTTCTGGTCTTAATAACTATTATATATATATATATATATATTATTAATAATCTTTACAAGACACTACTTTTTGTTTCTGTTGTAGATTGTTGGGTGAATATTTGCTACCATCGCCAAATACTTTACCTCGAACATATCGAGATCTACGTGCTATTATGAAACACTTTGGAATGGAATATAACACTATAGATGCATGTCCTAAAGATCATATTATATATTACGGAGAACATGCGTTGAAAATAGAATGTCCGAAATGTGGTACCAGTAGATATCGAACAGATCAACTAACGAAAAAGGTGCCTCAAAAGGTTCTTTGTCATATTCCCATAATTCCATGTTTGCAACGAATGTTCATGTGTAACAGCATAGCACAGTTTATGGATTACCATTCAAAGAATAGAAGTGGAGATGGTGTTCTTCGAATGCCTGCAGATGGTTCTGCATTTAGAGAAATCGAGGAAAAATATGTAGATTTTAAAAATGAACCTCGTAATGTCAGGCTTTCATTGGCAGCCGATGGTGTTAATCCATTCTGAGAGCTTAGATCTACTTACTCAGTGTGGCCTATTTTCGTTATCAACAATAACATTCCTCCTTGGATGTCAATAAAGAGGGAGCACATAATGTTGACTATGATTATTCCATGTATTTGATACATTATTTCTTTGAATGTAACATTTTCATTTCTCTCGTTGCTTGCATATATATATATTTTATTTATTTACTTACTCATATATACATATATCATGGGAGTAATTATTATGTACCGTAATTTTGAACAATTAGGTAAGTACCAGGTCAAATATATGAATGTATATATTGAGCCTCTTATCGATGAGCTAATACAGTTATGACATGGCATCACTATGTATGACATCACTAAACCAATCAAGCAGAAGAGATTTCAATGTCGTGGAATGCTTGTATGGACAATTCATGATGCCCCAGGACTAACACATGTTTGTGGTATGTAATATTTCATTGCACTTTAATATGATACATAATTATCTAAATTATATATACCATATTGCATGTTTTAAAAATGATCTCATTGTATATTAATTGTTATCGATCCATCTATTGCAGGTCTTCAAACAAAGGGTAGATTTGCATGTCCAGTTTGTGGCCCTAAGATGAAGTATCGTCATTCAGCAGACTTAAAAAAGATGGTGTTTGATGAGCTTAGGCACTTCCTCCCTAGGAACCATAAGTATCGTACTACTAAAAAACATCTTTTCAATGATAAAGAAGAAACTAGATTAAAACCACGAAGAATGACACCTCAGTTGTGGATGTTGGAATATAACAGAATTAATAATCGTCGAGCAGCTGGTACATAATTTGTGTGTGTATATATATATATTATTTGTTTATGTAATGTTTGGAATTTTTGTTTTAACTAATGAATTTATTTTATTGTATTTTATAATTAATATTGTTCTGATTTATTTTATTCTTTGATATCAAGGTCATCGTCGCCGTGAAGGTACTAATATTGTACTTCCACCTGGAATGAAATGTTATCCTTCTCAATTCACGAGGTTTCCCTACTATGAGGACCTAAAAATAGCTCATTTGTTTGATACAATGCATGTCGGGAAGAATGTGACAGAAATGTTATGGCGAACCATAGATGGTGCACATGAGAGAGATAAAATTGACAAAATTTGTGCCGACATTGAGAAATCAAATCATGCAATGAAAAGTGTGATCGACGGATCAAATAACAATGGAGGTCGAAATTATAATAATATTCCATGGTTATTAACAGAACAACAAAGCAATGATGTAAAATAGGTCGTTAGAAGAATTAAATTTCCAACAGGTTTTGCATCAAACATAAATAATATCTTAACTAAGAAAGGTGACTTCAGTGGGGTGAAAACACATGATTGGCATACCTTTGTTAAGGTAATTTTTTTGGTATACGTTTTTGTATGTTATTGCTTGAATACATATTTTAAATTTTCCTTTTTTCTGTTTAATTTGGAAACCAATAACGATTCATTTTTTATTTTTATAGTATGTTCTACCTGTATCTCTCCCAAACGACTTCGACAACAATGTCAAACAAGTTATGTATGGTCTTAGTAAATACATGAGGTAAGTAGTTTTGATTTATACGCAAAATCTAATTGCTACAATTTCTTTTCGTACTTGATGAAATGATGTATTAATTTACTTGTAATGAAATATATATTATGTTTCATTGAAATAACCTTGTGTAATGATTTGCAGATGGTTGTCATTGAAATAAATCCATCAAGATGAAATAAAGTATTGGAAGAGAGAAATTCCTTGGCTAATGTGTGAAATGCAAAAGTATCTACCTCCAAAATTTTTCAATGCACAAGAACACTACTTGATACACCAAGTTGAGGAGATTGAAATGTGTGGACCAGTACACACAAGGTCAATGTGGATTGTCGAGAGGCACCTGAAATCCTTGAAGGCTTTGGTTAAACAAAGAGCACGACCTGAGGGTTCTATGGTGGAGGGATATGTGGTATATCAATCCATGGTGTATATTAGTCATTATCTTCCTAAATTAGCTGCGCCAGTCATGAAGGCGGTGGATTGCATTTGGGATGTGAACTCCATCAAAATATTTGAAGAGGAGCACCTGTTGGGAAAAGGTAGAATGAAGAAAGTGAGAGGTAAAAGATTTATTATGTATAATACATATAATGTTTCATTTTTTTACATCATGTATATGATCATTATATTCATTTAGGTCTTATTCTTTCATAGTTTATTAATTAATATAATTTACCATAGTTATAAGTAATATTTATTAATATTGGTGAATTATTGTTTTTTTATTCAGGTGCTCAAGATTATGAGGCACTACTTTTATACATTGCAAACAATCTTGAGTGGATGAGTGAATGGATTGAAACATGTAAAGCACGTAACGACGATAGGTTATCATGGCAACTACTGTCTGAATTGATTAGAGAAGCGTATCGTAGTGGAGATGGGAACGTTACGGACAGGGAAATCGATTTAGCATATGGTTTGAAAGATAGAAAGGTAAGCAATTAATTCACCTATTTTATTCATTAATTATTTTATACTATATTTATAATGTGACAAGAAGTTTGATTTTTCAATTAATTTTCATGCTGTGTAAATTATATGTTTAATTATTAATTGAGAATGCATCTTTTTCATGTTTGGCATATTGCAGTTGAAACACCACAAGGCTATGTGGTGCAATGGTCGTCAATTTCACGTTAAATAGTTGGATGATAACAAGAAAACTTCTGATAGTGGGATAACTGCAGTATTCCAGGTCACTAATGTTTCCTCCAGGAGTGACAGACATCCTCGAGAATCTCAAAATAGATATTATGGGTTCTTAGATGATATAGTTGAGTGTGACTTTAATTCCTTCAAAATAGTTTTGTTCGACGTCAAATGGTATAGGCTACGAATGAATGTACGTGATGATGATAGAACACTTATTCAACATGAAAATGGATTTCCAATGGTTAAAACATCACATTTTGAAGAAGGAAAAAATCGCTATGCTTTTCCAAGCCAATGCGAACAAGTCTTTTACTCAGAGGTTCCAGGTGACAACGAATGGTCATTTTCTATTAGATATGATCCAAGAGGAAGGCCAATAGATTATATTGTAGAGGAAGAAGATGATATTGATCAAGAAGAAGATGATGCAGTGGCAGATGAGCAGGAAGATGCATTGACAGACGAAGAAGATATCTTAGAAGATGAACCAGGCACAAGAGATGAGGCAACAATTATTGATGATGATGTCGATGAGGATATTATTGAAAATGACATAATTGATGATGATGATGACATGGTCGATCATTTCAACACCGTTTCTGAATCAGATGTTGATATAGATGTCGATCAGTTGGATGAAGATCAAGAAGATACATAAGAAGAATATTGATACAAATGTTATGTTCGAGTATGAGCTGGTATGTTATAAATTTATATTTTAATATGTAGGAATTATTGTCTGTCGGGAAAAATACTGAGAGGGGGGGTGAATCAGTATTTAGGGCTGACTGAAAACTTTTCACCAGAGATCTTATTATGCTGTTAATTCTTTACTTAGATTATTGCATCATTCTTTTAGTAAACATGTGAAAAGAAATAACAGAATAAGCCATTACACAAAAGGAACACATATGAACACCAGTATTTAAGGTGGAAACCCAATTTGGGAGAAAACCACCGCTGCTGTCATCTCAGTCTTCAATATTTATTATAAAGAAAACATCTTACAATTTTGTGTTGGCGCAGACTCATACCAGCACGCAGGCACCAACCTGCAGAAGGATTCAACCTTCTCTCGTTCTCCAGCCTCTCCTGGAAGGGAGCTTCGACCCCCTGATTTAACACCAACTTGAACTGGCAGAAAGCTTCCACTTCTATGCAGAAGACTTCAACCCTCAAATCCACCGAATTTCTTCAATTTCTTCATCAGACTTGCATCAGATCTTTATTATTTCTTTGCTGATCTTCCTAGAGCTTTTTCATTTCCTCGATCAACTCCATAGGTGCATCATGGATTCAACGTTATCAGACAACAGAGTTCGATCATGCAGATCTCATAAAGAGATTTTTATTTACAATGCCTCTGCATCCACACCTCGTACTATGATTCTCATCATCCAATATTTTTTATCCATTCTGGCACCGTAGTATTCCTACTAAGATAACTCTTTTCGGATGGCTTGTGTGGCAGGGTAAGATTCTTACCTGGGATAATCTCTGTAAAAGAGGGTTTATAGGTCCCAATCGATGTTCACTCTGCTGTATGGAGGAAGAGAACATGGATCATTTGTTTTTCAACTGCCCTGTTACTAAAAAGCTGTGGAGTCTATTCCGCCCCATATTTATGGACCCAAATTGGACTGCTACAAATTTCATGACAACGATTTTGGAATGGGATAAGTCTCATGGAACATACAGATCCCTTTCTTTTTATTTTGTTTGGGAGGTGTGGAAAGGACAGAACAACCTGATATTTGAAGGAAGACCTTTCCATATTCATATCATCTTCTCAAATATCACAAAATGGTTTGCTGATGTTACGACTCCTTCTATAAGGATCACTGATGGATCAATTAGGAATAGGCCTCATGAGATTTTCCTGCCTGCTATTTATTTTGATGGGGCATCAGTGGAAGGCATCATGGGCTGTGGGGTGTGGATAAAATTATCGCAGAATGAAAGAATCCATATTTTCTGGAATGGGGGCCCTGGATCTAATAATAAAGCAGAGATTATGGATCTCTGGGGTGGCCTCTATGCTGCTTCGAATCTTAAATTGCAAAACCCCCATTTTTATGGTGACTCCAGGATTGTCATTGATTAGATTACACACAGATCGGTTATTTAAACTCCTGTACTACAGGGATGGAGCCAAAGGATTCAACGGATCTGGCATAATATGAACTGTCCTCCTATTACCCATATATACAGGGAAAGTAACACCAGGGCTGACGCTCTTTCCAAGAGGGGTGTCAATGCTATTTTTGGAGATATGCATATTTCTCAGTTCCAAGATGGCGTATAGATATGGGAATCGACTATTCCTCTCCCATAATTTTGATCGATCCTTTTTTATCTCCTTCCAATTTTGAATAATATAGGCACTGCTATGATTTTTATATTTCGATTTATCTAACAGGTGGTGTTCGAGCACAATACTATTCAGGATCTAGCCCATGGATACACACAATGAAAACTACAAGCGAGAGGAAATTAAATTTCAAGATGGGAACATTATTATTTCACGGATTGAATATGGGTTAGAAAATTATGGTACACTTGTCATCTCCATCCACAAGCGAGCCTGGCTCATCAACAATCAAAGCGAGCCTGTAAAAATTTTATCTCTGGATGTTTTTGCATTTATACACCAATCCCAAGCGAGCCTGTGTAAATTTTGACAAAGGATGTTTTGTTTCCTATATCGAGCGATCATGCATGGAGACACTTTCAAGCGAGCCTGTTGTAAGTCCCTCTCTTCCGAGCTAGAAAAATTTGGAAGACTTTCTCTATCTCTTTCATATGTTTTCTCATGCTGAATTCTTACTTTCTGGCTTGTATATCCTTACCATTCCAGTTACATATGTATGATGATGCTGTTATATGTATATTCTGTTTGTTTTGTACATAGGGATGGTCTCTTTTATTTTGGATGGGTACGGCTAACCTACCCGTAATTTTGCTTGCCAAGTACTTTGAATCTTTTCCCTTCATCAAGGATTATATTCATATGTATTTGGGAATTTGGTCTTTCTCGCTCTAGATTTATTTCAGATGAGAATGAAATGACGATCATGTACTGTTATATTTAATTTCTAATATATACAACGTTTTTTTTCTTCTGAAAAAAAAAGAAGTTTTCGCCTTTATTGAAACCATGGGTCAAAACCATTCAATTGCTAATGGTATTATTAAAAGTCGAACCAATCCAAATTGAAATCCCGATCTTTGTTCTTCCATGCTCGAATTGTCCCAAAGGTAATCTCTATCTCCGCCAAATAATACTATAGCCAAGGTAAAGTACCAATAACGTGCCGTTGATGGTTTTCTTTCTTTTATTTATCAAATTCGTGGAATTTGATAAATAAATATTATTCACAACCTTTGGAAATTAAATATATAATAGAAATTTATAGTAATAACCAGCGCTTTTATCAAAAGGCTTTTAAATAGACCTTTGGTTTCGGCCCCACATACATAATCGACGGCCCAATCAATATAATTTAAAAAACTGGGGCCCATCACTTATGATCGTTTCCATTCGACGATGGAGAGCACATTGCTCGGCATCAGATGATTCGACGGATATCGTTCATTGATGATGCACGGATGATAACACGCGATGGCGCGCCGTACCTTGGGTAACTTTCGCGCATCTATAGCAAATGAACACCGTCCAATGACCCCTTCCTAGATCAACAGTGCTTATCAATATCGCTGGGCATCCTGGGTCGAGTAATAACATGCGATGGTGCGCAGTGACAAGTGGTTTTGTGTAGTCGTACAAGGATGTGTGTCGCGCATTCTATGGAATTGCTCCCAACCTCTTGAAAACTGCTTGCCCGTCGAAGGTGGTGCGATAGAAACCACAAACCACCTTTACTGTTTTCTCGATCACGGTTCCGCTCTTCCACGCAGGGTTCCATCGCGCTTCCGTTTGTTATGTTCCACCTCTTTCCTTCCAGGTTCCGTTCATGATTCCAAAGGGTTAGTCCGTGTTCCACCGAAAGTTCAATGCCAAATACTCTGTTTTAGTTCTTTCGCGTTATAACTGGTTTGCTCTCGCTCCTCGTTCCTTTCTCCATGAAATCCAGTCAGCTCCTTACTAACAGAGTAGACCCTTCCATCTTAGAAGATGAACCAGGCATAAGAGATGAGGCAACAATTATTGATGATGATGTCGATGAGCATATTATTGAAAATGACATAATTGATGATGATGATGACATGGTCGATCATTTCAACACCGTTTCTGAATCAGATGTTGATATAGATGTCGATCAGTTGGATGAAGATCAAGAAGATACAGAAGAAGAATATTGATACAGATGTTATGTTCGAGTATGAGTTGGTATGTTATAACTTTATATTTTAATATGTAGGAATTATTGTCTTTAAATAATTTACTAATTATGTGGGTTTGTTGCATGTTGTTTATTATTTCAAACCAATAAATAATGGTCTTACTATTGTTTATTATTTCGCGGGATTCATTTGATTCTATGGTCAGGTCTCTGAAAAAACCAATTAAACACTTAAAAATTCAAGATCTGGAAAGCAGGCTTTACCCCCACCACAAATTGCTGAAAAACCGGCCTTCAGTTCAGCTTGTTGTGCTCAAGACGAGGGTGGGTTTGCATGATCAGTTGAATGAAAATGAATCAGATATTTGGGATGTTTTTGAGGGCATATCCATAAGCCCCATAGATGAAGATCCCATTCCTGCATAATTTCTATCTGTGTTGAAGAACAAGTATAGTGTTGTATCGAATACAAATCAGAGGACAACTATACCAAGTCTAAATCAATTGAATCCAGTTCTAGTGCTCTTGAACTTACTGAATTAAAGCCAGAAGAAGGATTTACAATCTCTAATGGGAACGGGTATGGTAGTTCCAATATTGGATTGGATGTCTGGAGCTCTGCAATAGGCACTGGACCTGATCGTAATGAACCCCAACTAATTCAATGTGATGAAAATATGGACTTTGATGATGATCAGGAAAACAAGCCAGAGCATTTTGGCAATATTGAAGAAACTGAAGAGGTTTACTGTGATCGATTGAATTAACTCAGCCATAAGACATCTACTACAGGCTGGTTTGTATCAAAAGGAGAATCGGTTTTGCTTTCCCATGATGATGGATGTTTCTCTTTTCACGATATAGCAAATTCAGAGGTGTGGAGGTTTTAATTATTGTACTTAATTTTGGGGTTTATGGGTGTTATAATTTATACATTTTGGGATTTTCTATTAGAAATAGGGAAAATCCTAGGGGTTAGATTATTCTCATAGTTTAAATTTCTATATTTGAAATAAAATTCACCAATTTCTATTTAAAAAAATTATTTGCCTAAATATTTGATGTACTTTAAATAGGATGTAGTTCATTTCAAAAACTGTTGAAATTTTCTAGAAACTATGATTGGGATTTCAAGAATATTTATGCACTCTTTAAATTTTCCTTTAACATAAAGGGTAGTTGATGTATGAGTAATACTCAGTATTTTTTTTTTTCCAATCTCCAGGAGAAGGCTGAATATAAAGCTCCATACGGGCTTACCCAAAACATGTGGGGTGATTGCTGGTTGATCAGAGCAGCTGGTTCAGATGGTCGCTCTGGTAAATATGTTGTGGCAGCATCTGCATGTTGTACATTGGACTCAGGTTTCTGTTCATGGGACTTTTATAATAAATAAATTATGGCATTCCATACTGAATCATAGGCCTTCACTTCAACATCCAGTACCATCTCTCCAGTTTTGGCAGAGAGGGATGTCTCGGGGAGAAATTTTGGCTTTGAAAATGTCGTGCTAGAGAATCAACATTGGTGGTACATGCCATGTGGGCCTCTTATGGTATCTATTTCTAGTGCCCAAAAGATAGTTAATATTTATGATATTCGTGATGGAGATCCTGTGATTTCAATGTGTTTGTTTTGAAATTTTAGGTTTCATAGTAAATCATCAATGGGCTTTGAAATAAGGCACATTGAAATCTTGGATACATGTTTCATGCCAAAATCATTTGTATCTTCCATAAATACACAATCTTGGACCACTCTGTATAAATCTGCTTCTCAGACAATATTACATCTCCCTCATTATACAGGTGGTGTTCTTACATGCATAGAAAAGGCATTGTTTTGGCAATCATTTTATAAGTCACTAGATATTGTGGGTACAAGGATCTAGGGTCTCCACATGAAACTGTGTTGCCCAGAGACTCACTGTGCCTGTCCTTAAATTTGTAAACATAGTAGTATGCCAATGCTTCTTTCATTTTGTATGCATAAGATGATTTTTTGTCAAATTCCACAATTGTTTTTAAGTTTTATCCATCCCAGTTTTGTTATGAATGCACAGGTTTTTGGCTCAACACAGATCTGTTATATCTTTGTACTTTTCCTTTACTAACTATTTGAAATTTCTAGTTATATTTAGAGGTGTATTTTAAGGTATGAGGGGAATTACTTGGATTTAGTGCTGCCCACTCTCAATAGAGGCTTACAGTAAACTATGACACATTGTGATGTATATCAGTGGTAGTTGGGGCAGCAACACAATCAGTTTCATGCTTCAGTGGATTTATTCTTCTTGGAAAGCTTTCAGCTGACAAAAAAAATGGAATGAAACACGCAACCAGTCCCCTTCCTTTTATTGGACCACCTGCTTTCTTTTTATGAGAGCATCTACAGGCTAAAGTTACTAGAAGTGGTCAAAAGTGAGTTTGGTTAGTTGGAAAAGTCCAACTATTCTTAGCCCTCAACAATGTTTAAATACTTCATAGGCATGTTAACCCCTCCTAGACTGTGTTGCGTAAGTGGGTTTTGCAGAATTTTATGCACTTAGGGTTAGACTCAAATTTTGAAATTTGATGTAGTTAGGATTATATTCAAGTGCTGGCCAAATTGGTAAAATTGATACTCAGCCATAGCTGAAAGGCAGTAATATGCAGTGGAGTCATTCTATGAAATGATTCAATTTGGCATGTGAATCTCACATCTAAGGGCCATTAAAATCCCATGGATGGAGACTGATCAGGATTCAATATTGTTGTTACTATTAGTGGATTTGGGTATGGCACAAGTACAATAAAAATACTAGCAACAATAGTAACATCATAGATTCAGAATCTTAATCTCTATATTAAATGAGCATTAGAATGTAACTTGATTTCAGTAAAATATCTAACAGGTTTGTTCTAAATCGGACCTGAAATGCTCACTTGTAAAGATTTTTGAGGCTTGAGGTTGTATGACACTGCAACAATTGATTAGTTGAGTACATGATGACATCAAATCATTGTGAAACTGAATATATGCTACTTCGGTATGAAGATTGATTGCACAAACTGTGTTTTCTAAATAATGTTTCCAATGAAACCTGAAATGGCTCTTGTTACACTGAAAACATCTGTCATCTTTAATCTACTATCAATTTGAGTGACAAGGGTAGCTAAACCACATGAAAATGCTCTGAAGATATTACAAATGCATGGAAGCTCTGGAAATTTATCCCCTCACTATGTTATCTGATGCAGGGGCATTAGGCCCAAGACAAATTTTGTACATAAATAAATGTAACGAGGGGTCTCATGTTTTATTTCCCTATGAAATTATCCATATTTGAGCTAATTTAGTTAATTTGTAGAGAAACTGTAACTGCCCCAATGATTAATGGGCACCTGAAGAGATAGTCATTTTCAGAAGTTAAGCTAATTCTAGGAGTCCGTCTCTGTCTGTCAGAGCGTTAGTCTCAGAGTTAGGAATTTGAAGAGTTTGTGAGTCATTGATAAATTCAAATCGATTCATTGTAATTGATATAAAAATAAACCTCTGTGACAGAGTCGATAGATCTACACAAAAGACCTGCAAAGAGAACTGCATAGAGCTGCATAGGGAAGAGTAGGCCATTGTATCGAAGATCTGGCCGAGGACCAGGAGACTGTAAGAAATTTCATTTATATAAGGAATCTGTTAGTATTATATGTGCATTGATTGAGTAAGTTTTCTGTGTGTGAATATATGTACGCATCCTGGTGAAAGATAATTGAAATCCCGTGGTAATTAAGAAACCCTGTGATGAGGTTATGTGCATATAGACTGGTTGAGTTCTAGATGGAACACGAGCTAATGACTCAGGACTTATGGGCATTGGTGAATTCCAAAGATAACTGTGTCAAACAGTTGGGGAATTTCTCTATAATCAGTTGTGTGAACAAAGGGTGAATTAGGTTAATGACATTCCCGTGTGCCTGTGGTAGAGTAAGGAGATGCTACGCTCGAACCTCTGTGAGCTAGGTAAAACCTCGTAATGAGTGTTGTGAATGTGTAGGCGATTGAATGAATTAAGGACCGGTGTATCGATTTGCAAAGTCGATACTAACCTTGTCGGAACCATAAGACATAAACTGTGGCATATGTAATGCGTCGTGTCTCCTCGAAATGGTCGTGCCCGAGTTCATTTGGTATGGTCACGCGAAGGATGAACAACGAGGCAGAGTTCAATGGCAGTAACGCGTTGGTAAGCGGAAGGAACCTGGAGTAAGAGTAGTCGGAACCTTGAGGACCGCACAGTAAAAACGGGTTTCCGGCATATCACATCGCCTTTGTACGGTAAGCGATATTCCCCATTTGGACGCGATCAATGTCATAGGCCGACACGTGGCCTTGAGTGGTTTTGAAAACCGACTCTCATTGCGAGTTAACGATCGTGCAACTAACTCGCGCGATATCCAGTTGGATCGTTGGATTGTCAAGGCCAGAGCGACGTATTATCCACCGTTGGATGTGGAAAGGCTGCTAGCCCTAGGCCCCACACGTATATACATCGACTATTGTTGTCCTAACTAAGGTTCAACGGAGGTATTAATATTTCACGGTCGAATTATGTTCATAACAATTGGAACGCCCACAATTTGTAACAAATATTGGAGATTTACTGTCCTGTTTTAAAGTTTCATTTTTTATTTTTTTTAAATTGAACTTGCTGTTAGTATACCGAAGCTTCGTAAGCGTCGCTCTTCCGACGCCTTATAAGCGTCGGAGTCCATTTTCGTCAGTCTTGTGACGTCCGTCGGTATTGCGACAGTTCTTCCTGGCGTCGGTATTGCGACGCATTTGGAAAGCATCGGTATTGCGACGCTTCTGAAAATGTCGGTCTTTTGACACTTTTGTACAGCTTCAGAATTGCGACAGTCTAGAAAAGTCGGAAGAGTGACAGTATAAAGACGTTGGAAGAGCGGCGTTCAAAATGTCAGACCACATTTCGTCGAAATTGCGACAGTTCTTCCTGGCGTCAGTATTGCGACGCTTATGGAAAGCGTCGGTCTTGCAACACTTTTGCAATGCGTCGACACTTTTGTACGACATCTAAATTGTGACAGTTTGAAAACGTCGGAAGAGCGACAGTATAAAGATGTCGGAAGAGAGACGTTCAAAACGTCGGACCACATTTCGTCGGAATTGCGACACTTTACAAACGTCGGAAGAGTGACGGTTTGGTAAACGCCGGAAGAATGACGCTTGTTTGGAAGCAACAGAAAAGTTGTTGGTATTGCGACACTTTGTCAAGGCGTCAGAATTGCGACGTTATGGGAAACCACGTTTTTTCCGTCCTCGAACTGTCACTCTTGCGATGACTATGTGTCGGAATAACGACGAAGGTGCCGTCGGAAATTGGGCCAAATTTTCTATTGTGGGGAAATGGATGTATCTTAGGGAAAGTATGCCAACAATACACTGAATAAGTTTCACATGGATAGAAACAAACCCATGGATACTCTGGAGGAAGTAAGATGCTACTTTAGGCGAAGTGGTAGAAGCTACCATTTACAGGCAGCTTTTGGGTTCACTTATGTACATGAATACACAACCAGACATGTGTTATGTAGTTAACCAACTTAGTCAAGAAATGGTTAAGCTGACCAAAATATATTGGAAGGCAACCAAACATGTGTTGAGATACCTCAGAGGCACCAATCAGTTTGGTCTTTGGTACAAATGGACAGAGGGAGTGAAGCAACAAGGCTTCACAGATGCAGATTGGGAAGGGAGTCTATCATACAGGAAGATCACATCAGGAGGAATTTTTAGTATTGGGTCAACAATAGTTTCTTGTTCCATCAGGAATCAGAGATCAGTTGCACTCAGTTCAGCAAAAGCAGAGTACATGACTTCTAGTCAAGAAACTTGTGAGGCTATGTGGATGAGGAATATCCTTGTTGGGTTATTTGGTCAGAAAATGGATCCTACAGTGATTTATTATGACAACCAGAGTTGTATCAAAATCTCGATGAATCCAGTTTTTCAAGATAGATTCAAGCATATCGACATACGGTACCACTATATTAGCTATAGAGATTGTGTGCAGAGGTGGATCATGATGCTACAGTAAATTCCTATATAGGAACAAGATGCAGTCATCTTGACTAAGGCACTATCAAGAGGCATATTTGAGTTCCATAGAGGTAGGATCGAGGTATCTGATAATCCCTTTCTTGCTGAGAGGGAGTGTTGAAAATGGCACCAAGAAATATTCTAATTTAATTTTCCTTGAATTAAATTAGAATAAAATTGTAATTCCACATCTCATGACAACTTGTACTAGTTAACTAAGTTAGTTTGACTTATTTTGTTCAATTAATTCTAGTTGAGGGCTTAATTTAAGTCATGTAGAATGGTTCTTACTTTTTAGGAGCCCTGGTTGAGGTTATTTTGAGTTGTAATTAATTAATTTAAGTTATCTGAGTTAATGTCAGCTTAACTAGTTCCAAATATTGGAGGAACTATTGGAAGGTCAAAGTGTGGAAGTGGAACTTGAACCACACTCCATGATCAACTAGATAACTGATAAATCAACTATAAATAACTCTTGCATGTGTGAACTAAGAGTTACCTAGTTGATATTGGAGTTCAAGGGTAGTATACTATCAATTGTATAATCATCCAAATTGTACAGGTGGTGCATGCAGTCAGAGGAAGGCCTATGATGGCTTGTCTAAGAAGTAATGTGACTATTAGAGATAGTGCATAGATTGCTCTGGCATGAGAAAAGCATTGTAATCTTCTCATATTTTCTAACTAATGTAATATAAAGATAGTGGGGCTTTTAGCTGTGGATTTCCCCAGGAAATCATTGTGTAATGTGTTTATTGAATTCTTTCTCTTGTATGCTTCATGATTTCACAATCGTTTAAATTGGTTTCTGCAATTGGTAGAGTAGATTCAAGTCTATTGTTTTAGCAAATTACAATTAGTAGTTTGAATCTCAAGGAATATATACAAACACTCATAGAATAATAAAATTCAAAATTGGGATAGGTATAACTATTAATTAATATACCAAATCCATATATGAAGTTCATAAAATAGAATCAAATAAAAAATTGCATGGAATCTAATGATCTGACGACTTATTCGCTCTAAAGGATGATCTATAACCACTATAATAATTCAAAACATCACCTACAAAATATTTGTAGCAATTGTTAGATTAATAGAAATAGCCATAGAGGATCCATAGAAATAACTACAAACGATATGACACAACTATTTTAGATCTAATAGATTGCCTACATATTTGAAAATAAAATCTGGGTACTTGAGATTTTTGGTGAGTGTTTCCATGTTATGCAAGATTTTTGTATACCAAAATTCAAATTTACCCAGTTCATTTATTTTTATTTATAGACAAATCACAAGCTATAAGAGTTTTATGAAAATACCTTGATGGATCCATAATAAACTCTACAGGTCCAAAAAATAAATTATGTATGTTAAAGTATGATCTAGGTATTTTTTAATTGTTGGTGGATGTGTCAGTTTCAATAAAATTTTCCTTTCTAGTAAAATACACATAACCCATATCTAACATCTTGGGTAATAGAAAAATCAAAATATACAAGTGTTCCATATCAACACCCTGATGGATTCATAGCAAAATCTATAGATGTAATAAACAACCTATATATTTTAAGGTACAGTATGGGTATTACATATTTTGGTGGATGTGTTTAAAATAAGGTTACTGTATAATAAAAACCACATTAGCTTGTATTACAATTTCTAAGATACAACCAAGTCATTGTATGTCTCACTTTATATGCATGCCCTAAGAATTCAACAATTTTGTTTTGTCAAGGCCACATAAAATCTTCCAAATAGAATACTTGTTTGAGGCCTAATAAAGGATAATATATTAAATCAAAGAAGCCTTCCAACTCATTCAAAAAAGGTGCACATTATATGTCATATATTTCAAAGTAAAAAAATGATATAGGGAACATAACATTCACCTATAGGAAAAACTTTTCATTATTTAAAATTTCAAATGGAATACTTTTAACATTAGTCATTTGCTCATCATCATCTATAAAATTTTATTAGAAAATTTCATAATAATGAAGTCATTGTACTCATCATTGTACAATGTTAAATTCATAGATAAAAAGTAGAGAAAGTACACTTATATTTTCCAAAATCTAGATTCTGAGCAACTGACTGACGCACAGTGATTTTACACCTAACCATAGGCTGTGTTATACTTAATATTTTGTAAAAATCCATCCCCTAGCTCGTCTATGATACCACCAGGGTGAAGAGGTATTACAAGAACAACATAGGGAAAAATATTGATCTCAAGTAAAATATTTTCTTAACCAAGTCGCTTACTGTAAAAGTTTCTATAGATAGAGAAACTTATTGGCACCCACAATGCCATACATACAATGCAATGTGATATTATTTCTTACTTAATAATTCCTCACAAGTATTATCCCTTTATTTCTCTTCAGTATGTGCATAGAAAGGTCGATATTGATGTATTGAAGATACACCAAACATCTCATTCTTTCAATTGTTAAGTTTATTATCTATTGAGCAACTATTTAGCATCCATAATTCCTACACATAGAACAAATGGATTTGTTCTTTCTCTATACCATAGTCCCTGGAATTAATCTCCCTTCAATGTTATTCAATATGTGAAAGGTCTAGGTTGGTATCTACTAAGCTCCAAAAGAAAAATATTGGTTCTTGAATATCCATAGTTCATTATTATTTCTCAAGAAATCTCTTCCCTCTCCCATTCAAATTCCTTTCATTGAATCATTGAATAATAAAATAATGACATCAGTCTTTTTCCCAATTTAAATTAGGATCCAAGTAGACAGGTACATGCATGAATATAGGAAACATGTTTAGAAGAATATAGGAGATTATGGATTTAATTTAGGATTGGGTTTCATCCACCCCAAATTTTGACTATAAAGGAGACTCGAAAAATGTATTAAATATTAATAACAAGATAATATAAAGCTAACATGGGGTTCTATGCATGAAAAATTACCACAAACCCCCTCGCCTTTCCCCACTTGTGGTATAATATTTAATTTTAGGTTCTCCTACCTCTGTTAGTCCTAATATTTTACTAACATTGTAAAAATTAAATATTCACATGCTTTCAATATGCTCTAACCACCATGGCATAAATATAGACATATAAGGAAATAAAACATAATTGGCATTATAATTTGGATGAACTATTGTTGGTTCCTTACTCGTGCCTACTCCATAAAACATAATAAAACAACACGAGTTCAGTAAAATACAATTAGAAATTTGTTAAATGTTAAAGATGTAAAATAAACATATAGGTTGAAAATTTGTAAATAACCACTTATTCCTATAAATCACTCTCATCACCACTAATATCGAACCATATATCATACTCAAATTGATTAAAATAATATAAATGTTAAAGGACTAGATACACGAGGGGCTATTAATTCAAACATATTTCACATGATATTATGTATGTAATATTTATTCTCTTGACTACTTCCTCCCTTGTGACATCATGAAAAATATATTGAATGTGAAAATTTTCCACTTTCAAATTTTGCAACCTTTCATTTCCTTCAATTTGTACATCGTCTTTTTGAAAAGCCTCTTCTTTTTTTCTCTTCAGATAGATTTTCATGTTTATTCATCATCATATTCACACACTATGCTAAAAAATTAATAGAAATTTTATTAAATGAATAAGTATCATGAAAAATGGGAATATTGATTTTGGCCCGATGTAGTTTTTTTAGAAATGGAAGTTGTGGTAGCTCCAATTTAGTCAGTGGATGCACACATGTTTAATGTGCATTAAGCTGTTAGGTTGAATCCCATAGATAAAATTCCTTTATTCCTTCGCTATAGTTGTTGCTTCACCCAATATAATATATTTGAGAATATTTTCATAGTCATTTCCATGTACAAACCACCTCTATTTTCCATCAAAAAAGAAGTTTATCTAATCATCCATGAAGTATCTTGTGGATTGTTTATGTACCTTCAACTCTTATATAATATTGTTTTAAAAATTCAAAATTAGATATTTAAAACAAAAAAAATACAAGTAGCAAGCTCAAATAGATGGAGGAGGTTTCAGAGCAGGTTTTGATAATAAATGGCTAAGTTTACTGCAATAAGAAGAATGGAGGTGGTGTGAATTGTTTCGTGGATAAAATTTTTATTGTTGGTTTTTGGTCAATAGAGGAGGAGGGCGTTCTCTTCTCAGAGAATCCACTGAGGGGATAATAGATTTTGTCTAGTCCAACAAATATCTAATATGGAAGCTTATCATATCCTTATTTCTCATGCCACTTGGTATTGCACTCATTGGAATAAGAGACTATGATACTTATTGGATAAATGACAAAGATATTTTCTCTGCCGCTTGCAACTGAGACAATGTAATCATAAGCATGTAGGAGATGGGATAGGTTTTAGTTAATCACGAGGTTCATAATTGCAAAGATGTTTCTTGCAATTCAAATCCCCCCACTACAAACCTTTTTGAAAATTACATTAAAACTCACTAATGCACACTGGTTAGCTTTGAATATTTTGAATCAATTATAAACTATCATTAAAAAAATGTTCCACATGCACAAACTATAGGATGATAACATTCATAAAATAACGAAACTCCAAATTGAGATAATCCTATTTATTTAATTCATATATCAAATCCATTTATGAAGTTTATCAAATTGACTCACCTTAATAGTTGCATAATAATCTCATGGCTTATTCACTATAAGGATGATCTACAACCAGTATAAAATTTAAAACATCATCTATAACATATCTATAGCAATTGTTAGATTCATAATAGCCACTACAAGGGATCCTTATCAACAACCCCATGTGTTCTATCACAACTATTATAGATCTAAGAAACTATATAAATATTTGAAATTATGATATGGATATTTGATATTTTTGGTGAGTGTCTCCATATTAATGTAAGAATGATGTATATCAAAATTCAAATTGACCCAAATTATGGATTTTGATTTATAGACAAATCAACAGTTCTAGGAATTTTGTAACAACACCTTGATGGATATGTAGTAAACTATATAGATATGGCAAACAAACTATATATTTTAATGTATGATTTGGGTATTTGATATTTTTGTTGGATGTCTCCATTTCAATAAAAGGTCCCTTTCTACTAAAAATAACATTTACCTATATCAAATGAGTTATAGGAAAATCAAAATATACAAACGTACTCTGACAACACCTTGATGAATTTGTAGCAAACCCTATAGGTGCAATAAATAACCTATATATTTTAAGGTGAAATTGTCGAAAATACTATTGGTTGGGGGGGGGGGGGTGGGTTGAATCAATATTTCATAAATTTCAATGATTTAAGTATCAAAAAAATTAACCAATAACATCACATCGAATGAACACAAGATATATGTTGAGATTCAACAAGATGATGAGCTTAGTGAAAATTAAGCACCTTCACTAAGTGGGGCCTGCAGGCTATTTTTAGGTGTAAGTCTATTTTTAGACATGGTGAGAATATTCTATAAGTTGCAGGATGATATTTGTAGATGGTTGTTAAAGTGTGAAAAATAGATGAGATTCTATTTTTAGAATATTGGGTGACGTCTATTTATAGATTGTCAATCTAAAAATAGATGCATGTCGATTATTATTAGCCCTTAATAATAATCCGACAATAAATGTCAACTTATTCTCTTGGAGCACTTTATTTCAGTGAACGGATTTGGAAAATCAGTGGGCTGAAGGAATTACACAATTCTTAGGGTGGTTGGTGGCTCATGCATGGAGGACTCAGTTAGAACTGAAGTGGCAGAGTTGTGACAGAGTTGGAAGAGTAGTTATGGGAGTTGTTATTCATTTTAACTGATTTAAGTGAGTTAAACTTAGTTGTGCTAGTTGTATCTAGTTCTAACTGAAGATACACTAGTGAGAGTTTAGTGAATTAATTATTTAATTTATTCAGAACTAGAGACTCACTTGAAACTGAACAAATACAACAGTTAACTACTTGCATGTCGTTTCCAGTGGAGACCTAGTGGGGAGATAGGTGAAAGGGTGAGATGGGCTATCTATTGTGACTATAGTGATGCATTCAATGCATCTGACACACATTGGAGATGCCAATGAGGATTGCATAGTCAAGGCAAGGCCAATTCAAATTCATTCAGGGGTCTTCTTCAGTAGGGATTGCGCAGTGGAGGCAGGCTATCAGGAGGCAAGAAATTGGTGCATGGAGATGCAAATTTCTGCATCACAGTGTGTAATGATTGTTGATTGTACTGAGAGATTGATGTACTAATACTTTTATGAGATGATTACATGATCCATTGATATACACAATATATGATAGTTGGGGATTTTAGCTTTAAGCTTTCTTGTTAAACAACTGTTTTTATGTGCGATTGATTTTGCTTCATATGTGTTTTGCAATTGGCGATTTAATTTCCGCAAAGAATTAAGTGGAAGGATTCATTATTTAACATAAGATTAATTTGTTAGATCATGAGAATCTGATAATACTATCAGTATTAATAAATTTCTACATGGTATCGGAGCAGTGTTAATCACTGGAGATTGCAAACTTGAAGCGGTGTTGAGTTTTCTGCTCGTGGACAATTTGAATTTGCTGCAGAATTTTCTTGGTGCGACAGTTGAGTATTCATTGAAATGTCTTTCAATGGGTTGCGGTTGGAGTATGCCCTTGAGGGTAGCTCAAACTACATAGCCTAGAAGGACAGGATGGAGGCGGTGCTTAAAGATAATGGACTGAAGGAGCTCATCGATAACAATGTTCCTAAGCCTACTTCTAGCGATGCTACATTACTTGACGCATGGAAAAAGAAGGTAGCGAAGACAAGAAGAATTTTGTTGGAAAGTGTGAAATACCATATTGTGTCAAGCCTTCACGGGAAAGCCACTCCATTTGCAATGTGAAGGCTTTGATATATCTTTTCCAAAGAAAAAACAACCATATGAAGTTGGTGCTGAAAGATAATCTTAGAAAAACCAAAATGGAAAAGGGCAACAATATTCCAAAATATCTTACGAAGTTTGTCCAATGTAGGGATGAGCTGGGGAGTGTGGGAATTACAGTTGCGAATGATGACTTGGTGAGATTGGCTCTCCTTGGGCTTCCGAAGAGTTGGGGAACTACGAAGACTCTGTCAATGGATGGGAGAAACTGTTGGATTGGGAGCGACTTTGGTCGGATCTTGTGCAGGAGGAGATAAGGCGGAATACCAGGGATGGCTCTTCATCGAAGAATGATGATGAAGAGAATTGCGATTTGGATGAAAAATCAAGGAAAGGGAATGGTAAGAAATCCCATCCAAAATCTGAGGCTAAAGGAAAGAAGCTGGATTTGTCCAAAGTGAAGTGTTTTCACTGTCACGAACATAGGCATCTCACCACTAACTGCCCACAAAAAAAGAAGAACAAGAAGGCTGCTAGAGCTACAACGGGTGAGGCCTTAGCCTCGCAATTTGAACTTGATTTATATTTGATCGCATGGTTGGTTTCAAGCACAATGATATTGGTGTGGTATCTTGATAGTGGTGCTTCCTTCCATATGACGGGAGACAAGGAGTTTTTTAGTGACTTGGAGGAGAAGGATCTCCAAATGCATATAGAGATGGGCGACGATGGTAGGTACAGTGAAATCGGCATTGGAACCATTACCTTTGAGAGGGATTAAGGTAAACTATTTATGTTTAAATATGTTATGCATGTTCCAGGTCTGAAGAAGAACTTGGTCTCGGTTGCTATGTTGGAGGACAGAGGTTATGACATTGTTTTCAGAGAGGGAAAAACTTTCATGCAACATAAAACAATGGGTCAAAAAAAGAGGATAGGGATTCGAGTTAAGAATATATACAAGCTGGAGGTAGATGGCTACATTGCAATGATGGGCAAAGCAAAAGAAGTGGTGAGCTGGGATGAGGGCAAATTATGGCACAGGAGATTGGGCCATCTTCACCATGGCACCTTGAAGATTTTGTAGCAGATTTCTACTAGACTACCTAAGGGTACTCTTGCGCAGTCATATTAGTGCAAGGGATGTAGTATGGGTAAGTTTGTGAATACCGCCTTTCATGAGAAGGAGAACCGTGCTTCGGTGATCCTGGAGAGAATTCACATAGAAGTGTGTGGACCTTTCTCAGTTGCTTCAACAGAAAAACACAGGTATTATGTTATATTTATTGATGACTATTCTCGTACATGTTAGATCTTCTTCATGCAGAAGAAGATCGAAACATTGTCAAAGTTCTATGAGTTTAAATCATTGGTGGAGAAGGAGTCGGGGAAGCAAGTGAAGGCTTTGCAGAGCGATAATGGTGGTGAATATATCTCGAACGAATTCAAATACATCTGTAGCAAAGAAGGAATTTGAAGAGAAATCATAGTGCCTCACAACCCATAGCAGAAGGCTATCACAGAGAGGAAGAATAGAACGATCGTGGGTGTTGCAAAAGCTATGCTGCATGACCAGGGCCTACCAATGCACTTGTGGGCAGAAGCATGCAACTCTGCGGTTTATGTGCAAAACCATTGTCCTCATAGAGTACTTGGCATGAGTACACATGAAGAATATTTTATTGGTAAGAAGCCTGATATTTCTCATTTGAATATTTTTGGCTCATCTATTTACACTCATGTGACAAAGGACGCCAGGAAGAAGCTGGAGCCGATTGCAGAATTTGGGATATTTGTGGGGTACACAGAAACACCCCATAATTATTGTGTGTATTTCCCAAACAGTCGAATGACTGTAGTGCGACGGGATATAAAATTCAATGAGGTGAAAGACATGAAGTTGTTGCTTGAGAGGGAGCTACACTTGCATGCAGAAGAGGAACTTCTTGTTCCCAAAGATGAGCCTCTAGATGTGGATCGGCCACAGGAGGAGATTCATGGAGTGGAGGAGTCCATCCATGCAGAACCAAACATCAGAACAGGCAGAAAGCGTACCACAGAAGCTGAGAGACTGAAGCTTGATGCGGCACAGAATGTAGGAGTCCCTACATCACAGTGCAGACAGAGACAACCACATGACCGATTCACTGGATACTGGCTCTCATGAGAAATTGTATCATGACAGAGCCATCTTCTTTTGAAGGAGTAGTGTAAGATACCACATGGGTAGATGCCATGGTGGAGGAGTATGACTCCATTGTCAGAAACAATGCTTGGGATATTGTTCCAAGGCTGGTTGGTAAATCATTGGTAGGTTCGGGATGGATCTACAAGGTAAAGAAAGCTGCTGATGGGAGTGTCGAGAAGTATAAGGCAAGATTAATTGCCCAGGGCTTCTCACAAATTGAGGGGATTGATTATGAAGAAACCTTTGCACTTGTAGCATGACATTCTTCCATAAGGGCCATCATTGCTCTCTCAGCACAGATGGGTTGGCACATTCATCATATGGATGTGAAGATTGCGTTCCTTAATGCGATCATTGAGGAATGAGTGTACATTGAGCATCTTGAAGGATTTGAGAACTTCAACAGTGAGTCGCATGTGTGCAAACTCAAAATAGCATTGTATGGGCTGAAGCAACCACCTCATGCTTGGTACACATGGATCGACAACTATTTCACTGGACTTGGCTTCACCAAGAGTGAGGCGAATGAAAACCTGTACCAAATTGTGGTGGAGGGTAAGCTTTTAATAATTGTTATTTATGTTGATGATTTAATACTAACGGGTGATGAGCAGTTGATACACTCATGCAAGGCAGATCTTGCAAAGGAGTTTGAGATGAAGGATTTGGGCCTCCTTCATTATTTCCTTGGATTGGAAATATGGCAGCGAGAAGGTGAACTATTTGTGTCTCAAGGAAAGTATGCTCGGGAGATACTTGTTAAGTTTCACATGGAGGATTGCCAGCCCATGGATACTCCTCTTCCAGGAAATTGGAGGAAAGAGGATGCTACATCGGCAGAGGTAGTGGATGCCACCGTCTATCGACAGTTGGTGGTTTCGCTCATGTATTTAGTTAATACAAGACCGAACATATGCTATGTGGTGAACCAAGCTCTTTTGGAAGGAAGACAAGCATGTCCTGAGATATCTCAGGGGCACATCTGAGTATGGATTATGGTACAGACAGACTAATGAGGTGAAGTTGCATGGTTTCACGGATGCAAATTGGGTAGGTAGCCCAATGGAAAGAAAGAGCACATCAAGAGGGGTTTTTGGTATCGTATCTACAATAGTTTCTTGGTACAATAGGAAACAAAGATCCGTGGCACTTAGTTCAACGGAAGCATAATACATGGCAGCAAGTCTAGCTGCATGTGAGGCTATCTGGATGAGGAATATCTTGGTTAGTTTGTTCAGTTCTCATTTAGATCCTACAGTGATACATTGTGATAATCAGAGTTGCATTAAACTCTCAATTAATCATGTGTTTCATGATAGATCTAAGCATATAGATATCCGGTATCATCATATCAGAGATTGTGTGCAGCAGAAGATCATGTTGCTTTAGTACATTCCTACAGAAGATCAAGATGCAGATATTCTGACGAAGGCACTCAGCAGGAGAAAATTCGAATACCATAGAGGTAGGATAAGGGTGAAGGATAATCCCTATCTTGTTGAGAGGGAGTGTTGAGATTCAACAAGATGATGAGCATAGTGAAAATTAAGCACCTTCACTAAGTGGGGCCCGCAGACTATTTTTTGGTGTATGTCTATTTTTAGACATGGTGAGCATATTCTATAAGTTGCAAAATGCTATTTGTAGACGGTTGTTCAAATGTGAAAAATATATGAGATTCTATTTTTAGAATATTGGGTGAAGTCTATCTATAGATCATCAATCTAAAAATAGAAGCATGTCGATTATTATTTTTATTATCTTGGAGCACTTTATTTCAGTGAAAAAATTTGGAAAATCAATGGGATAAAGGAATTACGCAATTCCTAGGGTGGTTGGTGACTCATGCATGGAGAACTCAGTTAGAACTGAAGTGGTAGAGTTGTGACAGAGTTGGAAGAGTAGTTATGGGAGTTGTTATTCAATTTAACTGAGTTAAGTGAGTTAAAATAAATTGTGCTAGTTGTATCTATTTCTAACTGAAGATACACTAGTGAGAGTTTAGTGAATTAATTATTTAATTAATTCATAACTAGAGACTCACTTGCAACTGAACAAATACATCAGTTAACTACTTGCATGTCAGTTCCAGTGGAGACCCAATGGAGAGATAGGTGAAAGGGTGAGATGGACTATTTGTTGTGACTATAGTGATGCATTCAATGCATCTGACACATATTATTCCAATGAGGATTGTGCAGTCAAGGAAAGGCCAATTCGAATTCATTCAGGGGTCTTATTTAGCAAGGATTGAGCAGTGGAGGTAGGCTGTCAGGAGGAAAGAAATTGGTGCATGGGGATGCAACTTTCTGCATGAAAGTGCATAATTATTGTTGATTGTACTGAGAGCTTGATGTACTAAGCTTTGTATGAGATGATTACATGATCCATTGATATACATAATATATGATAGTTGGGGTTTTTAGCTTTAAGCTTTCCCGTTAAACAACTGTGTTTATGTGCGATTGATTTTGCTTCATATGTGTTTTGAAATTGGCGATTTAATTTCCACAAAGAATTAAGTGGAAGGGTTCTATATTTAACATAATATTAATTTGTTAGATTAGGAGAATCTGGTAATACTATTAGTATTAAAAAATTTCTAGAATATATGAATAATATTTTTATATTACAAAGGAAGCTACAACTTCCAATTTTACCAGCTACAACTAGAAGGGTTACAACCCCAAGATTTACCATCTCCCACTGGAAGGGGGGACAACCTCCTGAAGGAAGCTACAACTTCCTTCCCTAGCACCACCCTTCCAACCTCTAAAATAAAAGATAAAATAAAAACTTCTTGGGCTCCTATACAAGGGATAATGACCCAAACACAAGAATATACAATCACTGCTATCTCTGCTTAAACATATTCAACTTCAAATATTCTATAATAAGTATGACACTATAACTCTAACCCCCAATGCAAAAAAAAAATTCTAATTCATACCTTCAACCAACTACTTTAGATATTCCTTTGACATACCTCGAATTGTGTTTTTAGTAGCTCATATATCCCTCATAAACTCTACCTCAAAAAAAACTATTTATTTTCCTTAAAAGGTAACTTAAATCTGCTTCAAGACTTCTACAAGGATGACATCAAGGTATTCTCCAAAATTCTACAAGAATGAATTCAATATCTGTTCCAAACTTCTATAAGAATATCTTCAAGGTCTGCTCCAAAATTCTACCAAAATAACTTCAACATATGGTCCAAACTTTTACAAGAAAGATGCCAAAAAGAACTTCAAAAGCTATGCCAAAATCCTTTAAAAATGTTCTAAAACTCCTTCCATAGATAGCCACCCAAATCCATCCTATCCTCACTTAGAGTTCATGAGATATGAACCCCAAAAACACTTTTTTTCTTTGCTTCTTTCAGTAGATCCAAACTTTCTTTAAGAAAATTTCTAAAATTCCTACTCCTCACGCATATATATATATATATAGAATTTAGGGTCTAGATCAGACTGACTTATCCACTGGCTGGTCCAACTTGTCCACTGGCTAGTCTAGCTTTTGCAACTGGCAAAATGTTTAGTGAACATTCAAAAAATCACATATGCTCAACCGTGAGGAGTTCGAGGGAGTTACATACACTATTGGAAAGGTCTCAAAATAAGCTTTCCAACCATGTATGTTACACTTTCATTTGAGCTAGGTAAATGTAGTAAATCTTCATTGCAATATAGGGCATCCAAATGGATAATCAAAAATACAAAAATCATTTCTCTTCAACCGCGAGGAGTTAGAGGGAGTGCCATATACCATAATAAAGGTCTTGATGAGGGCTACAAGATGATATAGTCTGTCCTTGAATTTTCTTTGGCTTTGACCACCTTTTCCTTGATTTTCTTTTAACTATCAATTTTTCATTTGAGGGCTTAAACCCTTTTGCTATTTAGGAATTCTTGAACTATTATCACATGCTTTGATCATCCCAAAGATAGGGAATCATCCCTAAGATTATGGCTTTGACATCAATGATAACATTACTCAACTATGACCCATTCACCCTTTGACATAAATGACAACTTTTTTTTTAACCATAAAGAGTAGAGTTATATATATATATATATATATATATATATATATAATGCACTCAAACGCATGCAAAATTTGGGATATTACATCAAAAGTTTGGGTATGTTCATGGATACTATTTTTACAATAAGGCCATCACTTTTTAGAGTGATTTTCCCAACCATTCCAAAAACTAATCTTTTAACTACTAGCCTCTAGATATATATTTTGCAAAACTGTAGTAACAAATATGTGCATGTGTGGTTTTCCATAAAACCAAAAATAGAATTATCAGAAGGGACGAACTGTTCCTCCATTAGGGCTGGGTTTTTGAGGTCAAGATCCTTGCACTCATCCTCCATCGTCGAGCTTATTTCCGCCAGCTTGATATTCAACTGCTCAATTTCTTGCCTCAGTGCGTCCACCTCATCCTTGATCTTCTGGATGCGTTTTTTCTTCTCCAGCTGCCGCTCCTGTATATTTATAACATCTTTGTGGTGTTGATGAATGCACATCTACAATATAGCAATACCATATATGAACTCCCTGTGTTCATGTGCATATATTTCACATGTGCTTTTGATGTTGCCTGCATCCCACACCCAACTCACCCTCGATCCCCCAAACCTGGGTCTACGGAGACCCCAAGAGCCCGACCCAGAACACTCCGCCATTGAATTACTCTGTGCACTCATGAATTGGTTTAGACTCATATTTTGGGCACGTGTGTTGTTCCACACATGTTTTATTATAAACATGGAGTCCCCTAGGACTTGTAGTTCCTTGATGTCCTTTTTATTTTCCAAATAGAGCCCAACCAGTAAGCCGTATGCCTCTTCTTGGTTGTTTGTTTTCCTTCCCAGGCTCCAAGCATATCTGAATTCAATGTTTCCATCAATATTAGTTAGAATCCATCCCCCTCCTGCCACCCTTGGATTTCCTTTTGAAGCCCCATCAAATTAGAGAGTCCATTGTTTCAAATATTTAATCCAATCCACTATTCCCATTGAAGACAGTATGAGGATCCACAGGACACGGGGAGGGATGGCTTTTGGATTTAGCTGAGGGGCTGGGGGGTTGAACCATGGCGTCATCTAGGCTGAATTTCTTTGGTCCAAAGAAGGATCATGCTATGGCTTGTGCATCTCCATAAACATCACAAGGGATTTAATTACAACCAGTTGAGCTGAGGGGCGGGTCATTATGAAGATCACCTTGTTCCTTATTAGCCAGATTTTCCAACATAAATACTTGGGGAGGGTCGTCTGTATTTTTTTGAAATTTATTTTGGCTGTAAGGGAGCCCAAATAATATTTTGGCCATGTACTGAAAAGCACGGGGATGTCCGACGACCAAGTGATCTTGCTTAAAAGAGGCCCTAAAACAACCATCCAAATTTTCTTTTCCACCTGACAGTGTAGGAAAAGATGGAGGATGGATTCTTCCACATTTTCACATAGGGGGAATCTTGAGGGGCCAATCTGGCCTCATTTTCAGAGATTCTCTGCTATAAAAATTTTCTTATGTGCTAATAGCCAACCATTTTTATTTTTTTTTAACTTTTGGAATAACATTTGTTTTCCATATTTGATTCCAGATAGAGGCTTTAGGTGGTACCTGTGATTGGAAAAGAAGATGCACACAACCCTCCTTTACTGTGTAGTTTCCCTTTTTCCATCTCCACTTGTCATCAAGAGAGTGTTCGATGGGGGAACAACCTCTAATATTCTTAATTATATTACCTCTTTGCATAAGCAAGGCTTTTTGTATGTTCTAGAGCTTCCACCTATTCCACATGCCCTACTGATCCCACTCAGAAATTTGGTCCATAGTAACGACCCCTCTTTGCATCAGGTGTTCCTAGAGGTTTGTCAAAGAATGTCAAATTTTCCACCCCTAGATCTCTTATTCCAAGCCTGCCATGGTGTTTAGGAGCTCTAATCGTTTTCCAGTTGACCAAATGGTATTTTTTGGTATCAACTTTTCCTCCTTCCCACAGGAATTTTCTTATAAACATCCCCAATTGATGCAATACAAATTTAGAAGCTTGTAATGCAAAAAAATGATTCATAGGGATGGACGGTAGGACAAAATTTACTAGGATTGTTCTCCCTGCCGTATTGAGCCATATCGCTCCCCAATTTACAATTTTTTTAAAAATTTTGTCCAGTTTTTTTTTACAAGCTTGAGGAGCTTCCCTTCTCAGGGATATTTGGACTCCTAAGTAATTAAATTCCTTCCAGCCTCTCACTGCTCTGAACCCAATGATTTCTTCGATTTTTTTCTCTCTCTGTATTGAGATGTTGCAACTATAAATGTGAATCTTACTATCATTGATGGCCCCTCCCGAAGCCTTGAGGAATATATCTAAGTTTCTTTTGAAGCGTCTGGAAATCACCACTAAGTCTCCTCCCAACAAGATTGTGTCATCATCGAACTAGTTGTGATTAATGCTTCTAATTCCTTCTTTGTATCTGATTATTGGGATATATAAAGATGTTCTTTCCACCTCCAACTTTCGGCTCAGAGCCTCAACCATAATGATACATAAAAGGGAGAGAGAGGGAAACCTTGATAAAGCCCCCTAGAGGCTTTAAGGAATCCTGCCACCCTGCTATTGACCAACGAGGCAATCCAAGGGAAGGAGATACAAAACCCAATCCATCTGATATATATTTCATCCACCCCCATTTTCTTGAGAATCTTCTAGAGGAAACCATGTTTAACTATGTCAAAAGAGTTAGCCATATCTAACTTAATAATCATGTTTTCATCCCCCCTTCGACAACTCAAGTCAATGGCTTCTTATATCAGTATTATGTTGTAAAAGATGTGCCTACCCATAATAAACCCCACTTGGTTATCAAATATCATTAGGGAAAATAGAGGTTTAAGCCTTATAGCAAGAATATTAAAAAATATTTTGTAGGAAACATTGCATAGGGAGATCGACCGAAATCTAGAGAAGGAAGAGGGGTTCGATTATTTGGGGATCAGAGCGAGGAAAGAAGAGTTGATACCACCCCCCCATTACAAATATATGAATGAATATCCCACCACACAACACATATACTTCTGTATCACATCCCAAAATAATTGGAGAACCTGTCTGGACTAGGGCTCTTGTCTGGGGAAAAGGAGAATACCACCCTTTTTCTTTCCTCAACCGATGGAGGAACAATTAATTTGGTGTTCATTCCCTTCATAATTACCTATGGGATGGTTTCCAGGAGGAAGTCCTCATCATCGCTATCCCTGGGGGATCCCTTGCATACAAGTTTCTAAAATTCTTGACTGCCGCTCTCTTGAGTTATTCAAAATTCCTAATGATTTTCCCTCCATGGTTTATTTGAGTTATGTTGTTTTTTGATTCTCTGAAGTTTGTAGAAAAAAATTGCATTCTTGTCCCCCGTCCTCAGCAAATTATTCCTTGATTTCAATCTCCAATACTCTTATTCCTTCCTAAGGTTTTCATGGAGGGCTTTGAATGATTGGAATTATTTTTGGAAATTCGAGACACTGACCATCTCTGTTTCCATATTTCCTTGTATCAAGGCTATGTTTTCTTACATTTCCTTGATGCTACCAAGTCTCCCAAATTTTTTATCCATAGTTTTTTTTTTTTTAATATCTATCACTAGCCTTCGGATTTTGGATTCCCAAATGGTGATTGGGCTGCAATCAACCCACCCCACCCAAGAGTGGACAAACACATCCAAGAATTCAGGTGCATCAAGCCACAAAGAGAAGAATATAAAGGGGATATGACCTAAATCTAGGGGCTGGGCCATAAGCAATCTAATCGGGCTGTGATCTAAATCCGACTATGACAAGATACAAGATTTGAGGCAAAAATTCAGGGTGAGGAGACTGTTAGAGATGAGGAATATATCCAGCTTGGAAGAAAAGTGGCTCACTCCTGCCCTTTTTTTGGTCTAAGTATAGAGAAATTTATGCGGTTTAACATCAAAGAGGTTCAATGAAAGTATTATATCTACCATATTTTCCTAGAATGCATCCCGAACTATAGTGGCCCCGCTTTTCTCATGATGACTCATTGTGGTATTGAAGTCTCCTCCCAAAATACATCTTTCTCCATGCTTTAAGCTCCATCATGGATTCCTAACATCCTTGTTTTTCTCAGAATTGGGTGGGTATGTAAACATTGATGATTGTGAAAGTTTGTTGAATTTCTATAATAATAAAGGAAGTTTCTATCCAATGAGTAGAATTTGTGGAAATTACCATTTGGAGTTTTGTTGGATTCCACATCGTAAAGAGTCCTTCTGAAGCTTCTCTCGAGCTGAATTATTGTAGGCTGCTTCGACCCCAAATATTATTATGGGATGAGTGTAGAGTCTGATCATCCATCTTTGTCTCCTGTAAAAGAGTGATGAATGGAATTTATTTTATGATAAGAGATTTATCTTCTCTTTTTCTTTTTCCTGTTCCAATTCCCCTACAATTTCAAGAGATTATATTCATTAATATTTTTTTTGAATTTCTAGCCCCCTTGCTAGGACCCATGGTATTTCATTTTTTCCCACCTCCTTTATTCCCTACTCTTGCTAGTTGACGAGGGATGGTATACTGGAACCCCAACCCTTTGTATTTTTCCATTTTTTTGTGCCTTATTTCTTTGTTTGTTTTTCTTCCTACTCTTTTTCCTTTTATCCATGATTTATTTGTCCTTGCGCTTTCTGGGATCTCTTCTGATGAGCTCAGAGTCATTGAAGTCCCAAGACCTTTCTTTGATGATTGAAATCCCTCCTCACCCTTGTCCTCTTTTGAAGATTCCTCTAAGATACTAGCAGTTTTTGGACTGGAGCTTTCAATATTGTGACATTTGGGAGCGCTAGAAAGGGGGGATGCTTGATTCGTCAGGGCCTCCATGGAGGTAGTAAGGGGGGGGGGGGGGGGACACCATCAATATCAGGAAGAGAGCCCAAAACTTTGAAGGGGTTCTCCTGACCCAAAACAAGGTCACCTTGTGACTTCGTATCCGGGGGGGGGAACACCATCCATATCGGGAGTAGAGCCCAATACTTTGAAGGGGTTATCCCGACCCAAACCAAGGTCACCTTGCGACTCCATATCCGCGGGGGTGTTGGGACAGACCAACACCCTGGGAAGATGAAGGGACTTTAGGGGGACCTCCATGATGCATTTGCTGCAATTTATTCCTTCTTTTGAATTGCTTCCATTGATATATTGGGTCCCCATAGGAATTTTCGAAGGCTTTCTGACTTTTGGAGTAGGTTTTTCCAAAGTTCCCATACTCGTGGAAGAGTTTACATTTAAAAGGAAACTGGTCGTAGTCAATTTCCTACACATGCATCCAACTATCCATGCAGAGGTTGACAACAACTGGAAGACCTTTCTCCATGTCCACTTCCACACAAATCCTAGCACAAGATAAGAGACCATCCTTTGGTTCAGAGAAATCAATATACTTTCCCAAGGAGTTCTCGATCATCTTGAATGTCGCATTGTTCTAGCAGTGGAGGGGGAGATAAGGAAACTTCACCCAGAATAAGAAAAAGGAAGGAACATTGCTTTCAGGGTTAAAACTCGGGCTCCAATGATCTAGATACAACCCTTGGGCACAGATGAAGTAGGGTCCACTACAAAAAACCAGATCCCTATCTAGTCTATTCTCAAAATAAAAAATGTAGAAGTCTTTTCCACAAAAGGAAGAGATAACCACACCTTTAATGAGAGGTTTCCAATTCTTCTCAACCCATTATTTGACTGTCCAAGGGGGAGGCCCATGAATTGGCCTATCAACCCCCTATCCATGAAATGTAGATCATGGGAGCGGGCACAGGGAACACATATCTCAATATTAGGATCTCCTTCATGCACTTAACAAAATTGGATGTCCCCTACTTACTAAACCTTGGTGTCTTCACTACCAGAGAATTAAAAGCAGAGATCTCCATGAGAAGGGGCACTACCTGGGCAGGCACAACCGTAGTCATGGACAACCCAACCTGAACAGAGCACATGAGAACATGTAAAACGTGGCAGCAGGCGCAAATCCCTGGCCACCCAATAGACGTGTTTAGTAGAGGGCCGAAACCAGCATGAACGAGGACAAGAGTCCTTTAGTAGGAGCTTAAGAAGACTCTTACACCACCAGGCGGGTGAGCTAGAGCTAGGTCAAACACCATATTTTTTTCATGGTTCTATTATTTCCATAAGACAAATTGTGTATTAAACCTAAATCAAATAAATATTTTTAAGAATCATAAGTTCAAGTTTAAATGACAACTTTCATCCAATAACAATATGGGTATTTGATATTTTTGGTGGATTTGTTTATTTCAATTTAAGCTTATTGTACACCAAAAATCACATTAGCCCATATTACGTTTTCTAAGATACAACCAAATCATTGTAGGCCTAACTTTATGTAGGTGGCGAAAAATTATAGAATTTTGTTTTGTCAATGCTTAGAAAATATTCCAAATTGAACGCTTGTATGAAGGCTAAGAAAGACATGTATCATACATCAAAGAATCCTTCCAAATTATTAAAAAAGGTGCAAGACATATATAATGTATTTAAACTCTAATAAAATGATATAGGGAACATAAAATTCACGTATTGGGAAAATATTCTAGATTCCAAATTATATGAGAATGGGGATTTCCATTGTTAATCATGTTGTTTAGAATTTTCGGAGGAGAACTGTGTAGAGGATTAATTCAATCCAAAGTTTTGGGTGGACACTCTACCCATAATTAGGGAATGGATAAAAAAATCAACCTAGATTCATCTTAACTTCATATCTATCAAGAACCAAGAGTGATCAAATCTCTCGAGGTGAAAAAAAGAGGTTTGCAAACATAAGAGGTTAAGATTTGTAATAAATTAGATGTTTATGTTTTCAAACCCCTTTTTTGAACCTTGAGAGATTTTATCCCTCTTGGTGCTTGATAGGTCCAGGGTTATGATGGATCTAGGTTGGTTTAATTTTAAATCTAAAAATTTAACATGAACATCTCTCTCTACTAAATTGTAAAACATCTCTTAACACAACCAATTTTACACAAAGAATCAAAACCAAACCCTTATTACAAAAATTAATTCTAGAGTAATTAAAATTCACATTTTAACTCTAATCTTACATCTTAATTCCAACATAATTAAATTTTACATCTTAAATTTACCTTTTTTTTTGTAATCTTGGCAGGAATACGTATTCATCATGTCCAATATATCACCTCGATCAGGGTGGGGAATTGAACGGGTGACTTCACATCAAGGAGTGCCTTAACATAGCACTCGATCATTGTCTATCCAAGATCCCGTGGACACATCTTAAATTTACTTTTATACATGTTATATGTTTTTATTCCTTATATTAATAGATGGAGGTTCAAATATTAAAACCTTGCATCTCTAAATCTCTATTTAACTTTTCACATTTATATAATACAATTATAAAATTACCATATAAGTGATTAAATAAAAAATAACATCATGATAAAATAAAAATAACAAATCACATTGAAAAAATAATAACTATCCACATATACTATTAACATTTACTAAAATAATGTTAGTATATATATGATACATTTTCCCATTTTGTAATTAATATCAAATGTTGATGTGATGGATTTATAAGACAAATTTCAGAATAACTCTACTCACAGAAGCCTCCATTCACACAAGTTGTACATAAATTGCAATAACTCTACTATTGTTGTATTTATTGGAATTTCAATAATTTCTCACATACTTTATATAGAATATTAGTTTCCTTTCTGAATTGGTACTTAATGTTGTGGACTTACAAGTTGATTTTTTTTCAAAAATCACCGAAAATTCCAGAAGCATTAAGATATAGAATATTGATCTTGGATGCTTTGTGAGTGCCATATTTGCACAAAAAAATATTATTAATTTTCAAAATACATTTAATAAAATGAAATATAGTATATAATTTTTATTGTGGGTGAAGTGGAATTCCAGGCTTGAACGAAACCAAACAACTCAACTAAGGTAAAGAAAAATGTAAGTTTCAAATATACTATCAATTTGCATAAGACATTAAATAAAATGAAAGGTAGTAGAAAAAAATTTATTTCAGGTGAAGTGGAATTCCAGGCTTGAATGAAATGAAACAACTCAACTAAGTTTAAAAAAATGCAAGTTTCTATCCTTCAATGAGATTTGATAAATAAATAAATTCAAGTTCCCTTCTTCCTATTTGGAAAAAGTCATGAGAGTGATAATGGTGATGATATCCAGATGGTCATGTTTGTTTCTCTACTCTTCTGAAGAAGAAGCTAATAAACAAATTAATTTGAAACTTTTTCTATATATCACTTCTTCGATCCTCTGATTTTTCTTCACTTCTTCAACTCTCTGATTTTTCTCATAAATTTTGATGATCCAAATAATCATTGTATTGATATTGATAGACACATACAATTTATATAACATTATATATCTTATATGTCATAATTTTTTGACTAAGTCAACATATAAATGCTAAATTTTTATGTCAAATTTTAAACTTTATAAACATTTATGCATACACATCCCCCCCTATACTGGGTTGTAGAGCACCTCTCAATGTAAATATGTTTATAGTGAGCGTTGAAGAGTTATTTAATAGAGAAGGGGAGGAGCTAGCCATTAGATAAAATCATAAAATAAACAATAGATGGGTCAAGGGTCAAAAATAAATATTAAATAAATTAATAAGGGGAAAATATTATTAAAACGGGGGTAGGGGACAATATAGAGATTTTGAAATTGAATTAAATAGGTAAACAAAGGGAATTAAAAGAGAATGAATGAGAATACGATCACAACAACAACAATCCAACAATGAGGAGAGAATATAAATTAAAATAAATGGGGGAGGGAGGAGGAAGGAGAAGTAAAGATAATGTCGAAGGAAATGAATTAGAAATAGATTGTGATGGGAGGAGGGGAGGGGGGGTAAGGAGGAATAAGAATTCCAAAGACAAAGAAAATAAGGTGAGGGGGTAATTTGAAAAGTGTGTGCTAGCAAGTTTCCATGGATTCTAAGTTTTCAAATGGAAAAATATTAACATTACTCATTGATCTGAATTTGAATGTTAGTTTTTTTGTGCTAATTTCATATTCAGAATTATAAAGAAGTTGCTGATATTTTGCTTCATGTGCATAGGTTTCTTGAGGTGTTTGTGAGTGTTAAATAGGTAAATGTATTGAGTTTTATGTTAAATTCATGAGCATAATAAAATTAATACATAATGTTGAACAAAAGAAATAAAATGCACAACAAACCATCAAATTATTCATTAACACAATTTTTTGATAAAGGAGTTCACCCCTCCTGGGCTACATCTCCTTGGTCCAGCTTCCATGGCTTGAGTCTTTGTATTAGCTCAAAATGGAAAAAAAGTGATGTTTACAATCCTCTATTTCTCCCGAAACCTGATCCAACATGCTCAGAACATCAAAATATGCTAGGATAGACTCTTTCCAAGCAAAAAATGGTCGAAATTTTCTCTAGTTACGCTTCATTCAATTTTTCCCTAGGAATCTCCTCCAAAACTAGAGAGCACTCTAGTTAGCACCGCTAATTTTGGAGTCCCGTCACAAATGGAGGACTCTGCCAACTCTGCTACCAAATTAAAATGGATTAATTAAGAGATAAGCACGATTTTAAATGCACTAAGTGTGTTTTAAAATAAATCCAGATTAGTGAAGGATTAGTGCATTAAACATTTGATTAGGGTTAATTAAACCTGCATTAAAAATTAACTTCGTTGCTTGGTCTTCCGCCTTAAGTCACATGTATGAGGTTCTATGGTGAGGGGGATGGCCCCCTCCTTAACCCCGCCTGGTTCAACAATATTACAGTAATTGTAACTCGCATGCATATATTTTTAAGTCTCATAGTGCAGCATATTGGTAGGATGTTGTGTTGGTGTGGGGGAGGTCACGGGGTCATCCCCGACCTCTTCCCTTCCACCTGTGTATAATAATTTGCACCATATAATATATTAACCAAACTTTGAACTTGAAATTCAGACTTTGACCATATTTGAAAATTTATCCTTTGGGAGGGGCACGTGGCGGCCTTCGAGCTAACCATGTGTCCCCATCCCATTGGTTCCTAAAAAACCAATGAAATTTCAACAAGTCATCTAACCAGAAACCAACCACAAATTGACACTTGGCATAGTTTCATTGGGTGAAATGAGGGAATATTGCCAGAATATTCTTTTTTTCTTCCTAGGCTGCCATGTCACCATTCTGTACTTTCTGCAAAATTTTTAGCTATTTAGGAAAATGAACATCAGCCTATAAATTTCACACACAGAGTTGGTTTTTGATGAAACAAATTGCACTAGATTCCTAGAGGCAAGCTCTTCACATTCGTTCAGGTTCCAATCGATTCTGAGCACTTCAATTTTTGAGCTTAAAACTGAGCACCTGATCATTCCTCCCCACTAGAAGCCCTTTGGACCCCAAACGCTCTTTGAATAATGAACATGTGGATGAGGGTACAGTTCCCTCACCCTTCCAGTCTCAGTCCATTGAAATTTTTCCATTTTCATAAATTTGAGATTTTCACAAAAAGTAAGCTTTTTCCTTGACTCTTGATACCCTCTCTTGTTGTTGTATACACCGTCATGTTGAAATTTCCATGAATTTGCAGAGCAGCAAGTTGTCCTTGTAGAAACAAACTTTTTCCCACCTCGGTTGTCAATAAAAGGAAACTTGAAAACTGTCTCACCTCGAACACTGTCGTCATGGCGATTCTTAATTGAATGCTTTGTACTTGCATCAAATTTTGACCAAGCATTTTTTCCATTTCCATGTACCTTTTTGAAACCAAAAACAAGCACTTGTGGAACCTATGCCTTCTTTGTCAAATTTATTTTGCGCTTTCTCTTTGACTTTTTCTCTCTCTTGCACCTACATCTTGTTTCCAACACTGCTCAACATTGATGTTGACTGCTGCAAATATTTCAAATCTTGCTTACCTCCTTTCAAAGGAAACCTGTTAGGGTCCTGGAACACCTTATTACAAGCATAAGAAGCTTCAATGAAATAAACTTGTTCATTCGATGCATATTTTTGAAAGGTTTCATTCAAAACATATCTATGATTGATCTTTAACAAAGTCAAATTTTGACTTGCATTCACGATTCTCTTCATTTATCCTACATGTGTAAGAGACACACTTCTCTTATTCTTATGCACTCTAAATATGTAATCAATTCCATCTTTAAACAAGTGATACTTATTCTAATGGTGATGAAATAATTCTTTCATATCATAAAGATAAGGACTTCCCAAAACAATACCTGAAATATCAAGCAACACTACATTTTTCAGGTTTCATTTGATTGACGAACAAGGTGGGAACAAGTTTTTTTCTACAAGGACAACTTGTTGTTCTACAAATTCAGGGAAATTGCAGCATGACGGTGTTTACAATACCAAGAGAGGGTCTCAAGAGTCAAGGAAAAAGCTTACTTTTTTTGAAAAGCTCAAATTGATGAAAATGGGAAAATTTCAGTGGATTGAGACTGGAAGAGTGAGGGAACTGTACCCTCATCCACATGTTCAGAAATAAAAGAGATTTTGGGGTCCAAAAGGCTTCTAGTCGGGAGGAATGATCAGGTGCTCAATGTTAAGCTCAAAAATGGAAGTGCTTAGAATCAATTAGAACCTGAATGACTGTGAAGAGCTCGTCGCCAGGAATTCGATGCAATTTGTTCCATAAAAAAATGACTCCATATGTGAAAGTTGTAGCCTGCTGTTCGTTTTCCTAAAAAACTAAAAATTTTGTAGAAAGGACAAAATGGTGACATGGCAACCTAGTTAGCAATTTTTTTTTGGAATATTCCTTCATTTCACCCAATGACACTATGCCAAATTTCAATTTGTGGTTGGTTTCTGGTTGGGTGACTTGTTGTAATTTCATTGGTTTTTGATGAACCAATGGGATGAGGACACGTGGTTAGCCCGGAGGCCACCACGTGCCCCTCCCAAAGGCTGAATTTTCAACTATGGTCAAAGTCTGAATTTCAAGTTCAAAGGTCGGTTAATATATTATATGGTGAAACATTATTATACACAGGCGGAAGGGCGGAGGTTGGGGTCAACCCCGCGACCTCCCTCGCACTAACAAAACATCCTACCAATACGCCGAACTATGAGACTTAACAATATATGCATGCGGGTTACATTTATTGTAATATTGTTGAACCGATGGGGGTAAGGAGGGGGTCAGCCCTACGGGCCAACCCCCTCACCATAGAAACTCATACATGTGACTTAAGGTGAAAGACCAAGCAACAGAGTTAAGTTTTAATGTTGGTTTAATTAATCCTATTCAAATGTTTAATGCGCTAATCCTTCACTAATCTTGATTTATTTAAACTCACTTAGCGCATTTAAACTCACACTTATCTCTTAATTAATCCAGTTTAATTCAACGACGGATTTGGTAGAGTCAACTATTTGCGGCGGGACTCAAAAATTAGCGGCACTAAGTGGAGTTCTCTCCATTTTTGGAGGATATTCCTAGGGAGAAATTGAATGAAGCATAAGTGGAGCAAATTTCGACCATTTTTGGCTTAGAAAGAGTCTATCCTAGTAGATTTGGATGTATAAAAGTTTCAAGGTTTAGCTCCTTAACTAAGTCTTTGGAAATCAAATTAGCTTGAGAACAACTATCAAATAGTGTGTCTATCTTGGTATGTTTAGAAACGACTCTAATATGAAAGAGTTCAATTCCTGTATCTTCATCTTGAGTTACATTGGAACAACTTGAAGAACTAGTGATTTCTATGTTCTTTCCTTTCAAAACCATTGCTGTAATATTGGTATCATATCCTGAATCTAAACCCAAGTCATGTTCAATGATTGCTACAGTTTTTCCCTTCTCTTTTGCTTTCTGTTTGTTTGGCTTCAACTCTGGATGAAGTTGCCAACAATGGTATTCATCAACAAAATTTGCAATAATGGAAAACATGAATATACATTTCCTTGTATCATGTAAATTTGAATTCTTGACTATCCAACTCAAAGGATATGGATTATGATGAGGAAAAATTTCAAGGTTAAGCTTTTTGACCAAGTATTCTGAGATTAAGTTCGCTTGTATGAGGTTCTATGGTGAGGGAGTTGGCCCCCTCCTTACCCCCATGTGGGGGAGGTCGCTGGGTCGACCCCGACCTCCTTCCTTCCGCCTGTGTATAATAATTTTGCACCATATAATATATTAACCGACATTTAAACTTGAAATTCAGACTTTGACTATATTTGAAAATTCGACCTTTGGGAGGGGCACGTGGTGGCCTCCGGGCTAACCACGTGTTCTCATCCAATTAGTTTTCCAAAAACCAATGAAATTACAACAAGTCACCAAACCAACATCCAACCAAAAAACAAAATTTGGCATGGTGTCATTGGGCGAAATGAAGGAATATTTCCAAAATATTCTTTTTTTCTGACTAGGCTGCCATGTCACCATTCTGTCCTTTCTGCAAAAATTTTAACAGTAGGCTATAAATTTCACATACGGAGTCGGTTTTTGATGAAACGAATTGCGTCAGATTCCTAGTGACAAGATCTTCGCGGTCATTCAAGTTCCAATAGATTCTAAGCACTTCCATTTTTGAGCTTAACACTGAGCACCTGATCACTCATTTTCTCATCATTGCCTACAAAAAAATTCTAGCAAATTTCCATAATAATGAAGTCATTGTATTCATCATTCTACGATGTTAAATTTAGAAAAAAAAATAAGAGAAAGTACACTTATCTTTCCCAAAATATAGGCTTTGTTGTGCTTAATATTTCCATAATAATCCACCCTCTAGTTAGGATATGATGCCTATGGGGGAAGATATATTACATGAACAAATCAGGGAATATATTTATCTTAAGCAAGAGAGTTTCTTAATCAAGTATCTTATTGTAAATATTTCTTAAAATATAAAAAATTTCTGGCACCCACAATACCTATATATACAACACAAGGAGATATTCTTTCCTTTCTTAATAGTCTCTCATAAGCATTCTCCATCTTGTGCTATTCAGCATGTGCATAGAAATATCTATATTGATTTCTGTAGGATACAATAGAGATCTCAATCTTTATATTTTTATTGTTCACTCTATTATATATAAAGCAAATATATAACACCCATAATACTTATACAATGCAAAATCTTATTTCTCTTTTCCATAGTCCTTTAGAAGTATTCTCCCTTCAATTTTGTTTGATATGTGTAATAAAAGGTCAATGTTGCCATCTACTAAGTTCCATTAGAAAAACTCGGGTTCTTAGCTATCAATAATTCACTATTATTTCTTAAGAACTCTCATCCCTTTCTCATACATATTATTTTCCATGAAACATTGAATAATAAAAATAGTGCCCTAAGCCTTTTTCCTAATTTGAATTAGGTTTCACGAAGGCAGGGAGAAAGTATACATGAATATATGGAACATGTATTGAAAAATATAAGAGATGATGGCTTCAATTTAGAAATAGTTTCATCCACTCCAAAGTTTGACTATAGAGGAGACTCCAAAAATAAAAAATTTAATAATAGGATTAATAGAAAGATAATGGGGTTCTATGCATGTAGAATTCACTTTGACCCCCTCACATTTCCCCACTTATGGTATCATAGCCCCTTTTAGGTGCACCTACCTAAGTCAATCCTAGTATTTTATTAACTATGTAAAATTAAAATATCCACATGCATTCAGATGTTCAATCCATCATGGCATGAATCTACACATATAAGGAAATAAAATGAATTTGACACTAGAATTTTGTTGAATTGTTGTTAGTTCCTTCTTCATGCCTACTCCTTAAAAACATAGTAAAATAACACGAGTTCAATAGAATTAAAATAAAATTTGCTAATTTTTGAATATATTAAATAAACATATAAATTAAAAATTTGTCAATACCCACTTATTCCTCTAAATCACTCTCATCATCATTAGTGTGGAATACTATAATATACTCCAGTTGATAAAGGGAATATAAAGGTTAAGTCCTAGATACACAAGTGACTACAATTCAAACATATTTCACATGATATTGTGTATGTATTATTTATTTTCTTGAACACTGCCTCCCTTGTGACACCGTGAGAAATATATTGAATATGAAAATTTTCCACTTTCAATTTTTAAAACATCTCATTTTCCTTCTTTTTGTAATATCATCATCCTCAAAATTCTTGAGTTTGTTTTCTCTTGAGATATATATTCATGTTTATCCATCATCATCTTCACATATTATACTCAAAAAATGATATAATTGTTATAGAATAAGTACCATGAAAAATGGGAAGAGTGATTTTGGTACCTAGTATTGTTTAGCAATGGAAGTTGTAATAGCTCCAATTCAAGCAATGGATACATTCATGTCTAATATACATTAGGCCACAAGGTCAAATCCCATGGATAACATCCTCATATTCCTTACCCATAATTTCACTTCACATAGTATAATATCTTTGGGAATCTTTTCAAAGTCATGGACATATACAAACTACCTCTACTTCCCAAAAAAAAGTGAGCTTACAAAGTTATCTAGTAAGGATATTGTGGATAATTTTTGTAACTTTAATTGTTATATGATATTGGTTTCAAAATTTAAAGTTTGATATATAAAACAAAGAAAAAACAAGTAGCAACTTGAATTAGATGGAGGAGGCTTTAAATTAGGGTTTTTATAGTACATGGCCAATTTTACTACAATTAGACGAGTGGAATTGATGTGAATCAATATATGGACAAAGTTTTCAGTGCTAGTTTTTGGTCAGTGGAATAGGTGTACATTGGATTCTCAAAGAATCATCTATATGGCTAATAGATATCGTATAGTATAAAAAATATCTAATATAGATGCCTCTTAGATCCTTATTGTTCATGCCACTTTGGCTTGCACTAATTGGAAGAAGATATTGGATTCACAATTATATTAAGAGAGGGGGTGAATAAGTGTAATGACAATTTTTACTTATTTAAATTCATTCAAACATCATGAAACATCAATATTATAAATTGAACAAGTAAAACAAGGTATACATGGAAACATTATTGAGAGAAAACCAAAAACCTTATTTATATGAAATATCTTGTAGGCACCAATCTATTATTACATCAGTTTCTAGGCACCAACCTATAGGAGACACCAATCCCTTTCACTTCTTTTTAGGCACAAACTATAGGAGACAACAATCCCCTCTATTAATTTGTAGGCTTCAACTCACAAGAGAAACCAATCCCCTTTGTTTCTTTGTAGGCACAAACCTACAAGAGATGCCAAACCACTGTGTTTCTTTGTAAGCACTAATTTAATTCACTTGGTTTTATTACTTCTTCATAATGTCTGTTAGTTTCTTTTGATTTCACCAAGTCTTCTTTCTTCTATTGCCTTCTCCAAGTCTACTTGATGCTTCTTCCTTCACCATGTCTACTTCTACCAAAAAATGTTTCTTTGACTTCTTCCCAAGAAAAAAAATTCCCAACATGCTATGTATTTAATTTTTCAATTTTGGTTATGAAATTTCTACCACTTGAACCTACCTTCATATTTATTCTCTATCTCCTCCTTTATTCACATTCTAAAACATCTCAGAAAGAAAGTTATAGCAAAAATAACAACTAACTTGTTTGAAGCATGTTTTAGGAGCTTTCAAGAACATTAACTTCCTCAAATCATATATTTGAAATTATAGTGAAACAAGGTCTAAATTTTCTACCATAGGTACCTTGATATATATCCTATGTCTCCTCCAAATTTCTTAATCTAAAATATCTCCAAAAGAACGTTATAGTGAAAATACCAAGTTGATCCATTTGAAGAAAATTCAGGAGCCGTCATGAAGCTTAACTTCCTCACACCATATCTATAAAATGATTGGGAAGGCCTAAAATTTCTAGTAGAATTACCTTGAGATATATCCCTTGTCTACTCCAAATTCAATATTCTTAAACCTTAGAAATAAAGGTGTAGGAAAAATACCAAGTCGACCTATTTGAAGAAAATTTTAGGAGCATTCATGAGGCCTAAATTCCTTAGACCATATCTATTAAATTAAAGTGAAACAAGTCTTGAAATTGTAACTACACATAAATGAATATATTCTCTATATATCCTCCAAGTTTCACATTCTAAAACTTCCCATAACAAAATTTATAGCAAAAATGCAAAGCTAACCTATTTGATAAACATTTAGGAAGCTTAACTTAGATTATAAATTTGAAATTATAGTAAATAAAGGTATTCATTTTAAACCATAGGTACATGAAGATATTATATCTTTATCCTCCAAATTTCTCATTCCAAAACATCCTAGAAGAAAAGTTGTAGTGAAAATTACTAGATGAATCATTCACCCAATAAATCACATATTTGCTTCCACCTTTATACTCCAAGAATCATCCCAGAAATTATTCCTAAGCTCCTATTGCAACCTTATATCTATTATTTCTTGTATAATATTCAAATGAAATAATATGCCCTTTATTTATAGTTTTTTCACATTTATTTATGGGGTTGACTTGTAAAACCGGCTAGATAGGCCTACTTGTACTTTGGTTGATTCATCTCGACGAAATATTTCATATATCCTTATTCCTATGGAATCAAAGGTCGTATATATTTTTAAAGGTAACAAAAAAATATTTCCAACTTTATATCCTATGATCCCATTTGAGATAGGTAATTGGAGAAAAAATGCATTGAAATATAGGGTATCTAAATTAGGCATTAAAAGTCCAAAAATAATATTTCCACCAATAGTCATTTTCCAATCTTTATCTTGGACATAAGCATGCTTCCTCCTATCTTTCACATCAATGTTTTTTTTTTCCAGCAATATCCCCCTTTTCATAGATGACAACTCTTAGTCAATTCTACAATAATACTATAGAACTCCCCTTATCTGCAATTCTCATTGTGCCTATAACTTCTCACCCTTTGTCATCAATGGAAAAGGGATGCTCCCCCTGAACCCACGTTTCTCCTCATATGTAACTCTTATTCTTGCATAAAATTTTTCTCAGTGTTTGCAACTCTTTATCTATTTGCAAATTCTATTAGTGACTACAACTCTCCCTCTATCTGCAACTTCTCTTAGTAATGTAACTGCTCTTAAGACTACTCCCCTTGTGCTTAAACTTCCTTTTACTTTGTTTTGGGACTGTTCCCCCAGGTTTATGTTTCCTTTTGTCTACAATTTAACTCTTTTTTCATTAAAGGTTTTATCCCCCTAAATTGATGCTTCTCCTTATTTGTAACTCCCCCCTTTTTCTTTTCTAGCCAATTGAATTTCACCACTCACTTCACTTTCAACTGTTAATTCATATAAAAGAAAATATCCATTTAATCATTCTTTTTTCTGTTGGATCTCATTATCAAATGTTCTCATCTTCTTGATGCATCATGAGGTGTTGCAATCTCACATACTTACCTGTTACTAATGGGATGGGACAAAAATCATGCTACATGCTCTCTTAGAATGTGAAACTTGATGGAAATGTGTTTTGTCTTTTAATGATCACAAAGTTCTTTGCAATGTTGATTTCACTTGTATTATCACAAATGATTGATATTGGTTGATCATATTATATCATGGTATAATTTAGAGTCTAATTCATCTAGAGAACTTAAGCACAACATGCATTTGATGATGATCAAGAAGAATGCCTACTCATGGTCTTTGAGAGTCAAATATCATATTTAGAAGAAGAATATGTTGATGGGAAGGTAGATTTGATGGAGAAATTATCAATGCCTTAAAAGAAATAAAAAAACTTGAAAGAAATAATAAAAATCCTAAGGATATAGTACATAAATGTGAAAATAAATATCATGATTTAATGAAGCATCAATCATCCTCCTAAAGACAGAACTAGAAGAGGCCAAGAAAATAAAGGATACACTAATAAGTTAGCTGAAAGGAAATGAAAGAAATAGTGAGAAGCTAGAAGCACATGTTTGTATCCTTAAGAAAGGATATAGAGAAGGAAAGTGCTCAATTGAATCTAAACTTAGCTTTTGAAAAAGGTATTAAATCATTAAATAACATTCTCAACTACCAAATATCCCCATTTATGAAAATAGGTCTTAGTTTAAAGAAGACCATGAAACATTCAAAGGAGAATCAAACTCAAATACACCAAAAAATTAACCTAAAATCTATGTCAATGTGCTCTAAAGGTCTACCATAAATTCAAACATAATTAAAAATGAAGCTAAGGATCAATACACAAATGACCCTTTCAACAACACAAACAACAATAGGAAAGAAATTGAAGAATGACAATACCTAGGAATGGATTTGGAAGAATTTCTTGAGGTAGGCTCATCACATCTAGGTATCTAAATTTATTTTATGGTTATTTATTTTCATGCAATAAATTTTGTCACTAGGAAATATATTGTAGATCCCACGTAAGAATTGACTATATTAGAAATATAAGCGTGTGATCTTATAAGACCCCGATGAATGAATATGAAAGAAACAAATCTGGAAATCCTTACGAAGATGGTTACAGCTCATTTTCTTCTCTATTGGATTATGCCAAATGTTACAAATACAATAATTATGTAAACAAAGCAAGTGAGTTCAAAAAACAACCCTGTAAGGCCTCCGGAGCAAAACAAACCAAAATAATTCACAAATATACGGAAAAAGAATCAAGAAACACAAGAAGAGTGTGGATTTTCATGATATGCTCAAAACTAAGGAAATCAATGGTACATTGATTTTGGATGCTCAAAGAATATGACTAGAGATAAGGGAAATTTTTTATCTCTAAAGGAAGACAAAGGAGGAAGGTGTTGCTTTTGGAAACAATGCACCAACCAGAATAATCGATGAAGGGGAAATTATCCTTGATAATGGAAAAAACTAAAGCTCAAAATGTTTTGTATGTTGATAGTATAAAACATAATCTCTTAAGTGTTAGCCAAGTGTGTGATCAAGGATATGATGTCACATTTCATTCTATATGATGTGAAATCAAGAAAGTAGATTCCGGAAAAGTGGTGGAATATGAAAATATAACCTCAAGTAATGTATACATATTAGATGGAGCAAAAGAAAATTGTTGCATGGGGAAATTGGATGAAGGTTGGTTATGGCACAAAAGGTTGGGTCATATAAACTTTGACCATATTTTTAAACTCAATAATAAGGGGGGAAGTAAGAGACATGCCCAAGATTTCAAAGCCACATAATATTATTTGTAATGCTTCTCAACATGGGAAGAAGACTTGAGTCTACTTCAATACAAAATATCACTCATCAATAAGGCCGTTGGAAATTGTTCATACAGATTTGTGTGGTTCCACAAAAACACAAAATCTAAGGGGTGAAGGATGCTTCATGTTAATAATATCTGATTATACTAGAGTGACATGGGTTGGTTTACTAAGAGAATAATCTTAATAATTTACAAGCTCAAAATATTCAAATCCTAACTTGCAAATAAAATTGATTTAAAATTCAACTACTCGAGATGTGATAGAGGAGGATAATTTACTTATGACAAATTCAATAAATTTTGTGAAGAACATGGGATCAAAAGACATTTCTCAATAGTAAGAACCCGTTAGTAGAATGGATTTGTTGAAATACATAATATAATTGTGCAATAAATAACAAGAAATATGTTTCATAAAGCTATTGTTCCAAACACTATCACTTGAAAGTGAAGTGAATGATGAATTGCAATTAGTCATAAAAGTTATTTCTGTAATAGATGCTTAAGCTTTTATTATTTCTCTTGAGTCTTTTATTTATTTTAAGGAATTGATAAGTTCACCCTCAAGTTCTAACTCCCAATAAACATCTTCTTATTCTAAATCTAATATTAGATTCTCTAAGGACATGAGTAGGAATTCTTCTTAATCACCATCAAATGCATGTTGTGCTCAAGTTCTCACGATGAAGCATACCCTTAAGGATATCAAGATAGAATATGATCAACCGACATCAGTTTTTCATGATAATACAAGTGCAATCAAATTTTGAAAGAAACTTGTGATGCACTCAAATACAAAATGCATTTCCATCAAGTATCACTTTCTAAGAGATCATGCAATTAAACAAAGTGTTAAGCTAGAACACATTGCTATCAAAGAATAAGTCATAGATATATTTACTAAACTTCTTCCTAGAGAATCATTTAAATATATAAGATAGAAGCTAGGAGTGACATTCCTCCCATCCCATTAGTAATATGTAAGTATGTTGTTACACATCATTTTGTCACCGTCCATGCAATTCCTTGTCCTGCACAGTGGAGGGCCTTTCCTATGACCTGTGAGCAATGACATGACCTGAAACCACTTTCATGGCATCCCCCTTGATAAGTACAATCATTCCTATGAAGAAATTTTTCCTTGAAAAACCCTAAAAAATGATCTTTTGGCCTTGGCGCGACCAGCCAGTTCAGCCCTCGCGCTAATGGGGAAAATACACCACAGAGGGCATGCCAACTGGCGCTCTGTCCTAGTGTCTTGCTCGCACCAAGCTTAATAAGGATTGTTTTTTAAAAATAAATGGTGGAAGTTTGATTCCAACAAACTTCTGAACGAGTCTCTAAAATGAGTTGGGAGGTTTGGCTCCAGATCTCCATGTATGAGAGGTGGTTTTCCACCTATCATGGACGCTTCTGAGGATAGGGTCAATCCCATGACCAGGATCCCAACTCCCCTTCCACCATCTATATAAGCTTGTCATTTTCCCTTAGCAAGCTAGAAGCAAGAGTTGAATCTGTAGCAAGGAGACTATCGCCAGTAGCCTTTGAGAGCCAAGCCGAAGAGAGAGAGAGCTGTGTCCCATTTCTGAAAAGCTTCATTGAGACGTGCTCTACTATTAGCCTCGCTAAAGGAAGATCCAGCGTCAGAGCTTTGGGTTGTATCTTTCCTTTATTACTATTGATGATAAGCGACTTTGATTATGGTTTCATTCATGTGTCTTTGTCTTTGACGTAATGAATTACATCCTCTCTGACTGATGTATGGTTACAAGATTTAGATTCTATGTTGTGTATCATTGTGTTTCTTCGCATGCAAGGTGTGTCGACGGTTAAGTCAAGGATCGTGATCCCGCTGTGCGCAGGATGAAGCGGGGCCATCCTTTCTTCGAAGACCATTGCGTAGGACCTGAGGTAGGTAACTCATTGTGTTTTGTCATTTTTGTAACTAGAGACCCGCATCACTGCGTGTCTGATTGTTTCTAGACCCGATCTGGGCTAGTAGGGATCGCCTCTGTCCGCAGAGGGGATTTACGTCTCCAACAAAATGGCGAATCCCCTGGGGAATTTGATTGGAGCTTGTCTTGTCTTTTTCAATTTCTTTTGGCTTTCCTTGATTTGATTTTCTCGGTTTTCCTCTCGGTGTAAAAAACCCTCTTCAAAAACCCTTTAATGTTTCTCAAAGGATCGTAGATCTCTGACTGTCAATTATCTTTCATGGTTGGCTTGAGTGGTGCGGTTTCCACCCTGACAGTCGCGCCTATTGGCGCACGTTGCCAGTTCATCACCCACGCCATCCCCTGTCTGGCGCTGATTGCAGCCAGACAGTTGCGCCATTTCCTATAGGTGCTAGGGTTTTCCCTTGTTTGGGAGTTTTTTTGGTCAATACTTTTGCTTCTGGGTTATTTTTAGATTTCGCTTGAAGTGGTGAGTCTGGTCTTGGTTGGGAGAAATTCTTTGTTTTTTCATTTTTAGGCATTGGCGTTTGTTTTTAGTTAGTAACCCATGCCAATTGGCCATTGTCTCTAGTTTTTAGTGAGCAAGTCATGCCAGTTGGCGCTAGTTTCACCCACAAAAGTCGTGCCAATTTTAGGGTGTGTGAAAATTGAGACTTTTTCCCTAAATCCTTCACCAGTGTGTCTTTCCTTCATAGATTTTCTCTCTATATGAGCATAGATTACATTGCTCATTGTTCAACTGAAAAGTCTTATTTCTATGATTTCTTGATGTAAAATGGAATGAATGCCTTGTTTTGAGCTCATGCTTTGGAAGTCCTTTTTGTGCTTGACCTCATATTTCTTGTAGCCTTTTGAGGAATTTCATTACAAAGTGTTCAAAACAACGATTGCATTCTTAGTGTTTGTTTGCATCCCTTTTGCATTCATCCTTCCATTAAGGAGATTTGCGTTCATTTAGCTTTCGTCTCAAAGTTTTCTTTCGTTAAAATGCATTAGATCACATTGCATTGAAAATTATTTTTGAGATTTATCATTGAAATTAGATCACATTGTTTAATGATTGAAAGCTAAAAATCGCATCGAGTGCATTCTCTTTCATTAAAAGCATGCATTAAGTAGATTCTCATCCATCGAAAAATGCATTGAGTGCATTCTTTTTCTTTAAAAAAAAAGGAAATTGTGCATAGATTACAATTGAATAGTTTTGAAAAAGAGGATTTTGCATAGATTACATTGCATAATTCGCATCGTTGAATTTTTTATATTACTTTTGGATATTGAAAGTCATATAGTTTTGAAAAATTTTGTTTGTAGTGTTGTTGTTTGTTGCATCATTGTTTGAAGCTCTTCCCTTAACTAGATAGCGTTCATCGAATTGAAAGATTTATTTTGTCATATAGCTGCATATAGGAGATTGTCAGATGACATGCGGTAGGGCCTTGAAGCCAAGACATAATTGAAGATCAACCATAAAATTTATTCAATTTACCTTAAGGCAGCATTGAAACATTAACGAAATATTTTTAGAGGTCTAGGCTAGAGACATGTTCCGACGTCTTAAAACCTAGTAGCTGTCGTTCGTCATCTGGCTCTAGACAACGCTAGTACGGACTTGTGCTCCCCATACCGACGCGTATATAAAGGGATACCCTCATAGGTTCAAATCCTTTATCCATAGGAAGTTGAGTCTGCCGCCCTGTAACCGTGATACACCGAATACAGTATTTGGGGAGACTACCTACAAGTACGTCAAGTCCTTGGTCATTTCTCTTTCATTTGATCACTAAGGTGTATATGGCAGTTCACAGAAACTTGGTACACCCTCTTGCTTAGATTACCAAAGCAATTGAGGCAGATCTTGCATCGACTCCCTAAATTTGAAAAGATCGTAAGCGCTTGTCCTTTCACGCTTGTTTCTAAACCGAAAGTGATATAGTCACTCTTTGCTTGTTTCTACTCTTAAAAATATGAAATGGTGGAGTCTCGGTTTCGTGGTTTTAAAATTAATTGCCCATGAAATATTCCTGGAAAGTTAGTTTCCTTAGGGTGTTGTTTTGAGTTTTCTCCGATGGCAAATTTTTCGGAGTTCATCAACCAAGGAATTCCCTCCGAAGGGAATCCTGGTCCTTTTCCTCCTTTTGGAAATTTTGGTGCTCCTTATATGGAAACGTTGTCCCTTCCTGGGTTAACTGTTGGGTTGCCTGTTTGGTTGTTCTCAACCTCTGTGGTTCCGAATGTCTCATCTACTGTTCAATCAGTTCCTCCACCTGAACAACATCATGTTGATTCTAAGGTGGACCTCTCCCCTTCTTCGCCTGTTTCTGCGTCCTCCTCTTCTACTTCGCCTGGTGAAAGTCTGGATTCAAGTAACCAAGTGGCTAAGAAGAAGAAGAAGAAGACAAAGAAGAAGAAGTCTGATAAGAGAGAGGCTAAGGTTGTAGCTGCTGCTTCTAATGCACCTCCTCTTGATAAACCTTCCAACCCTCCACGAAAATTCAAGTTCCCTTGCATGTTGTGCACGGGAGACCATCTTCTTCGAGACTGCCCTAGCATTCCCAAGGTGCTTGAAGAATGGTCCAACGGTCGTCCACCGTTGCCTTTGGCTTCCGGGAGTCAGGTTGGGGGCACGTCTTCAGCTAGTGTTGGTAAAACTCCTAAGAAGCAGGGTAAGATTACCAATCCCTGTAGGTTGTGTGAAGGGCACCATGCCATTCACCTTTGTCCTTATATGGATGAAGCCAAGCGAGTGTTGGACAACTCAACTGTTTCTACACCATGCCTCCCGGCTGGTTACAAACAGCTTTCTTTGAGTCCTCCACCAGCTGATCCTACGATTGGTCAAGAGTCATCCTTGGTTGATCCCGCTCGCTCGGAAATTCAAATTCAGGAATCCATCCCTGACCAACCATTGGTCGTGGGATCAGTTGAGTTGGCCCCATCTGCGGTGCACCAGGTCTTTTCCGTTGAAAGTGGATCTCACATTCCTCAGGTTCTTCTTGTTTCTTCAGATTCCTCGGACTTGGAGAAATATTCTTCTATCCCCATACCTCAAGAAGTTTCTCCTCTGCCTCCCATGATGGAGGTCCTGAAGGATACCCCTCCCGACTCCATGATGGAGGTCATGGAGGATGCTCCTTCTTCTCCCATAACACCAGGGGAAGACCATCTCGGTTCAATGGTAGCCCCTCCAAGTAGTTTGGTTTCTTCCTTTGATTAGAGTCGATTTGCAGGGTACTGCCTTCCGTCTTATGTGCCTTTCGAGATCACTAAGTGAATTCACTCATCTGTCGACTCCATCCAATCTAGACAAAGGCGCGCTCCCCGTTAGCAGGTTTGTCCTCAACTACTTGGCAATATTTCGGTTCACCGTCGCTTTCGGTTCACCGTCGTTTGTGCCTTCTCCACCACTTGTCTCCGTTACGTAGAATCTATTGGCATTTAACAGAGGAACTAGTCAACCATTAGGGATCCTTAATAAGTTGCCTGTTACTTTGGGAGGGAAAACTGTCCATATAGACGTGATGGTTGTTCCTAGCCCTTTGGACTTTAATTACTCCTGGGACGCGATTATACTTATGCCATGGGAGCGCTTGTCTCCTCCCTCTTTCGTGTGATGTGTTTTCCGCACCAAGGTCGGATTGTGACCATCGATCAGCTTGCATTCTTTGGTCCCAATATGGAAGCTAGTACACCATCATCTCTGCTGGATATTTATCTGTCGGTTGTTTCATCCCTGCCACATGTCAATTATGTGGCTACCTATCCCTGGTGTGTTCGCATTCGTGGACAGGTACCGTTGTGCATCAAAGCCGGGACTATGGGTCCTCGATTTCCAAGAATTTTTTTTCCACAGATGAGAAGCTCTGAAGCTATGACTTTCATTTCATCATGAAACAAGGTCTCTGAGCATGGTTCTTCTCTCTTGTGTCAAGCTCCTTAAAAAATGAAACAAGCTTGCCGGAGCAGGGTTCTTTTTCTTGTGTCAAGCTCCTTAAAAAAATGAAATAAGGTGTTCCGAGGATAGTTTGTCTTCTGTATCAACCTCCTTAACAAATGAAACAAGGTCGTGAGGATAGTTCTTTTAATGGGTCAACCTCGTTAAAACAATGAAACACTTTCCTGTTCGATTCGAGTCTTTGATAAGATCTCGTAAAATCCTAGTCGAGTCTTTCTATTGATCTCGTAATTTTAACCTTCACTCCATCGGCCTTTCATATGGATTGAAGCTTGGGGGCATGTACCTCGAATTGAGTCACCATGCTGGGGGCATGCTTACTTTTTCAAGCATAGTTTGTTTCCATTTCAAGCTTGTGTAAAAATGAAACCGGTTTCAAGCATAGTTTATCTTTGTTTCAAGCTTGTGTAAAAATTAAACCAACTTCAAGCAGAGTTTCTTGATTTCAAGCTTGTGTAAAAATGAAACCATTCCCATTTTACCTCTTTTGATTGAAATTTTATCGGCCTGTTTTGCCAAATGAGTCTTGGTTTTCTCACTCCTTCGTCACTATCTGCTTGGGCGATCATATGCCTTCACTTGGTTCTGTTACACATTCCTGAGGAACCACTTTGATGAGTGGTCTTGTTAGCCAACCTCTTGACCTTTATCTTGTTCTGAGTAGTTCCACCATTACCGGAACTAGTTGCTACCCTTTATACCACTCGTTCCTCTAGGAGGAGTCAAATTTCAGCTCTTTTCTGACTCTCTAAAACTGAAAAGATTGTCGAGACACTTGTTGTTTTGAACTCGTTAAATTGGCTGCGAAACGATATCTACCCAGTATACGTTTACCCCTTTTTCGGGCTGGGATAGATTATTTACGAAAAAGGAATACCCTAACCTATCACGACTAGGAGGTTCTCTCAGACATAGTTTTCTACCTTTTCGGATCTGTGAGACTATCTATGAAAAGGGACCGTTGGAGTTTACTTTTCTGCTGTATTTTCAAACTCTCTAAATATTAAAAGACGTCGAGTTCTTCCTTTGTCAGACTCATTAAAACCTGATGACATCGAACTCCATTGTAATGACGTTACTCGAGTTCCTCCTTCCTAGGGCTCGTTAAATATACTAGGTTGGATTTGTCCAAAGGACAAAATTATATCACAAGAATATGTTATCCCCTTCAAGATTATTTCCAAAAATAATTGGGGTACTCGCCAGACATGGTGGGGAAAAAATGGAACCAGTATCATCGTTGTGTCGGCAGTATGTCACTCTTGAACATGGCACTTTTCTGCATTCGTGTCGGGTTGGGGACATCTCATCTCATTCTCTGCTTTCTTCCATGGGTTTGGGTAATCCTTTTTGACCGCTCATCTGCTCTTTGCCTCATCATCATGACCTCAGATCTTTTGATGTCAAATAATGCCAAATCTAGTGTCGTTTCACCAATATTTTCAAGAGAAGTTGACCTCTGCAGTTCTCAACTCTCCTCTGATTCTCTACTGGTCCTAATTCACAAACATTATGTTCCTCTGTCTCGCGTCGATGATGTGGGAAACACTATGGCCCACCTTTGATCAAGGTCACTTCTTGTCGACTTCATCTCATTATCAAGGAAGCTGATCTAGAGAATCCCTTCAGGTACCTTGGAGCCTGCATGCCTCAATGGCAGGTTCTTCGCATTCGATGCAAGGTTTTTAGCATTGGCCTTCGATCGAATGATTCTGCAGATGTTCGACGCCAGCTTACTGTTCACATTCTGTGGATTGTACCTCTAGTACCTTGAGGGCCATCATCATTATTGGTGGTTCCTCTCGCGTTTGTTAACGACTTTCATCATTGGCTACTAATCAGACGATCTTCTTGCATAGTCGACTTCAGCTCACATATTCACATGCTAGGACTTGTAGTTTTTTCGGGTTGAGATGGAGCGCAAGACCCTGGATTTTGTCTCATGGAATATAGGCTACGGATTTTGTGGATTATCATGCTTGGTTACATGACTCATTGATTGGATGGCTGCGACCATACCTGAGTCTACTTACTGATCCTTACTAGATGGTTGCGTCCATACCTTGGATCCTTATTATTGTATACTCTGTTATGGATGGTTGCGCCCATACCACATATCATGTATTTGAGATATCATTTGTACTTGGATGCAGGTTTTTCGACGGTTGTGTTTTCAGTTGGGCATGTTCTCATAAATCTTTTCACCCCTCTCTCTCTCTTGGGCCTCATGCTTTAGGGGGCATCTATTACACATCATTTTGTCAGCGTCCCTGCAATTCCCCGTCCTACACATTGGAGGGCCTTTCCCATGATCTGTGAGCAGTGACATGACCTGAAACCACTTTCATGGCATCCCCCTTGATAAGGACAATCATTCCTCTGAAGAAATTTTTCCTTGAAAAACCCTAAAAACTGATCTTTTGGCTTTGGCGCGACTATTCAGTTCAGCCCTCGCGCCAATGGGGAAAATCCACCATAGAGGGCGTGCCAACTGGTGCTCTGTCCCAGTGTCTCACTCATGCCAAGCTTAATAAGGATTGTTTTTTTTAAATAAATGGCAGAAGTTTGATTCCAAAAAACTCCTAAACGAGTCTCTAAAATGAGTTGGGAGGTTTGGCTCTAGATCTCCATGTATGGGGGGTGGTTTTCCTCCTATCATGGAAGCTTCCTTGAGGATAGGGCCAATCCCACAATTGTAGGGATCCCAACTCCCCTTCCACCATCTATATAAGCTTGTCATTTTCCCTTAGCAAGCTAGAAGTAAGAGCTGAATCTGTAGCAAGGAGACTATCACTAGACAACCTTTGAGAGCCAAGCCGAAGAGAGAAAGCTTTGTTCCATTTCTGACGAGCTTCATTGAGACGTGCTCTGCTGTCAGCCCCGCCGAAGGAAGATACAGCTTCAGAGCTTTGGGTTGTATCTTTCCTTTATTACTATTGATGATAAGCAACTTTGATTATGGTTTCATTCATGTGTCTTTGTCTTTGATGTAATTAATTACATCCTCTCTAACTGATGTATGGTTACATGATTTAGATTTTATGCTGTGTATCGTTGTGTTTCTTCGCATGTGTGCAGGTGTTTGGACGTGTTAAGCAGAAGGATCGTGATCTGCCAAAGCGGAGGATGGGAAGCGTCATCCTTTCTTCAACGACCATTGCGTAGGACCTGAGGTAGGAAACTCATTTGTGTTTTGTCATTTTTTTAACTAGAGACCTGCGTCACTACGTGACCTGATTGTTTCTAGACCCGATCTGGACTAGTAGGGATCGCCTCTGTCCGCAGAGGGGAGTAGGACATGAGTAGGAATTCTTCTTGATCACCATCAAATGCATGTTGTGCTCAAGTTCTCACAATGAAGCATACTCTTAAGGATATCAAGATAGAATATGATCAACCAACATCAGTTTTTCGTGATAATAAAAGTGCAATCAACATTTGAAAGAAAATTGTGATGCACTCAAATACAAAATGCATTTCCACAAAGTATCACTTTCTAAGAGATCATGCAATTGAACAAAGTGTTAAGCTAGAACACATTTCTATCAAGGAACAAGTCATAGATATATTTACCAAACGTCTTCCTAGAGAATCATTTAAATATATAAGATAGGAGCTAGGAGTGACATTCCTCCCATCCCATTAGTAATATGTAAGTATGTGATACTATAACACCTCAGGATACATTAATAAGATGAGAAATTTGATACTGACTTGTAAGAAAATGACGACGAAATGGAAAGTTTGTTGGATATCAATTAGCAGTTGAAAGTGAAGTGAATGATGAAATTCAATTGGCTAGAAAAGGAAAACTGGGAGTGTTGCAAATAAGGAGAAGCATCAATTCAGGGGGAGAAACCCTTTGATGTCAAAAGTTTTAAGTGTATAAAAAATCAAGCATAATCCTAGGGGGAGAAACACCAAAAAGAAAAAAAAGGAAGTTCAAGCATAAGGGGAGAAATATCAAGAGCCATTGTAGTTACTAAGAGAAGTTGAATATAGAGGAAGATTTTTAGTCTCTAAGAGAAGTTGCAAATAGAGGAAGAGTTGTAGACACTAAGAAAAGTTGGAAACAGAAGAAGAGTTTCAGATAAGGAGAAACAAAGGTTCAAAGGTAGCATCCCTTTTGTATTGATGTAAAAGGGGGAGAAGTTTCAGGCATAAGGAGAATTGTAGATAGGGGAAGTTCTATAGTATTATTTCATAGTTGACTAAGGGTTTCCATCAATGACAAATGAAAATATTGTTGTCATTTATGTCAAAGACAGGGGGATCCCACTTATGTAAAATAAAAATATTTGAAAATGAAGTGAATGGTGAAATTCAATTGGCTAGAACAGTAGAAGAGGGAGATTTGCAAAAAAGGAGAAGAATTGGTTCGGGGGGAGTAGCCGTTTGATGTCAAAAAAGTTAAGTTGTAGAAAAAGGGAAGAATAGGCCTAGTGCAAGTAGTCCCAAAAAGAATAAAAAATAAGAATAAGCCTGGGGGGAGCAATCTCAAGAGTAATTGAAATTACAAAGAGAAGTTGCAAATAGAGGAAGAGTTGTAGTAAATAAGAGAAGTTGAAAATAGAGGAAGAGTTGTAGACAATAAGAAAAGTTGCATACATAATATTAGTTATAGATAAGTACAAACACATATTTAGGGGGAGCATTCCTTTTCCATTTATGTCAAAGGAGGAGAAGTTGCAGGCATAAGGATAATTGCAGATATGGGGAGTTCTATAATATTGTTACAAAATTGACTAAGGGTTGCTATCAATGCCAAAGGGGTACATTATTGGAACTATTGTTGTCATTGTTGTCAAATATAAGGGGAGCCTAATTATGTCTAAGATAAAAATTGGAAAATGAATTGAATGGTATAATTCAATTGGCTAGAAAATATAAAGGGGTAGGGTTGCAAATATGGAGAAGCAACAATTTAGGGGGGATAAACCCTTTAATGTCAAAAGAGTTAAGTTGTAGAAAAAATCAAGCATAATCCTGGGGAAAGAAGCCCAAAAAATAAGAAAAAGTAAGTCAATCACAAGGGGAGTAGTCTCAAGGGAAGTTGTAGTTACTTAGAAGTTATATATAGAGGAAGAGTTGCAATCACTAAGAGAAGTTGCAAATAGAGGAAGAGTTTTCGACACTGAGAAGATTTGCAGATAGAAGCAGAGTTACAGATAAAGAGAAACACAGGTTCAAGGGGAGAATCCCTTTGCCATTAATGTCAAAGGGGGATAACTTGTAGGCACAAGGATAATTCCAGATAGGGGGAATTCTACAATATTATTGTAGAATAGACTAAGGGTTTCCATCAATGAAAAATGAAAAGATTGTTGGAAATATTGTTGTCATTGATTTCAAAGGTAGAGGGAGCCTACTCATGTCCAATATAAATATTGGAAACTGAAGTGAATGGTGAAATTCAATTGGATTGAAAAATAAAAGAGGGATATTTTCAAATAAAGAGAAGCATTAGTTCAGGGGGAGTAGCCATTTGATGTTAAAAGAGTTAAGTTGTAGGAAAAAGAGGGCATACGACCAGGGGGAGAAATCCCAAAAAGAATAAAAAGGAATTTCAAGCACATGGATAGGAGTCTCAAAATAATTTGCAATGAATGAGAGAATTTGTGGATAGAGGAACAATTGCAGTCACTAAGTGAAGTTGAAAATAGAGGAAGAGTTGCAGACACTAAGAAAAGTTACAAATAAAATAAGAGTTATAAATAAATAGAAACACATATTCAAGGGGAGCATCCCTTTTCCATTGATATAAAAGGGAGAGAATTTGTAGGCACAAATAAAATTATAGATAGGAAGAGTTATGTAGTATTATTTTATAATTTACTAAGGGTTTACATTAATGACAAAGGGTGATATTTTTGGAAATAATTTTTCCATTGATGTCAAATATAGGGGGAGCTTACTTATTTCCAAGATAAAGATTGGAAAATGAAGTAAATGGTGCAATTAAATTGGCTAGAAAATAAAAATGGGGAGAGTTTCATAGTAAGGAGAAAAATCAGTTCAAGGGGAGCAACCCTTCAATGTCAAAGTGGTTATAGTTGTAAACAAAAGGAAGCATAATCTTAGGGAGGAGCATTCCAAAAATGAAGAAAAAGGAAGTTCAAGCACATGGGGAGCAGTCTCAAGAACATTTACTAAGAGAAGTTTCACATAGAAGAAGACTTGCAATCATTAAGAGAAGTTGAAAATGGAGGAATAGTTGTAGATAGTAAGAAAATTTGTACACAAAAGAAGAGTTACAAATAAGATAAAAACAGGTTCATGGGGAGCAACCCTTTTCCATCAATATCAAAGGAGGAGAAGTTGTAGGCACAAGGATAATTGCATATATGGGGAGTTATATAGTATTATTGAATAATTAACTAAGGGTTTCCATCAATGACAAAGGGGGATATTATTGGAAATTTTGTTGTCATTGATTTCAATGACAGGGGGAGCCTACTTATGTCCAAGATAAAGATTGGAAAATGAAGATTATTGGAAATATTGTTTTTGGAATTTCGATGCCCATTTTGACACTCGATATTTGAATGCATTTTTACTCAAAGCTCAAATTTGGAACATCGGATATATGGTTGGAATACTTATTTCGATACCTTTCCAACGACATTTGGCACTCCCTCTAAGATTTAACTTCTAGTGGTTAGAAAAAATTTGAAGGAACCAGATTTGATTCCAATTTTTGGATTCATGATTATGTTTAGAGGGGGGTGGGATGAATCAATATAATTACACTTTTTATTTATTTAAATCTAGTCAAACATCATAACACATCAATCTTATAAACTAAACAAGTAATACTGGATATATATGGAGACACTTATGGGAGAAAACCACAAAAAATATTTATGTGAAATATATTGTAGGCACCAAACTACTATTACATAAATTAGTAGGTACCAGCCTACAGGAGATACCAATCCTCTTTGTTTCTTTGTAGGCACCAAAATACATGAGACACTAGTCCCCTCTGTTGCTTTGTAGGCACCAGCCTACAAGAGACACTAATCGTCTCTGCTGCTTTGTAGGCACTAATATAATAATTTTTCATGCTTCTTCACAATGTCTATTATCTACTTATGCTTTCATGAAGTATTATTGCTGCTTCTGCCTTCATTAGGTCTCTTATATTCTCTTCCCTTTACTAGGTCTAATTACTACTTCTTCCTTCACCAGGTCTACTTCTCCCAAAATTTGTTGCTTTTGGCTTCTTCATAAGAACAAACTTGCCCAAAGTGGCATGTGTTCAATTTTTGGAATCTAGTATTGAAATTTATACCACATATACCTTGATATATCTTCTCCATCTCCTCCATATTTCATAGTTTGAAACATCTGAGAAAGAAATATATAGTAGAAATAATAAGCTAACATGTTTGAAACATGTTTCAAGAGCATTTGAGAACACTAACTTTTTCAAATCATATATTTGAAGTTATAACAAAAAAATGCCTAAAATTTATTTCTACCACATGTACCTTGAGATCTCTCCTTTGTCTCCTCTTCATAGTCTAAAATGTCATGAAAAATGTTATAGCGAAAATACCAAGTTGACTTGTTTGAAACAAATTCAAAAGCATTAAGAAAGCCTAACTTCTTCACACCATATCTACAGAATGATAACAAACCAAGGTGTGAAATTTGTACCATAAGTAACTTGATATCTCTCCTCTATCTCCTCCAAATTTTAAATTTTGAAACATCATAGAAACAAAGTTGTAGTGAAAATACCAAGCTGACCTATGTGAAGCAAAATTCAGGAGAATTCAAGAGGACTAACTTCCTTAGACCATATATCCAAAATTATAGAGAACCAATGTATGAAATTTTAACCATAGGTACATGAAGATATCTTATTGGTATTCTCAGATTTTCACATTCTGAAACATCCTAAACAAAATTTATAGTGAAAATTCCAAGTTTCCTTGTTTGATGAGCATTCTGGAAGCCTAAATTCCTTAGACAATGTCTCCAAAATTATAGTGAATCAAGTTTTGAAATTTGAACCACAAGTATTGAATATATTCTATATGTATCCTCCAAGTTTCATGCCATGAAACAAGCCAAAAGAAAATTTATAAAAAAAAATCCAAGATGACTCGTTCACCCCATAAATCACATTTGTGATTCCAGATTTAGACTTCAAGAATCACTCCGAAAATTATTCCTTAGCTCCTCTTGCAACCTTAAATCTCTTCTTGCTTGGATAATATTCAAGTGAAATCATATACCCTTTATTTATAATGTTTGTACATTCACTTATGGGGTGAAGACAGAAAAAAGGTGAGATGGAGAAGTGAATATAGGTAAGGAATTGATCTTCATGAATTTAGGGAACATGTTTGGAAGAATACAAGAGATGATGGCTTGAATTTAGGATAGGGTTTCATCCACTCAAAAGTTTAAATATAGAGGAGATTCCAAATATTTAATAACAAAATCAATGAAATTTTCTAGAGTTGAAGATTACACACCTCAATAAACTTCTACGTTTATCACATAATTAATGGATCATTTCGAGCTAGATCTTCAAACCCAATATTAATTAGCAATGCAGTTACCTCAATGGTTAAAATGCCTTATGGTTGCAAAAATTCTCACCATATCACTATCGAATCTCTTAAGATTATGAACACTACATAGATACAAAGAATAACCAGAATACATATTTGGTTTTCGTTTGGCATCATTTATTTATTTTTTAAATAACTTGAGTTTTGATAATATTATTTTCATAGTTCAGTTTTATTTTTGGTCTAGTTATGTTATTTAGGTGTATTTTAGTTTAGTTCTAATTTTGTATTTAATTTAATTTTATTCAATTATGTATATATATTTTGTTTAGGTTCATTTAGTTTATGAACTTTTGTTTTAAGTTATAATTTGTTCAATTATTGTTTTAGTTTCAGATTTATTTTGATTTCTTCTATTTAATATAGTTATATCTATTTCTATTTTGGCTTTATTTATAATATTTTAATTGTTGGTTAGTTTTTATTTATTTTATCACTTAATTTGAAATATTAGATTTAATAGGTTTTGGTAATAAAATTTTGGATGGGCTTTTGTAGAGTTTTTGGAGATTCAAGCTCATGGAGAATAGAGGATTTGGAGCATGAAATAAAGGATGCCAAACAAATTCAAATGGATTATAAAAAGACCATGAGTAAACATGAGAAAGGGTTCCATATTTAAAACCTTGGGGGAAATTCTATAAAAAAATAGGGCTTTTTACACTACTTTAGGGGGCAAAATTTTGTAGAGAATTAAGTATTCTTTGGACCAGATTTAGGGAGACTTAAAGAGATGTATTTCAACTCTGACAATTTCATGCTATCATGAAATTTTCTAAGAACATTTGTGCTCAAAAAGTTTTGATTAGATCTACAATTTTTGTACTCTTTTGTTAGATATAGAGGCTGATTTATGACCTACATTTAATTAAAATTTGATGCAATTATTGATCAAGATAAGTATGCAGTTTTTGGGTTTTGCACTATTGTAAATTCATTTAATTGTACGCTTGTTTAAATAATTTGAGAGCTATCTTTTAATTATGGATCTAATTTCTATCAAATTGAATAATGAATTCAAATATATATGCTTGTTGTCGTTGCTAACTATTTAGCAGATTGATAACAAGTGCATCTTTGTTTTAAATCATGATTGTTTTATGAGAACTATTTCCTTAATGCAATCATGTCACTGATTTTAAATTCATTTCATTTGAATTTGGATATGTGTGCAATGCATATCTAATAACTATTTATCAGATGGTTATATATGAACATTTGTGTGAGTAAGTGGCAGGTCCTGGAACTATTTCCTTGGTCTGTTAGCTTCTCTTTTTATTCCAAATTCAAGATGCTCCAAATTTCACTTTACCTTGCTCTTGATTGAGAGGTGGAGTAATCCTTCTTTTAATCGAGATAAATTTAGGATTTATTTTCTGTTGCCTACATCCTAAAATAGATTTTTTTATAGAATAAATTCATTCAATTTTAGAAGTATTCTTACGCAGGAGAAAATTCTAGTGTAGCTTCACTCAACCATTATTTCATCTTAAGGGTTAATTTCTTGCGAGAGCTTTGGAAGAGGGTATATATGATATTTCTCTTTTTCTTTTGATAAGCAATTAGAGACATCATAAGTCAACAAGAAGGGAGAGGGGGTAAATGGACCTAATAGAACTAGTTAGAACCACCAATCCAAACAGAAGAGAGAATGATTTGGAGCTCTAACCGGGTGGTGTCCCTAAATGTTGATGAGGTCATTTTTGGCCATCAATATGTATCTATCTAAATAGTAGAAAGTTGTGGGTACAAAATAATTACTTTCATTATGTGGAGAAGGAACTGGATGGAGGACACATGATCCGTAGGGTTGAAGATACTTAAAGGATAAAGTGGCCCCAAGTTGGCCACACAAGACAATCTTATATGTAGTATTCCTTCTCTTTCAGACATGACAACAAAAGACATTGTGATTAAAATACCTTGCGATAACAAGAAAAACTCGACACAATCGAGTAAGTTAAATCCATCTTCATCTTTGTTAAAAATCCACTCTTTTGAAAATTTTATTTTTGGGTAATGGAGATTAGAAGTAGAAAGAAAAGGTGAAGAAACTCATTTTTTTTCCTTCCTTGTTTTTCTAGGATTGAAACCCATAACCCCCTTCCCTTTGTACTTATTATCAATATAGGTAATATGTTCATATAAGAAATCCTTATTTGAGCTTTGCTAAATAGATATTAGAACCCACTATAATGGAGGTATATGGTGACCTATATTCCATGGAGACCTTCAAATATAACCTTATTTGAAGAAGTAAAGGCCCTATAGGTTTGCTAGGGAAGATAAAAGTTTGGTTGGGGATTTTAGATGAAGAAGAGTAGAGATCCACACACAAAGGAAGAAAATCATATATGTCATTAGCCCCAAAACAAGAAATTTCCAGACTAAAATGCGGGAAACAAATATATTTGATTGGGGCTGTTAGAGAAAATAATCCTATTGTGGTTCAAAAATGTTTTATATCACCTTATTTTTCCAAGGTTTGGCTCACACCTCCAAAAAATGGCCCTAAAATGTTTCGTGGAGATAACAAATCCTTTTGGTGTTTTTTTTGCAATAAGTTATGATTAATGGGGAGAATATCACTTGGGAGGTTGGTGTGGGTACCATCGATAAAGGAAAAAATATAGTTTTCCTTACTAATCATGGTCGTCCTCCAAATAAGTATCGGGACACCACTATTCTCTCTAGATGCGAGTGAGAAATGCATTACCTTTTGAATGTTTATGGACTGGTGGAATACAGGTGTGACAAGATTTTTCCAAATATATTGATTTGAAATGAAGCTTGGATGTGTCAAGAGGGGGATTTAATTTTATCTTAGGGAGCTTTAGAAGTATGGGTACTAGTTGTATAAGTAGACTTTTTATCAAGATACTTTCTAAAAATTGGTGGAAGCAAGCATTTGTGATATTGCACTTCGCTAGGCTTTTCTAAGCTTGGAGGAACTGAAGAGAGCATGTGAGGATCACATTGAAAAAAAGATATAATTGGTTTTTGATTTGAAGCATTTCCTTAAAGAAGACATTATATGTTCATTAGTGTGTCACCACCTAGTGGGGTTTTTGTCCCATAAACCCGCAAGCTAGTAAATTACCTTTAGCCCAAAGTATAAACTAACTAGTCTCCTTTTAGATTAAGCCCTAGATTGGTTAAAGCAACAAGAATTTGGAAATAATATAAGAAAGGTATGGGAACCATTTGATGGATAATTAAGAGAATACACATACATAATTCTTGGAAAATTTGAAAGAAGAAAAATAGTAGCAATTCTAATGGATAAATTAAAAATAACATAGACACAAAAGAGTTTCGAGGGGAAGTGGATGTATGAGTCTTCGTATAAGTTTATGGCAATGGAGGGTTTGGATATTTTTATGAGGATCAAAAAGAAAGCATACAATACTTGAGGAAAAAAAGAGATATATTATTTGAAAAAAAGGGATAATAATGGTGACTAAAAACTAGAGCTTATGGCTCCAAGCTAATTGTGATGAAGTATTCAGCATTTTCATATTTGATATTTGAAGAAAGCATATAAATTTTGTTTGGAAAATAGAGAATTAAAATGGAACATGGGAAAAAAATTTCAAGGATATGGAGGTAGGATTCAACTATTTCACATCTTTTTCAAGGAGCATTCTTGTGCCACTATAATGGAGATTTTATGATTGAAGCCGATAAAGTAGAGAAATTCCACCTAGAAAGCAGGGGAGATTACCACTCAATCAGGCCCCACTTATACCCCTATTCGTTCTGGTGTGGCAACAATTGTAGAACCTCCAACATCGTTCTTACGTGGAAACCCTTTTCTTTCATCACTTATCTTCCTTCCTCTTCCACCAATTCATGACCTCGATCAATTATAATTGAAATATTCCATACCCGAGAGAAAGCATTTAATGATATCTACTTTATATGTATGACGTTTCTTGTTATATTTCGACTGAATTTTATATAACTAGCTGCTAATGTGTGTAGTTCTACAACTAACTAGTGCTTTGCTAGTCAGCTCACCGTTATGGTTTCGGCTATGTTTCGTAAAGCAGAATAAAGGAATGGGTCTATATGGGTATTCTTCATGAATGATCCACACATGGATCATATCCCATCCACCTGCTCGAATTTGAAAAGAAAGCGTGCCTATTTTCGTGGTCAAAGGTCAAATCAAGGAGTGAGATCGGTGAGTGGAGATACTCCTTGATTTTCTCCTGACTTTTAGAAAATTGAGAGACACTACACTAAGATTTTTTTGTTGTTCATGCTATAAATATAGTTCTTAATATGTGAATTTGCAGTAGAAACACCTCAAGATAGTTGAATTCAAAGAGTCTTGTTTTAAATACTGTCATTTTCGAATCCTGGTAGATGGCCCTACTTTTTTATAATACAATGTATGCGCTCTTTGAAACTCTGTTTTGTTAATAAAGAAGACTAGTTCGAGCCTTTGATGCACACATAGTCAATTATATATTCAACTCCATTCTCGCTAGTAGGAGGCCCCTGTATTTCGAAAGCGAGGTTTTGTTAGTTGTTTTAGTTTGAATTTCTTTATTTTCAGCTTCTTGTCTGTAAATTATCATTTATGTTCTTGCCAGTTTCCTATGAGTTAATTCACATTGCTTTCACTAGATTAATTTCACGTCACATTCATAGTTTAAATTGTTTACTTATTTGTATATTAATTTTATGAATGCTTTCTTAGATTAAAATTTCCAATTAGATGTGTAATCATCGTGTTGCTAAGGACATCATACGTAAGGTGGTTTTGCCATTTTCCAATTTTTGACCGTATCCGAGTATTCGATTCACACATCAACGTGGTTTTATGCCTTTTATTCGCTTTTCAATTTTAATTCAGCACTATCATTTTCAATTCTTAAAAAGGAGTTTATGACTTTCAATCCCACGGAATAGAATTAGATCAAGTTATGCTTCTCGTTTTTCATAAGCATCAAAAGCCTTCAAATAGATGAGATAGAATTGATTTCATCTTGTGATTTGAATGCAATTAGATCTAGAATGATGCTTGTTTTTTTAATTGAGTTATATGTTTTTCATGAGACATTTTCTGGCCTACTAACAATATTCAAAAGTTTGATTTATTTTTTATGCAATTTAGTTAGTTAATAAGAACATTTCCTTTTCTTCCTTCTTCTTTAGATCTCATATTCAGCTAGTTGTAATTTAATTTCTTTCTTTTAAACACATAATATCTTTTTCTTAATTATTTAATTAGTTTAGTTTTCATCATTTTTTTTAATACTCATTAGCATTAAGAGATTTCACTTTAGACATAATATAACGAAAAATCCTCAAAAAACATAAACATACACATGAAGTAAGAGAACAAGGTTACCTGAAGCACATATATACGTGCACCTCTAATTCATCAAATTACTAACCTCGAGTTGACATAGTCTGATGATAGCATATTTAGGGCATCTAAATTGATTTAAATATTTTTGTGTCAGCTGCCATGGAAAGTGAAATTAGGAAGACTTATTTCATACAACATAATTATTATATAAAAAATAAAAATATAAAAAATGATATGCGTAAGAGAAAGAGATTATAGGGTAGATTCATAGCTAGAGCTAGAAGTTTGATTCCTACAACTCCACTCACCCCACCAAGCACCATGTAGTGCCACACCATCATCTCGAAACTCACTATCCCAATTTTTTCACCCTCAGAGACACAGACTGGGCACGGGTCTTAAGGGCCCTCGAATCCATATCTCAGAGATTCTCAAATTTCATCTAATGAGGAAGTCTTTGAAGAATAATATTCTGAGATCTCCAATGATATGAGTAACCTTTTTTCACTCTCACAGATAAATATATTCTAGCTCAATAATAGAAATCCCTAGTGAGGAAGAAGAAGAAGGAAACTTTCTTTAATATGACATTTATAGAAGAACCAAAGGAAGACAAATTTGAAATCTATAGTTAGAACACTTATATTAGATCGTAGAAATCTACAATGGTGAGACAGAAGACCACTTGGAGAAATTCTAAATGGAGAAGCGCACGAGGAGGAGGAGGAAGAGGTAGAGGAGGGAGGAGGAGGAAGAGTAGAGGATGAGGTGGAGGAAGAGTTTCGAAGGTAGAGGCGGAGGGAGATCCTAACTCTTGGATTTCCTATAGTTGATGAGGATATACAATGTTATAATGAAAAATATTTCACCTTCTATCCTTCCCAACTTCCATGTGGATTAAGAAATTAAGATCCCGAAGAACATTTTTATTCGAGTTCGAAGTCTTATGTAGATCTTATGATCTACTTACAAGACTTTAAAAGAAATTATGCTATTTCTCGCTAACATTTAAGGGAGCAACACTAAAATGGTTCATGGGTTTAATAACACTGACCTATTAGGACATGGGATGAGATGAAAAGTGCAATTTTTCAAACCTATACTCAATTATTGCACACCTATTAATAGGGAAAAGGGATGAAGTGTTAAAATGATGCTAGAGAGGATGAAAAATTAGAAGATTTGATTGAGAGATTTAACTATAATATCAAGGGAGCTAAGATGAACATCTAGATCAAGATGCTTTCTCAAAATTTCTTCTTACTAAAATCCATTTCAGAGATGAATGGATAGATATACTTAACATGATGGGGAAAAGGAGATATCACTCAGATTACCATTAGCTATTGAAATTACAGAATTATGCATTCATCTCTCTAAGAGGAAAATAAAATTGAAAATACAAGAGATTCTAATCTCTATGCTAGTAAATATAAATACCAACTCGAACAGGTAAGTAGGGCTAAGAAATTGGAAATATGCTTGATGAATTTAAGGCATATATCTTAGGGAGTCTCAGTCAGAACAAATGACCACTCCAAAGTATAGAACAAACATGTAAATTTGAAACCGATGCCTTAACTATTTTCCGTCTCTTAAAATGTAGAAAGAAACATGCTTTGAGGAGAGTGTCCTCTTGATTATATGTAAAATTTATAGGATTTATGTTATTTGTTCGTAAAGAAATCGCTGAAACATTTTTTTCCTTACTATACTAGGTCTTAAGGTTGTCTTTCAAGAAGAAGAAGCAACTCCATATTCGATATATCTCTTTTGTTTTGTCTCTAGAAGACCATGGCATAGGGCCATAACTCAAGGTTTTTAATGTAATCCGTATGTATAATCAAATCCCTCACCAAACAATTGGAACTCATCATAGCAACAACCTTGAGTCTCACCTCAAACTTGGATATCAGCACAGGGATGCACATACTTATGGTAGATACTTCCCAGGTATTACAGGTGTCCACACAATCCTATCCCAAATCATCCTCCCCAACATTGTCTTTCACAACAAAATTAACCATCAAATCGAAAATCGTGAATCCACAACTATCATTACCATCATCCTCAAAGAACAAATCAACTACACTCATTTGCACCATTACCAAATCGAAACAACAAAATGCTCAATACCTATAACATAGAAGTGAAAAAACTTCCACCTATGATTCACCGCTAGATCTCTAACAATGTCCAAATTAGATCTACGGTATAATATGAAAGAAAGAAGGAAAAGCCTTCTATTGTTATTCAAGAAAATATGATTTTGATGAAGAAATTTTCTGATAAATAAAAATAAAAATTTGTAAAGAAGGGACATCTCTTCAGCAAGAATCCAAAATTCTCGAAAATGAAAAACAAAAAATATCTAGTAAACTCAACCCCTATAATTAAGCAACCCTTTAATATATGTTTCTAACCCTCCTTTCCTCGAAATATCACAAATCGATAGAGGTATAGAAACAAATTTTGCTGTGCTCAATTATGATTTTCTAAATGAATTGAAAAATGTTTGCTATCAAAATTCCTTTGCTATAGACCATTAAATAGATTCATATTCTAGCCAAAACAATAAGATAGTTGAGTACGAAAAACCAGTGAAAAGAAGAATAAAAGACATAAAATGAATTCAATTAGTAGAGAAAAATTATTGACATTATGATGGGAAAAATAGCCATACACAAATATTTGGACCATGAGGCCAAGAAAATCACATTGAATAACATTCATATATCCAAACACATTAATTGACTTAGGAGCAAATGTATCAACATCATGAGAAACGGACTCATGAATAGCTTGAGCTTCTCAAACCTTTCAATATACACCAACATTATTGTAGTTAGTAGATAGAGTCAATAATCAAGCCGTACGTGGTGTACTAGAAGGTATATATGTGTCCTTAGATTCTTGGGATTATCAAGTTGAATCATAGGATCCTAACTCCCAAGAAAAACCTAGGGGGGACATCCACTCCATTTTAAGGAGGCCTTGGTTAGCTACAATCTGGATAGCTTTTCATTAGTCGTATATCTGAGTGATATGTTTATTTCTATGATGGAAAATCAACAAAAGAAATTCACTCTATATCCTCCAAGCAAACAATCACATAAATAGGAGGTGAAGATGGATGACAGATCGAGTGATAATGAAATTCAACCTCTCCTTTTGCTATTTCTGCATATTAGTGAAGAAAGTCAAAACTTAAACATTCAATAGAAAACTTTGAAACATCATCACATTCGAAGATGATTATAATTTTCAAGAACAATGAAATAAGTTGAATATTTATCATCTAGACATATGTATTTATATTCTATGGAAGAATTTGGTAATTCTACGATTTGAAATTTTTCCAAAAAATCTTTAAACATAAACAAAAAGTTGAAAAATTCCAACAAGAAGAGTTAATCAAAACATTACAAAAACATTCTTCTGCATATATGCATGGGAGTACTGCATCGACATCAAAAGGGAGTCGTCATTTGAGACTTTATACATCATATTCATAGCATTGAGAAAACTCTTTCATTAAGTCATCAAATTTTTTTGATGATGTTTACCCGAATGTATTTTTTAGAGACATCACATTTCAGGGAGATGGAATTAAAGTAGACTCATCTAACGTGAATTCATCCAAATTATCAATTCCAAGTCTGTCAAAAAAGATGTTAGAATTTTTACAGGATTTATAGATACTATAGAATATTTATAGAAAAAATTCACTAAAATAGCATCCCCACTCTTCAAACTGCTACCAAAGATTGTGAATTCGGGCTGGAATCGTGATTGGCTCAAATTGGGAATTGAAACTGTAAAAAGCAAAATGTTTTTGAAGGCGCTTCGCATCTTAAGAGGTCCAAATTGGAAAATCACCTTTTCACATTTCAACAAATTCTTGGACATACGCCTCCTGGAGCTGCGCACCCAGAGAAAAAATATTTGATTCCATATGCACATCTATTACACAAATAAAAATTTGAATCATACTTGAGTTAAATTATACTATAATCCAAAAAGAATTTCTAGCCGTTGTCAAATGCTATCAGACAAATTTAGAGAGCTACATCACCGGATATGAAACCTTTATTCACACATATCATTTTTTAATTAGGTACTTAATGAATAAATCTATCACTAATAGTAGAATCACAATATGGTTATTACTCCTATGAGAATTTAACATCACCATTCTAGACCGCTCTTAGAAACAAACACAGACAGTTTGATTTCTTGTCTAGAATTCAAAACAACAATAATGATACTCCAAAGTAGAGGATAATTTTTCCGATGAATATCTCTTTTGGAAAACAACTACTAAATCCATATGGTTTTCAGATATTGCTAGCTATTTAGCTACAAGAAAATTACGGCAAACTGATACTAGATTCCCTAGAGGATAAAATAAGAATCATTCAAACAAGTGCATTAGTACTCATGGATTAATGATGAAATATATAAAACAAAGTCCAAATCTCATCATCTTAAGGTGTGTTCGAGAAGATGAAATACGCTCAGAATCTGCAAGGCATGCCACGATGAACCATTTGTGGAGGACACTTGTGCTGATAAGAGGGACCGGCCTTTAAGTAAAATCCTCTCATTTAAGATATTATTGGCCATCCATATTTAAAGATGCTAATGAGTATGTCAAAAGGTGTGACAGTCGAAATGTCAAAGAATAGGGAAAAATTGTTCCTCTGAGGTATGAAAATGCCCCTTACATCCTCAACTACTCATCAAACCATTTGAAAAAATGGGCTATGGATTTTGTTGGACCAATTAATCCACACATCAAGACAAAAAGAGGTACATTTTGGTTTGCACTAATTATGTCACTAAATGGGTAGAGGCTAAATCACTTTCTAATGCTACTTGAAAGATTTTGTAGTTTCATTTCTCTTTAAGGATATTTTCACTCATGTTTTGGTGTCCTAAGGGGAAATTGTGACATGATCAGAATCTCAGAGCTACATCAAAGTTAATGCAAAATATTTTTGGATGAATACAAGGTTAAACACATAAAATCCACTCCTTATCATCCACAATAAAATGGTCAAGTGGAGTCCACCAATAAAGTGATCGAAGCAATCCTCACAAATATTGTATTATACACAGAGGGGGATGGGCGAGATAGGTTTCCTAAAAGCCTTATGGGCCTACTGGAAGACTACATGGAGAAATACAAAAAGACATACTCCCAATGAACTTGTTTTACGGGAAACAAAGTGATACTTCTATATAATTTCGTATCAAAACTTCAAGACTCTGAGCGTACTAGGACTTACTTTACTCAGAAGCCCAAAAGCTTGACGTAATGGAGCAACAACTTAATGAGACTTGATGAGATCACGAAAGATGCAAGCTCAAAGAACCGACTTTAATCCAACAACAAAGGTCCAGATGGCATGATAAGTACATAAAAGAAATAAAATTTCAATCGAGAGGGTTGGGCAATTTTTTGTTTGACTCAAAGTTCAAAGACTTTCAAGGAAAATTTAAGACCCAATAGGCTTGGGCCTTATGAGATCGAAAAAATTCTTTGAAAATGCTGAGGCAATCGAGATAAAGGAAAATTTATGAAGAAAATGTACTTCTTCTTGTGAATGGACATCAATTAAAAGTCTATCATAAGACAATTACAAGAGGAGGAATTTATCAGAGGCTTTTCAAGAAAAATAGTCGATATGAATTTGGCGAAGAAGAATCTCTCTTTGTCCCTAGCTTAGTCTTCTTCTTATTTTTTCATATATATATATATATATATATATATATATATATATATATATATATATATATATATATATATATATATATATATGTATATATATTTAAAAAATAATAATAATTGTATAAGTATGAAAACCAATTTATGATTGGGTATCTTTATCTGCGTAAAAAATATAAGATGAAAATCGCGATCTCTAACATCTTATATTTTACCCCATTCTAAAATCCTCAAATTCCATGTTCCCTTTCTTTATACTGAAGGAATAAAGGAAGTAGCTGCCGATAATTGCTACTCATTACGAAACTCTTAGGATATTCTCAGCGCTAACATCACATTAACGCACTTCGTTATATTTTTTTATAGCTCATCGAAAGCAAACATATTGAACAAGAAAGGGACTACTATTGAAGATCATGTTGAAAGGATACCTGAAGAATCAATACAAAAGAAAAAAAACAACAAAGGTTAGTTCCAAAGGTATGTTATGCAAATTTGTTTAAATAATAAGACCAAAAATATTAGCATATACAATGTAGGTGATCATATCTTGCTCACTACATATGTCATCATTAGATTTGATTCAAAATCACATCAAAAATTCACAATCCAACCATAGAATCAGTATAATATCTCATAATAATTCATAATTGTTTTACTCCTATTAATGATTAACTCTACAGTCGTCCTACTCACGTAACTCCCCTCATCCACGTTCCTTTAAAACCTCACCCGAGATGACTTTATTTGCTATCTGTACTTTCTCTACAAACTCTCAATATCCTTAACCACTGATCGCGCAAGCTCAATTCATTCTGGATCAAAGAGAAGAATAGTTATGTAAGGAAAACTCCCTCACGACATTAAAATGGGTCTTATTGTGAGAACTAAACATCGTGGGAGATAAATTGCATGGAGGGTTAGTCTCATTTGTGTAAAGGAAATGCTACAAAAAGTACAATGCCTCTATTTTTATAGGAGAAATTTCACGATTCCATCAGGAGGTTACCGTAAGTATTTTGCAAGATCCTTTGACGAGACGAGAGGTTTAGATTGAGAGATATAAATTATCAGTGTGATGAAGCCTTTGTGGAGAAGCTACAAAAGCTCCCAGAGTTGGAAAGAGATGGTTTTAAAAACAAGGAAAATGCACAAGAAGAATGGGAATGTTTATAAAAAGAATCCGGTGTATGATACTTCAAATGCCACAAGAAAATAATTCTCGAGTTTAGCACTAAAAAATAAATGGAGAAGTATGCTCTTAATTTTGAAAAAAATTATTACTTGTGAGGGAGATATTTGTTTCGCATGTTTCTTTATCAAGTGCCTAGTTATTGATGAAATTTTCTTGAGGGTGGAGAAGTAAAACCTCCCTTACTTCTTGTTGAAAATTCTTAAAGAGAATGTCAACAAATGTCTAAAAAGAGTCCAATTCATAGATAATATGATGCACCATCATGGAATTGTAAAAATAATTCTTGATTCCACTTTAAAAAGTGTAGGAGACTCTGGGAAGAAGTTCCTAACAAGAAATCACATCCCCAAGATGAACCGCGTGCAACTCTATTAGGATGAAAAAAACTAGAAGAAGTAGATGAGGAAAGATTGATGTATGCATTGAGAAGGAATCCTCACCCTGAACCTCAACAGGGCAAGAGGAAGAGCTCACCATTGCAGAGCTAATGAAGAATAAGAGACAAAAGCAAAGTAGAGAGAGGCAATGTAGAGAAAAAGAGAAAGTTTTTAGAAGACCTAAACCCTAGAAAACCAAAGCGAGAATCTCTAGACTCTATGAAGCTCCTTTGAAGAAAACACCATTTTCATGAGAAGTGGAATTTGTCAATTTAGATGAGGAACCCCAAGTACCTTCAACTGCCACTATCTCTCACTCGCAACGCATCTTTGCACACATTCTCGTTACATAGTCCAAGTAGGGAAATCTCCTGAAATTGATCCAACAGCAATGATATATAGTGACTATATTGAGATCATTGGAGAAGAAACATGTAGAAGCAAATCCAGAAGTATAGAGGAGCAACTCAGTCAGTCAAAAGAACCTTTGGGTAAAGCACCATCAAGCAAGAAATTTATGAACCTGGGAGATATTGAACAAGCATCTTAAACAAGAGATTGAAACTTTGAAAGAACATAATCTAGCTGAGAAGGTCATTAGTGATAACACCATCCTACATTTGGGGCTATGATATAAGAAGAATAAAAAAGTCTGAAGAGGAGAAAAGAATAACTCTCTGAACAAGAGAGTCATCGACTACCAAGTACAAATTCCTTATATGAGAAAACCTAGAATGGCGAGCCTTTAACTGCAAAGAAAGGGAAGAAAATAAAGTCTGGATGTATTAGTAGGGGTATTAAAACAAATGAAATAGGAGGTGGAAGCTCACATTTTTTGGAAATTGCAGGAGGACATGCAATTGTTTTCTTAGTGGAGGTATGTTGAACCTCAAAACTGTTTCTTATTTTGACACCCTTTTCATCATATCTTCCTTCCTTTTCCACAAATTAATGACTCAATCAATGATAATTGACATATTCCATACGCGTAGAAAGAATTTGATGATCTCTACTTTATATTATGATTTTTTCTTGTTATTTGAATGAATTTTTGTAACTAGCTACACATGATGTGCTGCAGCTACGCAGCTAATCGTCATTTCATAACTACCGTTATGGTTCGATCAGATTTAGAGAAGAGAATAAAGGAATGGGTCACATGGGTATCTCAGCAGAATGATCCACTCATGGATCATATCCCAGTCCACCCTATTTTGAATTCAAAAATAAAACGTGCACTATGTTCGTGGTCAAAGGTTGGTTAAAGGAGCAAGATCAACATAGCGAGATACTCGATTTTCTCACATGCAAATTGAGAGATAACCACTAAGAATTTGCTTTTGTTTATGCTTCTAAAATATGAGTTCTAATCATTATCTCTGTAAGTAGAAACGCCCCATACGCTGAATTCAAAACTGTGTTTTAAATACCGGTTGTTTTGAAACTCGGGACAACTACGATTTTTTATCATACAAAGTGTATGCCTCTTTGGAAACTTTGTTTTTTGATAATAAGAAGACCAGCTTCGAAGCCTTTTATGCACACGTAGTCTATTATATTTTCAACTCATTCTCATTGCAGGGCCCTCCCGCACGAAAAGGAGAGGCTCTTGTTAGTTGTTTTAGCGTTTGAATTTTGTTATTTCATTCACTCGTAAATTATCATTTACTATGTTCTTTTCAATTTCATAGTTAAATTCACATTTCTTTCTATAGATTAATTTCCTATAAATTCATAGTTTAAATTGTTTCATGCTTTGTAGATTAATAATTTTAGGAATGCTTTCTTAGATTAAATTTCCAATTAGTTGTGTAATCTTGTACTCGTTAAGGACATCACAAGAAGGTGGTTTTTCCATTTTCTAATTGGACCCGAGATCCGAATATTTGGTCATACGAAGTCATAGTTTCATGCTTTGTATTTTCTTTTCAATTTTAATTCAACACTATTAATTCAATTTCTTAGAGATGCCAAGATTTAAGTGCTTTTCAATCCTTGGAATAGAATTAGTATCAAGTTATGCTACTGTTTTTCATAAGATTAGAAGCCTTCAATAGATGAGATAGGAATTGATTTCATCTTTTCATTTGAATGCAATTAGATATCTAGAATGATGCTTTATTTTTAATTAGTTAGATGTTTTTCATAGACTTTTTTCCTAGGCTCTACTAACACCATTCAAAGTTTTATTTATTTTTATGCAATTTATATTAGTTAATAAACATTTCATTTTCTTCCTTCTTTTAGATCTCATATTCGCTTTGTAATTTAATTTCCTTTTCTTTTTAAAAACAACATTTCCTTTTTCCTTTCCTTCTTTAATTATTCTAGTTTTTCATCATGTTTTTTTACTACTCATTAGCATTAAGAGATTTCACTTCTTAGACATAAGATAACAAAAATCCCCCAAAAACAACATAAACATACACAACGAAGTAAGAGAACAAGGTTACCTAAGCACATATAGTGCCACTCACTCCCTTCAAATTACTAACCTTGGTCGATAATTCATGATAGAAATTTGAGACATCAAATTGACTAAACAATACTCCACAGTATATAGGCCTAATTTCTTATATTAAACTAACCTTAGAAAATGATTAAAACTAATAAAAAAGAGAAAAATATATGACCTAACATTAATTTAATATAATTATTCTAAATATTTACAAGTAATAATTACTAATTATAAAAAAGCTGCATCTGATTTTAGGAAATCTTTCGCTTAACTAATAGTAGGGAGTGGGGGAAAAATTTTCTAGATGCTCAGCTTATAAGATAACTATAATTGTTTGTGCTGGTAATTTTATCGACCGAAATGTGGGCTCACTTAGCTACTGAAGAATGATAAGCTCCGTTGAGAAGAGCTTAATAATTATATTTGTTTTTGATATTTTGTGTTTTTACTTGCGTGCAAAATTACTTCTACTTTAGTTTGTAGAAAAATAAAATTATTTTCCTTTTAAAAAAATTAATGAAAGTATTAATGCTAACAAGGTGAATATCATATCCAAAAACAAGAAATTTAGAACCAGGGATAAAGGATTAAACAATTGTGAAAATCATGATGCATATTTTTTAAAGAAATAAATAAGCATTCTAATTCTCAATGAAAAGTAGATAATTTGACAATCATGAATGCGTGGAGTTGGAAAAAAATAGAATGTATATAATGCAAAGTATATTGCATAACTTGTCCAAACAAATAAAATGAGATTTCTCAAAGAACTTCTAGGTCTTCTCATTATCTGCTAACTTTTGATCAAGAAATACTCAGTCTTGATTGAGGTATAAGTGTCTGTTTCAAATCCGCTTCTCCAAATGAAGAGAGTTGTATAAATAACAATAAATAAAATATATTTTCATATATTTCTAAAAACAAGAAAATATTTTTACCTTAAAAATAATATTTTTCTTGCACATTAAGTGAAACTTAATTTCTTGTTGTCTTCTTTCATCACCGATTTTCTTTTGTGATCTACTACTAGTATTCTTCCATTTGCAGCTCCGAGCTTGTCCTAAATCCTCCCTATCTATCGAGAGGATTTTCCTTCTTGTCCTTCTTTCTTGAAATATTATGCTTATTTATTACTAAAATATATGATATTTGTGTAGGCTGTATAGGATTATTTTTTTTTATACCAATTTGACATTGACCAATTCTTCTCCAAATAGATTCCTTTTTCCCTTCTATATTTATAGGAAAAGTTCGAAATCTATTTCAAGCATTCATATGGCATTTGGAAATGATTTGGAATTCTAGATTATTATTAACTATACTTTCATGCTAAGACACAAAAAAATATAGATGCAATACAAAAAATCATTTCATTAATATCAAAGAACTAAAATATGCTTACATACAAAATGAAAATAAACTACCTCGTGTGATGGTAGCTATTTATGAGAAGAGACGTGGTGGCTAAATGCCTTTGAAGCTGTGATTTACAATGAGGCCTCGAAGGAGTATTTATTAGTGAGAAATAATGGAAAACCCTAAATACCCAAAAACCTAACCCTTTAGGAGATGAAGCCCCAAAACCATGGGCCCTCATTGGGGTAAATTGGTACATCAACTTATCGTCATAACTTTGGAATACGTAATCTTGTTTGAAAGGCTACATGATACCCTTGTTAGAAAGATCTATTTGAGGACTACAAATTTCAATTGAAAACACTAGTTAAACAACTATATTTTCCTCGTCTAAACAGATACGCGTTTAGGGCCTCAAAATGACTACCGAAAGTTCAAGACCCGAAAAACTACTACTAAATATAGTAAATTGTGCTACAATTATGGAAAATGAAAGTGATAATGGTACAATGGTGGGGTCTAGTGGAATAGGTAGGTGGCCACCAATATCCACCGACCCGCTCCTCCCCCTTAGGAATCAATGGTTTCCATTGCGTTTAATGCCTCCATGAGATGGGAAAATTATGCTAAAATTGGTCCCTATGTAAGTCACTTGCCTTGTTGCAAGGGGAACTCAATAGTTTCCATTGCGTTTAATGCTCCATGCTGAGATGGGAAACTTCGCTAAAATTGGCTCCCTGCAGTAAGTCATCTTGCCTTGGTGAAAGATTTCTTCCAACTTTGAAAACCAAATACATTTGGATCTTATGTTGGCGAGTTTTCTTGGTCTATGTGTTCCACGATCCGATTAGTTGTGACCTTTGCTAGCATGCGGTATGGGTTTAGATCAATTGTTGTGACTTTCGTTTTGTAAATGTCCGATGTGTCCGATAATGGGTAGAAGACATGTGGCTAGCGAAGGTAGTCCATATTGAACATTGAGTGTAGTGGCCAAGAAATGGGAGAATAGCCGAAGCTCAAAAGAATTGTCCCATATAGCCTTAGTGATGGTGTGTCCAAGGCCCATATGCAAAGCAGAGAATTCCTACGATGGGCTCATCAAGGCGCTCTGCTACAAATATAACCAAAATTTGTAAGCCCATCTTAAAGGACTGTGTGGCACCCCAATGCCGATCATGAGGTTGTTTGTCACTTTACAATTTTCTCTTTCCAATATGTCATGGACTTCTATGGTGATGTTCTAAATGCACTCAATGAATCTATTAACCCTATTAACTTAAAATTGGACATGAGTCGAATCTTCTTGAGTAGTTGCAAATGGTATGGAAACATAAATGGGGACAAAGTGACTCACGAATCCCAATCCCACCTACCCAAAGGATGTGGCCGGTTGAGCTAGGGAGAGCTCTGTTGTAGCTATGTTGGACACATGGGAGGCTCTCATCCCATGTGCGTGTGTGCCTTCAGGGTAGTTGTACATGGGCACGAGATCATTTGCGTTGAGAAGACCTTGTTTGACCACTCAATTTGGGGGTAGAAAGCCGTGGAATTAGTGAGCTTGGTATCCAACTAAAAATCATAGGATTAACAAATGCAATTAGGGAACCCGACTATCTCGATCTAATATAATGGGTAGCTGTGGATCCCAAAGTGTACCCATACTCGCTCAAAGAATATTTTGGTAGTGAGTCTGTTGTGATAATCTTCTTTCAGTACTGCACCATAAACTGTAGCCATCTGTAGGGAATTTGCCACAACCATGAAAAACAAAGTCGTTTCTCCATGTCGTCGTGGAAGGAAGGACCAACATGTGAATCCATGTAGATGAATTCCTAGAGCCATATAGGAGTAGGTAAAGGAGTACACATGCCTTGTTTGTTTATTTTTAGTTTGGAAATGGCACAAGTAACATAGGATCTGATGTATTTCCACACATCCCTTCCTCGAAGGTTCGACAGAATAAAAATAATTTTTCAACACTTCCAATATCTTTTCTACCCCTAAAAATGTCCAAAGAACCTTTAGACTATAGTTTGCCCCAAAAATCATCTTGGCATGCTCGCTCTGAAGGAACACATAGGTGCCTCTAGGTGGCATAATGGTGTATCTTGAGGTAAAAAATCTCTGGAACTTTCTTAACTTCTAGGGAGAGTCTTGTATGTGAGATACCGAATTTTGGATCACTCGATCATTTCAAAGTCTCGTGTCCACAAGAGTTGAGCATAGTGGTCACCTCTGGACTTGTAGTCACCGATGAGGTAGTTTGCAACATTATTGGCGTCGCTCTTCTTATACTTAATCAAATGGGAACTCTGACCATAAGTAAGTGGACAATTTCGGTGGCGATCGTTACTGCTGAATTTCCTTTTGTGTCTCAGTATAGACTTATGGGGCGTCGGCCATAGCGTGCGGATGATCGTTTCCTTCCCTATGATCATAATGCTTTCGATCGTAGGAATTCCTACACAATGGAATACATCTTTGTCATAAGTGGTATACTTTCCCGGACCGTGTACTGAAAGTGTCTCAACTCGTGATATGCCACAGGATGCCGTTTCATGCAGTAAGACACTGCACTAATAGGATATTCGGAGAGCATCCGTATCAATCTCAAATGGTTGCTACAAATTTGGTAATGCTGAGGCACTTGTGTAGAGTAGATGAGACTGATGCTTCAACTTGGAAAAAATGCCTTCTATTGGGATCTCAAACCAAAATAAATTTACTTTTACTATGTCTTCATGGACTTGACTTAAGGGCCAAGTGATATGAGAGAAACCCTCAACACACGAACATGCAATAGAAAATTAGCAAGACCTAGAAATTCATATGAAGCTCGTTAGAGTGGTTGGAAACGAGTGCCAATCCCGACTAACTTGCATCCCCGTCGGGTCCACATGCACACCACCGCTCATCAATGATGTACCCTAGGATATGTGAACTTGAGTCATACCAAAAGTGAATTTCTCCAAACGCTGGCACATAATGTTGTGTTGTGTCGTGGGTTTGGAGGACTGTTTCATGAATGGTGGAGGTTCTCTCTTCCAAAATCTAGTTAAAGATCTGGGATATTATCCAAATACACTACCACGAACTAGTTGACGAAGGTCCACAAGATGTCATCCATACAGCCTTCATGAAGGTTACGTGAATTCATCAACTCGTAGAAAGGAATGACACAAACCATTCCAAAAATTCCCTCCTGGATTTGAAGGCGAGCTCTTCCACACATCAAAGGGTTCGATTGGTACTGGTGTTAACCACACTTCAAGTCAATATTTCCCGAAATGTTCCCCCCCCTTGAGCTACCACAAAATGTCATCAACCGGTGGGAATGGATATTTCATTGTGGACAATGATATTATTTAATGCCCGATAGTTAATACATAGTATCTAGGTCATGTCCTACTTCTATACCAACACGATCGGGCTCCCACATGGTGATGATGAACTTAGCTTGATGTGCCATTTTTGCAACAAATCCCAAATCTGATTCTTGATTTCATTGTTCTCCAGTTACAACAAAGAGTTGATATATCGGTCCATTTGTGCGCACATGATTGGGTTCGATTGAAGAGAGTCGAATCGACTACAGCGGTCTAGGGGTACCTCGTGGGAGAGGTTAATATGTCCCGCGCTACCTCCATGATCTTGTCCATATGTTTCTCCCATCGCGTAGGAGCCCTATCCCGAGGTCATGACCACAATGTGAGTGGAAAGAGATGATCCCATTCCTCCTGCATTCTCAGCCTCAATTCTTCTGGATATTGGTGGTGGCCATGTAGGTGGAAATCCTAGACTCACATTAATAATATTATTCCCTTTGTCATACCCCTTGTTAGGTTATGAATCAGTAATCATAAAATGCATCCGATTCAGATCCTTCAGCTCGACCACCAATGACTATTTGTCTGCTTTGACACTCACTTGTGTTGTGAGTGGGGATCTTATGGAACTCACACCATTTTCCCGTGTCCTTCTTTATCTTCGTGCATCTGTAGTTGCTCATGAGCTTTGAAAGGTTGTTCTAGGTCTCCCGCCTTGGCTTTGTCCTTTTTTCTACAATTTGGGTGATTTGAATGAAAATGGCATCCACCCATAGGTATTCATCCACCCATAGTATTTATCACCCATATAATTTACCCATGGTATTGTAAGTGGCATCCACCCATGGTATTTACCCATGGTGTTGTAAGTGAGATCCACCCACTATTTACCCACCCATGGAGATTTACCTATGGTATTGTAACAATAAAAGGCTATAAGTAACAAGTCACATTTTCTAAAAGGACAAATTTTTCCACCATAATGTAGCTTTTACATACATTTTCTGTCTTAATCAAAAAAAATCTCGGGGTTTTATTTACTGTGTATTTTCATATTTTATTATGTAATTTAAATTTAAAATTTTAGATCATTAGAGACCTCCAGTCCCAAGATTTTGGATCATTGAGGTTCCTTTCCCTTTGCTTTGGGTTCTACAAATCCGGTAGTTTCGCTACTACTGTGAAATATTTGCTTTCGATGTAACTTGCAATGTATCGAAAGAACGCACGCTAGCGAAGAGATGTCTTGAACTCCATCTCATCCTCGATGTGCTTGTGTAGACAACCACTAGTACTTGAGTACCAAATGTCTCTTAGAATCCTTGATACCCTAAATTCGTGTGAAAGGTATAAAAAAATATGTGTGAATCTCCGTGAATATCTTGGTCCCCTTCCCTTGCCTTAGTGTGGTCCAGCTTTATGTATTTAGTCTCTCTATGAAGCCATTGCGATAGGGTAGTACATGCCTCCATGATGGTATCTCGAAATAATTCCAAGTGAGTACTGGCTGAAAATGAAGAAGGGTTCGTCCTTCTTCTCCACAATAGGTTTCCGCACCAGTCCTCAACGTGGGGGGTGACTTTAAGGAGTAAAAAAGTAATATTTTCCCTATTGGAAAAATCATGAATCAAAAAATAGCATTCCAACATATTTACACCATTTTATCTACTGACATATGCATCTATCCTGGACTTCAAATGAAAGGTGGAATTTCTAAATTATACTTATACCTTTAAAGTGAGTAGCACCTCCGTAGTGGCTACTAGATGAAGAAGATGTCATCGGTCTTCATGGTAACCACGCAAGGATTTGGGTGAAGTTATCCATCATCGCGTTCTCTTTGTCTGAGTTGAGGGCTTCTTGTCTATCAATATGTTTCTGAAGAGGATATCTTTCTCCCTCTTCTTTATGTTTCTTCTTCCATTGAAGGTCACGTGAGGTTTACGAGGCTAGTCTTGAAAAGGATCAAACTCAGTTTTGAGCCCCTAACTCCTTATACCATGACCTTGTTGGGGACATGCAAATACAAAACAAAGATATGATACACGCTCTAATACTATTGATCTAGACTTATGAAGAATGCAACAAAAAATACATATATATAGATATAAACACATATAGGTATGCATCTAAATAAAACTTCATTTTCATTAATACTCAAAGACCTAAAATTTGTTTACATGTAAAAATGGAAATAAACTAGAAAAACTCTCGACAATGGTAGCAATTTAACTTTGAGAAGAGATGTGGTAGATACATGCCTATTAATTGTGTTAGAGAGGAGGATCTCAAAGGCTCATTTATTATTTAGACATAATATAAAACCATAAACATACAAAACCTAACTCTATGAGATGAAGCTGCCAAAACTCGTGGGCCCCATTGGGTAAATTGGTACATCAACTTGTCGAGGTCATAATCTTTGGCATACGATCTCCAGTTTGACACGCATGATACCTCACAAATAGAAATATATATATGAGAAATACAAATTTCAATTAAAAACAATTGTTAAGTACTCAGAATTTTCTCCCCTTTTACAAAAAAAATATCATTTAGGGCCTCAAAACAACTCTAGAAGTTCAAGACCTCAAAAAAGCTCGCTAAATATAGTAAATTTGTAAAGCTACAATTCCTACGGAAACTAAAAGAAATAATGTGTAAAATAGTGGGGTCCAAGTGGAATAGGTGTGTGGCCACCAATATACACTTAAGGATTATATTATTCTATTCCAAAATTTAAAAGGATTTCATCTATACTAGCCTCCTCGTTGTCATTCATACTTTGCATGCATATGGAAAAAGGGAAAAAACTTTTTAATACTCCCCAGATAAGGCATATTAAACACTTCAATGAAATTTAATGCATAATACCACATCGCATCACACCATTGATGGGATTACTTCATCCATTCTTTGATGATGGAGAAATTATTCATTCTTTGTCCTAAATATATTTGCATCATCCTTTTGTCCTATTTAAAAGTTTACCAACTACTTCAGTAGATTGTTTTCTCTCTCCTACATATTGATTTTTTAAATTGGTATAGAATCGGATCATCATATTTTATATAAAATCAACTACGCTTTTTGTGAGTGTAGGAAATTCATGATATAAATTATAAATTTTGTTCATTTTTTTGAAAAATCTCAATTCTACTTGCTTTAATTTCTCATTTACTCGTAATAGCCATATACTTAAAAACATTCACATCAAAAAGCTTCCTTTTTTAAGATGTTCTATTTTCCCTTGAAATGAAGTGATATGATTTTGTAAATCATTAGTTATAGTTTGAGAATTGGCTCTACTTCTTCTCTCAGTATTCAAATTTCCCTTTTATTTACCCTTTTTTAAGTCCCCCATCCTGCTAACATATTTTCAGTTTCGATTTCTAGTCAACTACTTCTTAAAATGCTCCTATGTTTGTAGCCTTTCATATTTATGTTTTTGTTCTACTTTTTACCATGTAGCAAACAAAATCCTTCTCATAATTTCATTGAATGGGATTTCCATTCCTCAAATTTTTGATCCTTATGTCCTAAGTTTAGCCTCCATCTCTTCAATCTTTTCTCTTTGGAGCTTTTCCAACTCATTGGATGAATTCATTTACAATCCACTCATTTTCTATCGGAAAAGTTCCAAGAGTTTGATGTTGTTTCCTTTGTGCCTTTCGTTTTTTAGTCCACCAGAGGCTTGCACAGTACATGAATGATTAGTTTTTTGACAAGGATGGATCAAGATTCCTTTTTTCTTGATCTCTTTACCACTACTTTTTGTTGAGGGTTGAAAAAATAATCTCCTAATGAGACTATTTCTTCCTCTACAGTGTTCATAGAATTTGGTTGGGATATTAATGAATAATGATGAGAAATTCTCATTTCGCACTTTCTGCCAACAAAGTCATGATAGTTTTTGGAGATATTGACGCATTGATATGTATAAGAAGGAATTGGAATTTTAGAAACATTTTGTGTTTGTTATGTTTGTTGAGTGTCTATCATTGACTCATTTTTCTTTCTTTTGATGATTTTTCTCCTTGTGTAGTCTCATTAATGTTTGTAGGATTTTTGTTCACTTATAAAACTTGAATATTTTTTCAATAATTGAAGAATTTCATATTTTTGATCTTGTTGATTGCTCTATTCCTATTGTTTCTCCTTTTCTTGTTGAGATGTGAATAAAAACCCTTGTTTAGTTAGACCTATTTGGATATGTTTAGTTATTTGACATATTTTTAGATTCATCTCGATCAATTTTCCAAGTTTGTGGATTTATAGCTAACTTTGACTAGAGATAGTGTTGCTAATAAAAGGATGAGCTACCTTTTTTCCTTATTTCTAATTCAACTAGAGAAATACTAGAAATTTTACTTCTCTACTTAAAGAATTTTTTTTCTTTCTTCCTTGAACTCTTTAAAACTTTTTTTTCTTCAAGGCCCATGAAAGAAAACATTTAGAGCATAATTCAATGAGAATAATTAACATCGTTTAAGAAAAAAATCAAATAGTGGCTCTTGGTGTACATAATTTTGTAGAGGACATTATCGTATTTGAGATGCACATTGAATATATTATTTGTGTCATATAATGACTAAAAATCATCTAGTTCATCTGGGTCCTTTGCTGATTTTCACAAATCCTTTGCATGTCTTGAGCTATCTTTAATTGTCGTCTAATAATAATTGCTTTCCTATTCCAATTCCTTAAACATATTTGGCATGGTATGCACATGTTCACAAGATCATTCCAATCTGATCAGGAGTATTTCTATTTTCTACCATAAAGAGCCTCAAATGGACTCATTTTTAATGACTCTTGATACCCTTTTTATAGAGAAAACTCGATGAAATGAAGAGAATTTCCTTTGCCACCTTCTTGGATAATGCATAACATACATTCTTAGCATGTCTTCCAACACTTTGCTTTACCCTTTTTAGTATACCCCATATATTTGAGGATGGTAAGCTATACTTGAACACTAATTTTGTCCCAAAACTAGTGAATGATGCCTCAAAAACTCTGGATGTGAAACCTTAACATCCCTCATCCTAGAGATAATTTTCTTGGGTCCATCTGTGAAATTTCATTATTTCCTTTATAAAGAGTCTCAGAGGAAATATCACTTGCCTTATTATTGGATTTAAAAACTACAAAGTGAGTTACCCTAAGTTTCAAGTATCCACCACCACCAATATGGCATCGTGTTTTCTAGATATCTTAGTAGTCTATTATATGAATTCCATTGAAATTAATCTCCCACTTCCATTTTGGAATGGTGTTTCACTTGTTGACATCCAAGCATTTAACAACATACATAGCCATATTATTTTTCATGTATGACTAATGTATGACTTCCTTCATGGTTTTTATTACTTTTTGATAACTAGTGATGACTAGAATATGGTATTCTGTCATGAAAACTCACTCCAAAATGAGCTTCTTCAAGTTGCCCATAAAAGGAGTCGTACCACACTTCCTTTTAACCATAATATTCCCTCATCAATGAGAAAGAAATATTGCTTAATGCTTCCCTTCAAGCCCTTGTTGAAAGTGTTCTTTTTATTTTTTGGAGTTTAGCTCAAATCCCTGCTTATTCTTTCCTCTAAATATCTTTGAATATTGATTTCACATGAACTATACAACTCATACATGAGCTACCTAAATTACTTATGTTGGAGTGCATCAATCACTTTGCAATTTTTGACTTGTTCTCTTTGATGTATTTGATTTCAAAATCAAATCATCACTGAATAAGGGCTAACCATCTTGCCTACCTATGACACTCAACTTAGGTTGATCAATAGATACATTAGCCATCCATGATCTAACATTGAGGTGCACTCTCTCTTCCAAAAGGAGATAATGTCTCCACATATTCAAGGTCATGCCACTTTGCACATTAACTCTAGGTCATAGGTGACATAGTTTTGCTCATGCCTTTCATTCAACTCTTGTCTCACAAATCGAAAACCTACCCTTATAGCATTAATACTCCAATTTAGTCCTTCCTTGTGCAGCTTGTCTCCCAGATACACCAGGGTCATATTTTTTTTGAACTCTCATATCATTAACATTCGGTGCATCGATGTGAGTATATGTTTCAATTGTTCAAAGCTAGCTTGACATTTCGGTGTCCATTGGAATTTTAATTCCCTTTCTTTGCAATGCCACCTTGATTGGGTGTTCATTCTTGTAGAAATTTTCTGGATGAACCTTCAATAGTACCTCCAAATCAAACCCATAAAGGATCGAATTCTATGACATCTTTAGGAGTGTACAGTTCCCATAATGGCTTTAATATTATTTGGATGCATTTCCACTCATTCATTAGAGATATATGTCCCCAAAATAGTGAAAATTGTGACTAGAAAAATTCACTCTTATTGAGATTAGCATAGATTTCTTCATGCTATCTTATAACCTACAATACCGTTGCTAATTTTTATTTTCATGCTCCTCCCTTGGTTTTCAAACAAACCAATATAATATAATAAAAAAGCAACACTGAAATCTATCCAAACATGGACTTGAATGCCATTTTTCATTAAGCACATGAAATTTTATGGGGTGGTTTGTAAAGCTCAAATGACACTAACCAAGCAAATGCATAGTTCTCTGACACATGGTTCTTGATCGAGGAGGATCTCAGATAGCATCCATAAATTCAAGGTCCCCAAAATTCGATCAGACATATATGTACCAATCTCTGGAGTAGCCTCACTAAGAAAATTCAACACAATTTGAATTACTGTAGAATCGCAAGTCCATAGTGAGGAAAGTATATCACATATTTTGAATAATTTTGACTATTCAATGAAAATTCCTGTAAGTCGACCTACCATGACAAATGGAAAATTATTGAGTGACACGTGACAAACCATATGCATGTCGCTAGCATATTTGAATGACATGGAAATGATGCAGTGGTGTCGCGATACATCGCATTGATGTCTGAAGCATGGTAGGACGACTAGGAAAATGATACAAAACTATGAAATACACTCTGACGAAACTTTGAACACATGTGCCACAAAATCTGGGATGAAACTGCTATGAAACCGTAATCTGATACAAAATAAGATGTTATGAAACCTGTGAAATATGCTACGTAAAATTAGATGTGACATATTATATATTAAATATGTGGTTATAACAAGAGCCAACAATAATCACACATGGGTGACATATTACATTATTCATCGGATATAGATGATATTAAATGCTATTAAGTTACTTACCATGTTATAGTGGGCTGTCCATTGATATACATACGTCTTGACCACGCATTCGGGTCAAAGTATGTACCCATATATGAGTTATTGCAACTCATAATCAATATACATGTCGTCAAAAATGTTAATATAGGTGGATATTTTAATTGTTGGGTGTGTGTTATATTCTTTCCATGACTAGTCACACATGTGCGAGGGGCATTAGCCACCCTTGTTCATTGCATCATGTAGCGTAGCAGTGAGGCTTTGATAGTCCCGCTTGCACTGTGAGTTCGCAGGCGTACCGCGGGAAATTTATTTTTGGACCCTATAACATGTGGGCGAACTCACCTATGGTATTTTTCTTGGTTTTTGCACACATAGTTTTGGAGCATGCTGGTTTTCTTTCCATGGTATTTTGTTAGATCTCGGTCAAGGGAACCACGATTATTTTCTAAATCCGTAGTTTAATGGATTAGGTGTTTATGAATGCTTCGACATGTATATATATGTGTGTAACATAATGAAAGGAACATAATGAAAAATAAATTTGGTAGTACCGATTTTGGGATCCAGGGGAAAACCCGTGCATATTTGTTTTATGTTTTATGCTCTCACCATTATTTATTTTATGTTTTAAGAATCGCTTAGGGTAATTTATGAGAAGTTAAAAGCTATTTCATTTGGCATCATGCTTTGGCTTTGGCTATGTAGGCGACACCTTTATTTGAGGGGTTTTGCTCATGCGCTTTGTGGTATACCCTGTTCGAAGGGAGATCTACGTGATCGATTATTGTGGTGAAAGAATATGGTGAGCAGAGTGAAAGATAGGGACCGAGAAATTTAATGGTCATAATTTTGAGTCGTGGAAGCTCAAGATGAGGATCTGCAGTAGTGGATAAGTATCAATGGATCCATGTTAGATTAGGTACTGAAACCAACCATAATCGTCAAATGAAAATTGGGTGAAGTTGGATCTGAAAGAAAAAGAGAACAATACGACCTGTGTGGTATCCCGATTCACATTATTGAATGTATCCTAGGAGAAAGCTGCACATGAAGGCTTTGTGTGGGACAAGTTAAGGACTTTGTACAAATCTATGTTTTCAGTGAACAAAGCTCGTTGTTCCTACGTAAAATTTTGCTATAACATGAGGAGTCGAAGGATGGAGGAATGTGAGGTGACAAATAATTTGAACGCATTTAATATCGTGGTGAGCTATGTTATATGTTGAGTATTAAAATTTAGATGAATATAAGCGTGATAGTTTGTTTTCTTGTCTCTACTAGATTGCGCTGAGGATAGTTTTGGTTGCATATCGATAGGTAGAAATACAAATACCTGTGAAGTTTGATGAAATAGTCTCATCCTTGCTCTCGGAGGATATGAGATGGGAAAAGATGAGGACCTATATGGAGATGCTCTTTTTTGTGTATGAGGACAATCCCATAATAGAAAAAAATACAGTCCCCTGAGTGGGACATCTGGCATCTATAGGAAAAACCCTTTGTAAAGGTAAAGCTTTGTAAATGCGTAAAGGAAGGGCACTTCAAAAGGACTATAGATATAAATTTCCTAAGAAAGGGCAAAGGGACATGATGATGCTCCTACTTCAGTGGAGGCGAAACCACCTTAGATGGAGATGGGGATGTGCAATATAGCTTTCTGTTCAAGTACACATGTAAATCATAGAGACTATGGTTGATTGACTCTCAGTGCATCTCACTCATCATCCCCATAGGGAGTGGTTACTATGAGTAAGAAGAATATGAGGTGGTGATGTTCCTCCAGGGATGACAGAAGGCTAGAATCAGATGGAGCGTGGAAAATTAAAGTTGAAGCTGCAAAGTGGAAGGATTAACTGTCACTTACGGTGTTTGCATATCTTCATGCATGGGCAACAAATATGATTTTATAGTAGAAGATGGATGATGCATGTATAAACAATGTCTGAAAAGGATACCTACAAGATGGTTGTGAGAGCTCGGGTATTGATGCAAAGGAGTTCAGATTGGAACTAAGGTGCAAGCTTTTGGGTAGCAATCGTTATTGATGGGTGCTAATAGCTCGTGGTTCTGAAAGTGGAGTTGGGAAAATATAGAGGGTCTCCTAGAGAAAAGGCTATACTATGGCATGAGGCTTGGACATATTGAGAGAAGGGATTTCTAAAACTACATGGTAAATGGTATGGTAGAATGTATGTCTAATTTCTCTCAGGGATTTCGAGTTTCTGTGAACGATTGTGTATATGAGAAACATAATCAGTGCAGTTTCCTTCCACGTGCTTTAAGAGGGTGAAATGGATATTAGAGCTTGTGCACGATGATGTGTTTGGACTTGAGTGGTTCCATCACTAGGTAAGTATGCATATTATGTATTATCTTTATATAGTGAATTCTCAAGGAATACATGGATATATTTCCCACAAGAAAGCTAAAGTCGTCTTAATAGCTTTAGAAGAAATTTTAAGGTTCAGTGGAAAACTCAGTCAAATAAGAAAGATAAATGTGATGAGGACATATAATGGTGGGAGTTATGTAAGAAGGAATTTGAAGAGTTCAGTATCAGTGTGGTATAACATGACGTAAGACTACTCCAGATACACACCTCATCCAAAAATGGAGAGCTACAGAAAGAATGAACATGACGTTGAGTGGAGAAAAGTGTTAGAAGCATGCTCTGTGGTGATGGGTAATAGGACATGAATTATGGGCAGAGGTAGTGGAGATCGCATAAAACATCTGTGTTAACATATCACCTTCATCATCGTTGGAGGGACAAGACTCTGACGAAGGCAGAGGTATGGGACCTGGTAAGAAAACCTCTCTTTCACATCCGAGGGTATTTGATGTGATGACAAATGTACATGTTCCCGAAAGGAGAAAAAAAACCAAAGTTCAATAGTAACATGAAAGGTGTAATCTTTGTTGGGTATAAGGATTAGTTTAAAGTTTATATATTTGGAGCTCACTCAGAAATAAGGATGGTTGTACACTGAGATCGTAGGTGTTTAGAGAGATGAAAGATGTTAGTAAAAGCATAGAATTCTACTGTTAGAACTCCAGAAGATAGAGAGTTTGAGCCAAAGAAGGAAGAATCAGAACTCTACAGAGCATGAGAATCATGAGAGGAAGAGCCTCAAACTCATATTTGAGAAGATCGGTTAGAGAAATAGAAGCCCTAAAGGTATGAGGGCATAGTCCATTCTTTCTATTCAGAATTTTTATTTATCTAGTCACTGATGATGATCCCACATACTGTGAGGGAGCGAGTGGATTTAGAGGATGGAAAAATATGGAAGGAGGCTGATGGTGATGATAGAAATGTCTACATCATTTCACACAAAATGAATATGGATCCTGGGTGGGATTTTTCCTGCTGTGAAGGAAACCGATCTGGTAGAAAATGGGTGTTTAAGAAGAAGATGAATGCAAAAGTGAAGAATGAGCAGAAATATATAAATCTTAGTTGAGTGAAAAGGTTGTCCCATGTGTTGGGAATTGATTTTGGTGATATTTTTTCTCCTCTACTGCCAAGGTAGGTTCTATTAAATTATTTGATATCCGTTAAGTCACTGCATTTTTTTTAAAAGTGTATAACGAGATGGATGTGAAGACAACATTTCTTCACGGAGTATCTAAAAGAAGAGATCACGATAGGAAGCAACATGAAGGCTTTGTGAAGTAGGGGGTAGTAAAGAAAATGTTGCTGTACAGTTAAAAAAGATGTTTTGTATGTGTTAAACAATCATCAATGTAGTAGTGGTGTCGAAATTTGAAATACATATATATAGGGACTTAGCTTCACCGGAAAGAAAAGAGGATCATCGTAAGTATAGTTTTAAATTAGTTGAGTGGTAATTTGTTCTTTATTTTGGTACGTATGTGGATGATATGTTGTTGATTGGAAAATGACAAAGAAATCATCCAAGTATTTCTTAAGACCCAATTGACTCACTCCAAATTTGACATGAAAGGATCTTGGTGTTGAAATTATATATTTTGGGCATGTAAAATTAAATGATATCGACAGAGGAAGCTCGGTTACAACTAGAGGAAGTATGTCGAGACAATGCAGAGCAGGGTTTAATATGCAGGGATAGTAAACCGGTGAAGGCTCTCTATTCTATTAGGTGTAGAGTTATTTACTTGAACAATGTCCCAAGAGACATAAGGAAGAGGAAGAGGACATGTCCCCGTGTTCTATATGAGAAAGGAGTGAAATCGATAGTACAGATGTATGCTATGGTCTGCACTAGACTAGAAATTACATGGCTATATGCATTGGAGTATTGAGTGAGGGCTGTTTCATGCCAAACCAAGGAAGGAGCATCAATGAACAACTATCGAAGCTGTGTGTTTTCGTAGTGTCGTGCACTTAGTGATTATCACTATGGTCTAGCAAAGAAGACTAGGATTTGACTTAATTTTGGACATCCTTGGCTTTGTTGATGCACAAGCTGGAGCTGAAGATCCAGATCCAGAGAATATCCATGAGTGGGTATGTGTTTAACTTAGTGGAGGGAGAATTCAATTGGATGAGCAAAAGATAGTATGTAGTGGCTCTTTCAACTACAAGAGGTCTAATACATGGCTGAATGTGCAAATCGCAAGTTGTTAGCACTCATGTAAATTCCTCTAGGGTTGAGAAAGGACTACAAAGGTAACCAAAAACCTATTTTGGACAAAAATCAGTCTTTATGGTCTAGTGAGAAAGGATCTCTCGTAGGGCCTTTCAATCAGTTAAACAACTCGAGTTTTTTAGATTTTAGCTACCTCTGAGATGCGGGAAATGAATTTGCTTTTTAAGTTTTTTAAAATTTTCGATTGAAGAATGATTCGAGACATCCATCTAATTATGGAGAGACATATTTTGAAAATCTTGGTGACGTCAGATTTGATAGTGAGTAGTTCTTCACTACCAGGGAAAGACAGCCAACACTTTTCTATCTTAAAACTGTAATTGTAGTATATGAGATGAATAAAACATATTTATAAATCCACTATAATAGTACATATAATGGGGATGAATTTATACTCTGGCTGTGAATGAAAGAGATGAATATTATATTTGAAAGGAAAACCGAGCATCGATATTGGGATGAAATATACATTCATTTACCTATTTCAAATAATAAATATAATAGATTTCGTGAATAAGCCTAAAAGATGTAGAAATGGATATGAATAACTCCTAAATCTAGAAACATAAGAACATAGTAAAAAACACATCACACCAAAATGTATTGACATATGAACCTCGAAGAAAGCAGCCGAAGTCTTCTTCATTAGAATCATTGAATAAAAATTACTCAAGGCATACACTAAGATATGTCTCTCGTGTTTTTCCATTAACCTTTCTCTCTAGTTTTCTATGTTCAGATACATATTTTTACAATAACAAGATCATTATACCCCAATAGTTTTCATGTGTTCATCCATCCAGTTGATTGAATCAAACAAGTTCAACAACATACTATTTTTGAATAAAAAACTAGTAAAAGAAACCCTAAAAATGCAACCTTTGTATTTTTAGGAAAAAAACACAAAAACACCAATTTATTCTATCTTGCATAACCCTAGCCTCATATAATGAATAGTCCCCTAATGGGAGCTTTATCCTTCTATATTGACACTTCAAAGTTTTGGATTTTCTAAAAAATAAAAATGGAAACAACGAAGCGAACTAGTGTTGTGCTAGCTACGATTGTACATTCAGATTCAAGTTTGTACACACCGCACACCTGTGAGGACAACTAGGCGATGATGATGATGAATAGAAAATTGAGATGAAAATGGACTCCATTCCACACATTCATCGACACTTGTATCTTCAAAAGTGCTCCATTCCACCCTTAAAAATTTGGTTTCACTATATCTTCTCGCGCAAAATCAAATAAAATAGTGACAACTAATCATTTGAGGTTCTGTGATATGCCAACAACATCCAAAATTGTAAAAAGTATCCATACTCACCTCCCGATAAAAAAAGATTCAAGTCGTGCAATGGTGAAAAAATCATAGAACTTACAAAAATAACCTCCAGTGAGTCAACAAAGATATGTTTCTAATACATCACTCTCCTTATTTCTTTTACTAGCTATAGGGGCTTACTAGATGATGCCCTCGTATCTCTACGGAGGTGTCAATTTATTTGTGATTACTATGATGGTGGTTGTGGCTTTGGCACATTTCTAGATTCAGATCTCAGGCTAATTTTTTGACTTATCTTGAGTGTAGGGATTATGAGGGAATGAATGCTGCGGTTAGGAGTTATGCTGACAGTGACAGGTAATGATTAGGGCATGAGGGTGTACAATAATGCAGGTGAATGTAGGAATGTGATAGTAGTATTTAGAGAATAGGGTTTAGAATGAAGGGGGAAAAAGGGGATAATATACATGACATGTGAACATATATGAGAGAGCGTATGTATAAGAGGCATATGGGGAAATAGGGTATGAACAAGGAAGAATCATAGGTAGATAAAAAAATAGGGATAAAAGCATAGATCATAGTCGATGGAAAATTTTAATGACTAGTACCTCATGACCAACAAAAGCCTTAGAATGAAACAAACTCATTTTGGATGGGTTCTGATCGATACGAAAGACCCGACACATAACCCCTTTTTAACTCCGACCCGATTGTATAAATATGTGTGACCTCATGAACTTATCAACACCGTGACCTCTCTGAACACTTTGTATGAACCATTTATGGAAGAAATTCAATGATGTCGGACAGAGATTTTGAGGCTATGACAGTAGTAGTAGTCATAGGCTCAACTAATCAAAATTGAAAATCAATGGATAAGGAAAATACATTTGACATAAAAAACCTAAGACCTTAACACAAGCAAGGAATCAATTTGGTTGCAGAAATTTTGTTCAAGTAATGGGTTGGTACAACGAGCTATAAGGATAGACCATGACAACCAAAGTGTAATTTTCTTGGTAAAAAACCTACTTATCATTCAAATAAAATCACATTGATGTTCATTATCAATTTGTGAGGGATATGGTTGAGTACAAAAAGGTGTTGATGGTAAAGGTGGACACTTTACAGAATGTTACGGACAGTATTGATAAAAGACTTCTTGAGCACTAAGAAGGTTTTCTTGGTGTGAGAGAAACAATGGCGACCTGCAGCGCTGTAATGACAATGACTAAGATCTCCTCGTGACCCCTCATGTGGCAACAAGAAAACAACAAGTGGGAGAATCTCTGGGTGTGTGTTATATTCTTTCCACAAGTGACAAGTGAAGGTGTCATAAGCTGAGGTGTCATCCAATTCTATTGTTCGCCGCATCGAGCACTTTTACACAGCAGAATATTTTTGGACCCCATAATAAGAAGACCTACTCTATGGTATTGTGCATGGTTTTTGCACATGGTTTTTCAAAAGCATGATGGTTTTATTTCCATGGTATTTATAGTAAATCTCGATCAAGGGAACTACTGACTATGTTATAATTAAGTAAGGGTTAATGGATTGAAAGGTTTATGAATTCTTGCAAGATATATATATGTATTGTAACATTGAAAGGAACATAATGAAAAAATCAATTCGTAGTCCCGCTTTTGGGATCTAGGGAAAAACTCTGTGTATATTTGTTTTATGTTTTATGCTCTACTTACCATTGTTTATTTTCTGTTTTGAGAATTAAGTTTAAGGTGAAATAAATTTTCTGCTATAGGTTTAAAACCTACATTAATGCATAGGTTTTACAAAAACCATAAAATAAATGGACCAATGAATATAAAATATGCTATATATTACAATTGATTCAAGGTATATTGGGCAATGGTTTATGATATACACATCAAGGGATATTTACAACGATATTCCATATATAATGTGTGGTTGTAAAACATTTTACATATGGTTTTGTTTGTTAATAACAATATAGCATTTTTATATGTGGTGGGCTAGCACCCCCTACTGCTCAACTGGGCCCAATAAAGGGTGCGGATCCCTCAAAATCTACATACCGTAAAACAAATTTCCAATGCAATTCAACTTTTATGGTTATGGGGAAATAGGCCCGATTCTTGTGTCTTTATGGCCTAGGTTTATGACCGTGTATTGTATGTAAAAGCTTATTGTTTTGGCCCTCTTTTGAAGTGAAACAAAAGGAGAGATAGAGTCGACAAAGAGTTTGTAAAAGGTCATCGTGAAACTAAAAAGAAAAGACTACATTGTTGCGTGTTTGTAGAAATTCTAAGCCCTTTCCATTTTGTAGTATGGTTATCGCATGTTTATGTGATAAGTCATAGAATTTTTTTCCTCTCAGAGAATTTCAAAGGAGAGTTGTAGAGAAGGGTTTTATAGGTTAGGGTTGATGCATTGAGGCTTTTAGCATCATAATTGACAGAGGCCACTACCATGGGAAGTGACCCAGCAGATGTAGCTCAATACTGGGTGGAAATATGTGTTATCGAAAGCTCAGTTTGTGTTATTTATTGTTATCTCGCTATTGTCGTTTATATTACCATATTTTGAATAAGATTTTTTTAAAGCTTAGTATTTCACATTCAATTTTTAGGCCCGATAAATCATAGGCTCACGATAAAATATCATGATCAAGTTTGGTTTCATAAAGCATGTTGAGCTAGTTTTGATTTTGGTTTTTGAGTGTGAATGATTACTAGGGTCTCAAGCTTTCAAGAAGCTGGGAGACTGGATGAATCTGATACTTCACTACAATCCGCAGAAATTGGTTCAAGTGATTCACTCAAAGAGGAGAGAGATTTCTTCATCAGAGAGAAAGATAATCCTTTTAACTTTGAGGTGGATTTTCTCAAAGGTGTTCACTTTGTTATATTCAAAGGTGAAAGAGACTCATATAGAGATAAAGAGCTTCAAAGAGGAGAAGATACGATGAAAGTAAACAACAAGGGTTATTAACCTCCTCTTCCTCCTTCTCCTTCTCCTTTGAGACCCCGCCTCCTATCCTCATTCATCACCTCCTTCTTCTCTCGTAGCCATCACCATCTCCTCATAAGAATATTCACGTCTGAAGAAGCCATTCTCTTTGAATTTGGATAGTTAAGTTCGACTTACCACTATATAATGGAAAAATTAATTTAGAACAACCGGATAATTGGATTCGATAGATAGAAGCTTTATTTCCATAGTAAGATTGATGAAGAAGAGGTAAAAATTTAGTTCGTTGTTTTTTTCCTTAAAAGGTACAACACTAGTATGTGGCATACGTAAACTTTGAGAAGGTATCAAACATACTATAATCTCCTTTCTTCTTGGTCAAAATTCATTAATGCAGTACAAAGAAGCAATTTATCCATTAACTTATACTTTCTAAAAGCAAATAATGAAAGGGAAAATTGGAGACAAGGAAAAAGATCAGAGCATACAAAAGTTTTCTACTTGATATTTAGGAAGAAAGCTATTAGATTTGAATCATTCCATTAGATTTTCTAGAGACGCTTTTTGAAACTCATATCGTACATTGCATATTTATCTTTTCCATACTTTCTTTTCATGTTTAATCCCATCAAATTTGGATGAAGTATGTGTCTCATGTTACTTTATCTTGAGACCAGGGAAAGAGTGTGTGTAATGATTTTGCAAAGAAGCAACCATATAAAGTCCACATGAGGCAAACTAAAGGAAAGAGCGAGAAATCGAGAAAGCCGTAATAGTATGAAAGAAGAGACAAAGACACACATGCTCTCATACTGGTAAGAAGGAAGGGACATGATGATGCATCATTGTTGGAAGCTATATCCCTGAACAAAGACTTAAAAGAGTTTGGAGGGTAAATGAATACAAATTACTATTAGCGAGAACACAATGAGATTTGGGATTTGGTTCAGGTGATGAAACTTGGGTCACAATAGTTGAGTGCAAAAGGTATAGAATATGTTCATGCTAGTTCTAGTTCTTCTATTCTCTGCTCTTTAGTGTTGAAAGTAAAATAAATAGGTGAGATTTTTTCATGTAAGGTGTGATTAATAATCATATTGTTGGTTCTTAGATTGTCCTGCAAAGGTAAATCAATAACAACTCGACGAAGGCATTCACTTCAGGATCGAAAGATCCTCTCGCTTTAGAGTGACAATGGATGGCTTCCTCTTTCACCACAGGTATTCTGCATGGTAGATAACACGTAATTAAATAAACCAGCCTATTTAGACAAATAAATAAAGCCGGAGTTAATAATATGAGAGTGTTTTAAATAGAAATAAGGTTTTAGGGAAAGACACAGAGGTGTAGGTACATAACATCCGAAACTTATTAAAATAAATTGTCATTTCATGACAAAATAGAGGTTTAAATAATGTATCATAATTGACACACAACATTAGGGTTAGTAGAAAATTAAAATTTAAAATAAAAGGAAAAAATAATAAAATTAAAACACATTGAAAGCTTAAATACATTCTTAATTGAAATGTGTAGTTAAAACAATATGATATCATGTATCCATATTGGTTTATCCTACACAAACAATTAGAAAATTTGATTAAATTATTTCTAATAATAAATATTGAGAGAAAAATTACATCAAATTAATGTGTTAAAGATTTAAGAATATGATCAAGTCAAATTATTCCCAATCATTCACATGTTCAAAGTTGAAAGTAAACACAATGGAGAACATTAATAAAAGAAAAAGGAAAATATAAAAAAGAATTGGCTCGTATAACATGTATCATATTGGATTTAAAACTTGTAAACAAAATAAACTCAAATGTCATTTTAATATCCACAAATATTTAATATTCAAAAGGTTTTAAAATCATTTATACATTCAAGATCGTTGTATAAACTGAGTTATATCAATAATCTTAAATAATTTTACTAACAAATATGGATGCAACACAAAGAAAGGACATGTAGGGAGAAAAGAAAATAAAAAATAATTATGATATTTATTATCAAAACCTCATCATCACAATGAGAAGAACCACTGGAAATAAGTTTTCCATCTCCAACCGCCATCCTTCAATTTGTCCACTGTCACCCCTTAAAATGAGCGCTTGAATCTCTCTTTCGTATGACTGGAAAATTAGTTTCTCATTTCTCAGTTCTCAGTAACTTCCCAAATAAAATTATATTAATAATACTTATTTTGTCTAAATGAAATATATATTTCATCATCTCAAATGAACTCACTTCAAATATTTAATGTTAAAAAGTCTTTAAATAATCTTTCTTGTATAAAAAAAATAAAAATGAATCTCTTTAATATAGAACATAATGATAAATGAAAATTTAAATATATAACTTACCCTACATAATGGCATCTTCATAATGTTGTCTTACTACCTTTATTAAATGATATTTGATTTTTACCCTTGGACAAAACTTGGTGAAATTTTTCCAACCATACACAAAACATTAGGTTATAAAATATATTTAATACATGAATTGATTTTCCAGAACCTTCAATACTGCGTAAAACCTAAAATATTGAGTGTGCGTTATATTTAATAGATTTTTTCTTTTAAAGGACCCGAATGTTTGAATTCTATCAAATCTGCAAATGAGATAAATGATCAATTAAAATGTGTAAAACTAGTCTAGAAACAAATAAGTTTTTCTAAATGTGCTAGAAATAACTTCAAATTTTTTTTAGAATCATTGGTCAATTTTCTTCAATGCTCCAACCATGTTGTAAATAAATTCGTGCGGCATATGTTCTCCTTCCCAACTATTAGAAACTGAAATTTTGAGTTTAAAATCAAACCATATGAAAATGTATATGTATTTTAAGTTTTAAATATAAAATAAATAAAATTTTTAAATATCATAAGTAATATAATCTAATATAGAGTATTAATTTTATATATATATATATAATTTAAGATTTAAATGATATATATGATATTATAGACTTCAAAATTAAATATATATTATATATAATTTTGTATAGCTTATTTAGAAAAAAAAAGAAAAAAAAAGATTTTTTAATGTTTTCGAAGTTAAAAATAGCTTATATATACATTTAAAAAGTCCGGTCGTTTGATTGGATGAGAGAAAGGCCCGGGTGAGTAAAGCCTGACATGATCCTAACCATTGATATGTGAGCTAGGTGGCATTTTAATTTTTTATAGAGGCCCGATGGTTTGCACGTGGGAGTCATGTGCTTATTAATAACATTAGAGAGTTTGATGGCACATATGAATGATTAAAGTTTCAATACATGTTTTGAAAGGGTGCTTAAAATTTTTTCGTTCGGAATAAGGGAATTAAAACTCCATTAGCCTACCATATCCAACATTTCCATCAAGAAAGGAACGCCATTAAATATTTATGCCAATAGACATTCTATTGTGGGGTTCTTGTTGAGACCAACAAGTGTCACGAAAATATCAACAATTCTCCGTGCAAGATCTCATTTTCCAGAATGACCTCACTTCTTTCTGGGATTAGTCCAGTGTCTTTGAATGCCTAGTTAAGGTGAGCCTTGAATAGCTAATAGGGTTTTAACATGAAGTACGCTCAACAACGTTTTACGGAAGGATGGAGGGTTGATCTAGGGCATAAGGAAAAATCTAATTTGTTAAGGAAAAATCTGTAGTTTTTAATTCATTTGTTTTTCTGCATATAACTTGTTGTAGCTGTAACATTTTATGGGGTTTCTTGGGCAAAAATTGACAAATGTAATAATTGTCAGATCTTTGAACAAGCAGAGATTGGAAGGAATGCAACAATAGGCATGTACAAACTCAAGCCCACTGTTTTGGTCGCTCTTTACAAGGGAATAGGAGATAAACACATCGTCGACACTGCTCCGAACTCCATGGTTTGCAATGACGGGTTTCAGTCATTTCTTAGGCACAAGGGAATTGGTACCTCAGCTTGTATTATACAAATCTGCTCAAGGACGAACCAAAGTAATGGGAATCATACTCATTTGGATATTGACATCCTATGCACACAGGGATGACTGAGGGAAGCAATCGACATTTTGTATTTTAACCATCCAAATGACATTCTAGCAAATTCTACCACATACGCCCTTCTTCTACAGTGCTGCATTAACAACAATTCTCTTTCGGAGGGCGAGCGAGTCCATGCCCACATGGTGAACATTGGTTTCGTGCCAGACATATTTGTGATGAACAATCTTGTAAACATGTATGCTAAATGCGGGAATATGGCAATTGCACGACAATTGTTTGACAAAATGTCGGAGCGAAACTTGGTCTCCTGGACTGTAATGCTAGCAGGATGTGTTCAATGTGGTGATGCAGAAGAAGCCCTTGAGCTTTTTTGTGAGATGTGGTGGGCAGGGATTAGACCTAATGAGTTCACTCTAGCCAGTATTCTTCGTTCCATTGCAGCTTTGGGCTCTCTGGAGTAGGGAAGACAGGTCCATGCCCACATCATTATGAAAAATTATTGCTCGTTTATCATTCTAGAGAATTCTCTTCCTACCATGTATTTTAAATGCAGGAGTATGGAGGATGCACACCAAGTGCTTGTCAAAATACATGAACCGGATTTGGTCTCGTGCAATGCCATGATTGCAGATGTGTCCACGATGGACATGTAAAAGAAGCCCTCGGGTTATTTGAAACATTAAGGAAGGTAGGCATGGTTGCTGACCAGTTCACATTTTCCACTTTTCTCAGTGCATGTATCAGTTGTTCAGCTCTGGAACACGGCATGCAGGTCCATGCTCTATTTTGAAGTCAGGATTTGAGTTGAATTTATCTATGGCCAACGCTCTAATTACTATGTATTGCAGATGCAACAATGAGGAGGATTCATGGTTTGTGTTTGATAAAATGTTGAAAAGAGATGCAGTGTCATGGAGTGCAATGATAATAGGATATGCTCAGCATGGATATGGGAAAGATGCCCTTTAGCTATTTTTTCAAATGCCAAGGACTGGCAAGAAGCTGAACCAGCATACCTTTGCCAGTGTTCTTAATGCCTGCGTTAGACTTTCAGCTCTGGATATTGGCAAGCAAGTCCATGTGCTTGTTATTAAGGTTGGATTTGAGATGGACATGTTTGTGGGGAGCTACCTGGTTGATTTGTATGCCAAGTGTGGGCACATAGCCGACGGACGCAAAGTTTTTGAGAGAATGTCTACTCGAGACGTGGTTATATGGAGTGCAATGGTTGCCGGCTATGCTCAGATTGGTTTTGGGGAAGAGGCCATTAAACTCTTTTTAGAGATGCAATCATGGGGTGTGGATCTAGACAACTTCACTTATGACAATCTTCTTTGGGCTTGTTCCATCCCAACAGATTGAAACTTGGAAATCGGGCTCATATCCACATTGTTAAAGCTGGGCTTGAATCAGATGACTTTGTACGGAATGCGTGGTTATATGGAGTGCAATGGTTGCCGGCTATGCTCAGATTGGTTTTGGGGAAGAGGCCATTAAACTCTTTTTAGAGATGCAATCATGGGGTGTGGATCTAGACAACTTCACTTATGACAATCTTCTTTGGGCTTGTTCCATCCCAACAGATTGAAACTTGGAAATCGGGCTCATATCCACATTGTTAAAGCTGGGCTTGAATCAGATGACTTTGTACGGAATGCATTACTTGACATGTATGTCAAATGTGGAAACTTGGATACTGCTCACGATATTTTAGATAATATGCATCAACAAGATGAGGTATCATGGAATTCCATGATTACAGGATGTGTGCAGCAGAGGCATTGTGAACTTGCCTTGGAATTATTTTATGAAATGAAACAACTTGGCATGAAACCAAATCATTTCACATTTTCTAGCCTTCTCCACGCATGTGCCAGCCTAATGACTCTAGCAAAATGGAATCAGTTGCATGTCTTTGTAGGGAGTGCACTCGTTGACATGTATGCCAAATGTGGAAATATAAAGGATGCATTGAAAGGGTTTACCAGAACACCTAATAGCATGGAAAATTTTAAGGATGGAAAATTATTTTGAAGTTTAAAAAATTGGCTAATCTCACTAGTCTCTAACGTGAAAAATATAAAATGTTAAAATATAAAATGTTTATTGATGTATTTGTAAAATTACTCAAATTTATAATGATATTATATATATTGTCTATATAATTCTGGTCATTTGTAAGGTAAAATAATTTTGGAAAAACCATAGAAAATTAGCCCACCTGCGAGTATTAGCCCCTAAAATTTTCCATGCCTAATAGGGATGTCGTGTCATGGAATTCAATAATCACTGGATTTTCACAGCATGGATATGCTCAGGGATTCCTCCAACTTTTTGAACAAATGCTACTGTTCAATATGAGACCAAATGACATCATTTTTGTTGGCGTTCTTTCTGCATGCAACCATGCTAGTTTGGTTGATGAGGGTTGTCACTACTTTCACTCTATGAGTCATGATCATTGCATTCAACCAAGGATGGAGCATTATGCTTGCATTTTTGACCTCCTCGGTCGTGCTGGGCGATTGTATGAGGCTAAGGATTTCATCAACAAAATGCCTTTCAGCGCTGATGTCGTTGTCTGGCAGACATTGCTTGGTGCTTGTAGAACCCACTACAATACTGATATAGGGGAATGGGTGGCACAACGCATATTGGAGTTGGAACCACAAACAACAACACCACCATAGATGCATCAAAAACACAATCACTAGTAAAAGCATAGAAATGGGATAAAAAATAGAATAAATAAATATCAGAAATGTATGACAAGTGACAGTTACAAGAAATGCAATATATTACATAGAATGCAGTAACAGTGCCAGCATAGTCCCCGAGAATGAGCTTAATCTGCACATTCGCTTTTCCAAAGATGTATGTGCTCTTCTAAGTAAATCCTGTAGATGAAAACATAACAATCTTAATGAGACTATAAATGAAGCAGAAACACAAACACTAGCAAAATAAAAGCATAGAAATGGGATAAAAATATAATATTTAAATACCAGAAATGTTATTGAACTTGATCTGGAGAAACTCCCCTTGGGACATGGCATGATCAACAACCCAACTAGGGTGGAAGAAATCGTCGAAGTACGCACATTCAGAGCCCATGAGAAGATGCACAACATTACAAAGATGAAAAGAAGAGAGAAGTGCATGATACAAAGAAGAGAGCAGTGCATGATACACCCCCCTTCTTGACAACCTACCAATGCCACTCTCAAGACTCGATTCGACTAGACTGTGTATTAACAGAGGTAGTATTGCAGAACAACCAATTTTACCACCTTCTCTTTGTGCTTGAGTTTCTTAGGCTTTGTGTAAATCTTCTTCTTTCTGTTCTTGGCACCACCTCTGAGACGAAGAACCAGACGTAGAGTTGAATCTTTCTGAATATTATAATCAGCCAGATTTCTCCCATCTTGCCAACAAAAATCAAATGTTGTTGGTCAGGAGGAATACCCTCCTTATCTTGAATATTAGCCTTCACATAATCGAGTGTATCTGAAGACTCTATTGCAATTGTAGACAGAAAACAATAGCACCAATGCTTACTTCTTTTATGCACACAAGATATGAAAGGAACTTTAAATAACAGTTATGTCCAAAATATTCAAGCGTTTTCAAAATTTCTTACATCTTTCATTGCAAATTTGAATCCAGCTAGAGCACTGATCAAAATTAAACGTAAAGGCATTCACGCAGTGGCAAGTGGAGGTGTGTGTAATTTGAGAGTCCAAGGAAATCTCGCAGTGCCTTCTTCAAAGGAGGAATTTAATAGGAATTTAATAGAACACGGAGAAATTTAATAGATCATTATCTTTCCAGAATGCATTTAACAGACAATTTATTTTGCGATGAGAATGAGTTTAATCGGTGACCAGACTCCTTGAAAGATACATTGCACAGGTCATTTGCTTTGTCGTGAGAATGAATTTAATTGGCAACCGTGGACTCCTTATAACATCCATTGAATTTTACCTAGTAAACGTGTGAATTCTTATTTGAATCTCAGAGTGACCATCCCCTCAATATTCAGACCAGAAACAAACACAGCGTTTGAAGGGTTTAATCCATTGAGTTTTACCTGGTAAACGTTTGAAGTCCTGTTTGAATCTCAGAGTGACCGTCCCCTCAATATTCAGACCAGAAACAAATGCATCATTTGCAGGGTTTGAAACTCTTTTTTAATCTTAGGAAACCCTTCAACACACTAGACAACTTCTCCCACTAGATTCACCTGATCCTCTTACACCTGTCCATCTTTCTTTTCAATTTATCGATCAACAATAATTCATGGGAAAATTGTTGTATTCGAAAGGACTTATTTGCAGTGTCCGACACGACTTAGGTATATTTCGAGGTTGGAGCTCGAGACCTACGACTGTCATGGGAATGATATGAAGGTTATGACTTACGTATATTTCGACGTTGGAGCTCGAAACCTACGGCTGTCATGGGAATGATATGAAGGTTATGACTTAGGTATATTTCGCGATTGGAGCTCAAGACCTACGGCTGTCATGGGAATGATATGAAGGTTATGATTGAGTGCACATACAGGCTACTTGGAAAAGACCAGAGCTCCGAGGAAGGAACTATGCACAGTCAACAACAACTAAAAACATGCAGTGAATGAATGGGTTCGTCGAGTAATTACAAATGAGCTTATATATTAAGCCCTCCTTATTTATTATAAAATCAATCACACTAGGGTAGGATAGGCACTAACTTAAAATGTAATCACATTTTTTTAAATGCCAAATATAGATAGAAAAATATGTTAGTGAGTACCTAGGTATCCAATGAAATAGGTATTTAATGAAACTGTTGCAGGGGTCACGGGAATTTTTTTGGTTATATAATTAATTATTTTTAATACTTAGAAAAGGATGATATTATATATATAATCAATCAATTTGGACTATGTTTGGTTAAGAGTTTATTTTTCTCATATCTAAAGAAATAGGTTAATGGCTCAATACTAGGATGCATGTGGCAGGAAAGGCCTCTTAGGGATCATAGAAAGAGTGAAAGCCTTTCTCTTTCGGGTGAAATCTTGCCTCTTAGGGATCACTAGAAGGAGTGAAAGCCTTCCTCTTTCGGGATTCACTGGCCCCTTAGGGATCACTTCCATGAGTAAAACCCTTCCCCCTTAGGGGCCACCAGCATGTACTCATTCCAAGTGGTGCAATTTTCCTTGAATACCAATGCCTTTTACCTCCGAAATTGGCCCACCTTAACCACTTTTACCTCCAAAATTCCTTGCATGTATTATGCATGGACCCACCACATACAACACCCTTGGAGCCAACATAAGGCAATTGGCCCTATGGGAAGGGCACTTTAACCACTTTTACTTCCAAAATTTCCTTATATGTCTTGTGCATGGATCCACCACATACAACACTCATGGAGCCAACATAAGGCATCTAGCCCCATGGAAATATGACATTAATTTTCAAGTTCTTCCAACTGTGTTTGATTTTCTTGCTATCTCGCTGCTCGATATTAACTGGTAATATTTAATTTTTTTTTTATTTTACCCTGAAAGGGAAAAGCCAGAGTTGATGAGTGGATAAAACATCAAACACATGATCTAAACTATAAGCGATTCAAAAATTGAAACACACTTAACCTAGTCAAAAAGTAAAAAGCATATTACATCCATCTACACTTCTATCAACATATCTTTGCACCCTTTTGGTGAAAATGATAATTAATAATGTTGAGTGATACACACTTGAGGAGAGAATAGGTTTTATGAAATTTGAATGCGTGCGTGAGATAACCCACACTTTAAATGAGTACTTTAAGACTTCACGTGCCTTTGCTTAACGTGGAATGTATGAAGTGACGAGGTCGGTTGAGGTTTTATTGTTTTAATTGTTTCAATTATGTTTTGTTTAATTTATATTATCTTTAATTCATAAATTTTTTATTATGATTTATTTAAATTTAATTATTATATTTATTTTTTTGGTTTCTGATTTTTTTATAAATTGTATTTTAATTAATTAAATTAATTTTAATTTTAATTTTATGATTATTACAATGATAATTATAAATTATATCTATAAAGTTTTTTTTTTAATTATTAATTTAAGATTAAAATTTCAAATATTTTATTTAATGTAATAATGTTCTTTTACAAGTTATAATTATGATTATAAAACAAAATTAATGTAAGGAAAAGATGAAAAATTGAGTGGGTTATTTTTGGTTATAATAATACAAAAGGAGTCATATAACGAGGGAAGCACAAGGAAAAACTGGCAAAAAGAGCCAAGTTCTAAAAGGGGGCCAAATCAAGCGCGAACATCTAGCTCCAACTAGGGATGATGCCTTCCTGTGAGACATCAAGAATTGCAGACCAAATGCCTTTATATTGGGCAATGGAGTCGACTCATGAGGAAAAAGGAAACTCAAAAGACAAAAACGTAAAGAAATAGAAAAAAATTATTTTACATCTTAAAGTATAAGTTGATTGATAGCAAGAATGAAGCAATGATAAATTGTATGAGGCCCTAGTACCTAAATATTGACAATTTCAATAATTATTCACATATAAGGACATTTGTTTGTATACTTAGTGCAACGGGGTAATTGTGGTAATTCTTAGGGCATATTGACCATAAATTAGCATGTCTCATTCTTCATAAGAGCATTTCGACACCATATATAAATCATACTTGCTTACATTTAATGATAAAGAAATTGCAAAAGTCCTAATACTAATTAAGATTCAAAAGGATGACTTTCATTTTGGAGTAAGGTTTTATTGAAACTATGGAGACTAGCTATTAGGGATTTATTTCCATTTTTTTTTTGCATAACATAAGTTTTGAGAATTAGATGTTGCTCCGCTACTAGTGAGCGTCCATAGCCCCAACAGAGTCATCCACTATCCTGAGATAAGGAACTTTTTGAATTCTTGTTTACTTTTCGTGTTAGAGGTTTTCTTTCAATTTATTAGAAAATATGTGTTTTTACAGGATGAGAGGATTACACACTGGACTTAGTCCAATACCACTGACCTTGCTCCACTGCCAACAAGCGTTCATAGCTCTGAAAAAGATGTCAGCATACCCCATTAAAATTTACCTCAACAAAAGAAGTGGGATGATTACATACTAGGTTTAAATCTAGCGTCACTTATCTTGCTCCGCTGCCAACGAGCCTGTTCAGTACCCCGACAAAGATATCAACATGCCCCACCCACGAAAACATAGGTTCCTATCCTTAGGGTAGTATGGTGATAAGGGAAGGTCTCATGCATGGTTATAAGTAACTAGTTCCACCAAAATTTCACTTTTAGATTTTATGAAAACCAATCCTTATGTTTATAGTTCTATCACTTGTGATTTAATGCAATCCTTGATGGTAGTCATGTGTAAACAATGTGAGAAAAAATACGTGGTGATACATGTTTGATATGAAGTTGAAATTGTTAAAGAAACTAATATTTGATCCCTTTGAAAGATATTTATCCCTCTACCTCGATTTACAAACAAAGTCTTTAAATACATATTTAAAAAAAATAAGGATTCATAGATCCGTATTCCATTCTAGTTATGATCATATAGGGATTCTTTAAGATTTAAAGAATTTCATCGTTATTCATTCTAAACCTAAGAAACACAAGTAAACAAAAAATTATTTATATATATGGTTTATATACATAGTATTTAAAAGAGTAAAGTTTTTCAAATAAATCAAATGACCAATGTAACCAGGACAATAATTTATCAACTCCATAACTCTTACCTTTATGTTCCGAAAATAATAATATGTTAAGTAGTTGTACGGAAGAGCAAGGTGTTTCACTCATTTTACTTCCTAGAAGGGAGTTTACATATACATGATAATAAGATGATGTTATCTTAAAGACCTCTTCCATCCAATCATGTACAAAGTCTTGATACTTTGTGTAATTGTTTAAATGATGAAACATTTCGAACATAAATGTATATGCAATATATTCATAATATATTCCCCTCTTGGGGCAATATGAAAACATACCAAGACAAACCCTGTGGAAACTTAAGTGTTTTTGAAATTCATGTTCATCATGACAAGGAGAAGAATTGTTGATATAGTCATTTTTAGTTTGGAAGGTGTTGTTAAAGAGATGATGTATATATGGTGCGATAAATAAATTTATATTAGTTAAAACAAAGTTTAGAGTTAATTCATTTTCATTTCCATATGCCATAACATTATCATGTGCATAATTATCATAAACAAGTTCGTTGTTAGTTACATAGTCATGTTTATCATGGTTATTAACATTATTAACATGAAAATCATTTAAACCGACAAGTGAATAATTATCATCATATTCATCATATATAGAAAGTTTTGAGTAATTGACATGAACCTGAAATGAATCAATATCAGAATAATGAAAACCCCATCACATATCTTTTATTCTTTGTGGTTCTGTAAACTTAATTCTCCTTCAAAGTTTCCTTCTTCACAATCATCAATTTTAGCATAATAAATATATATGAAACAAACTAGGTATGCTAGCATATAAATTAGGTACCAATGAAGTCTAAGGGAAACTCGTTGGAAAAATAAAAATAGCATATATAATATAGGAGTCACCAAGTGAAAAAAACAAAGAAATATATACTTTAAAACCTTTAAGGCATGTCCAGTTGGGATCCTGTTCACCAACAGGTCACAGACTTAACCGATTAATCCAATTGAAAATTCGATCCCCTGTAGTGGCACCAAAAGAATGTCGGTTCTCTCATTGTCCCGATAACTAATAACAACCCAATAAGACATTAAATAAGTAACATAGATTCTCCCACTTTATGTGACAAGGGTTGGCCTCCCTTTCACCACATGGGGTATTCCCTCATGATAACATTAATTGAATAATTATTCTATTTAGGCAAATAAATAAGGGCAGGTTAATAATATGAGGGCGTTTTAAATAAAATAAGGTTTTAGAGAAAGACAAGTGGTAGGCACATAACATATGAAAATGATTAAAATATACTATCATTTATGACAAAATGAGATTTAAATAATGTGTCATAATTCCCACTCAACATTAGGTTTGGTACAAATTAAATTTTAAAATAAAAGGAAAAGAAGGAAGTTAAAACAATATGGCTTAAATACATCTAATTGAAATGTGTAGTTAAAACAATATGATATCAAGTATGCATATTAATTTATCCCACGCAAACAATTAGAAAATTTGATTTAATTATTTATAATAATAAATATTGGAGAAAAATCACATTAAATTAACGTGTGAAAGATTTGAGAATATGATCAAGTCAAAGTATTCCCAATCATTCACATGTGCCAATGAAGTAAATACAATGGAGAACAATAATAAAATAATAAAAAGAAAACTTGTTTTTATGGCATTTGACTTTAATGTGCAAATAAACCCTAGAGAACATGTATCATTTTAGGTTTCAACCTACAACAAACAAACTCAAATATGATATTAATACCAATAAATATCAAGTATTCAAAAGTTTTGAATCATTTATGTATTCGAGATTGTTTTTTTTTTTTTGTAAGCTTCGTAGTACCTTTCTATTATCAAAAATATTTAGGGCAGAGAGTCATACAAGAAAAAATAAACACAGTGACCTCAACCTGCCCGTAGGAAACCAGGTCTGTTGGCCATTGCATTGAGTTATATGCAGACCAAAAACGAAATTGTCTTATCCTACTACTGACAGCATTTAGAGTTGTAGCATGTCCATAATATTTACAAGTAAAACAAGTATTTAAGCTAACAGAGCTAACATAGTTCAAAATGAGAAAACAGTAAAGTAGTTAACTGGAAAGATCCACAGAAATCGGGGCATGAGCAGTGGCACCTAACACCTGTGAACTACTGTGAGTGAGTTGCAATTATTTTTCAATCTTACCCATCCTATCATTCAACTGAATCTATACTTTGAGCATTGCATGCATATCCATCTTCATTTGTTACATTTCAAACAGAATAGAAGAGGTGAGACTCTTATCCTCTTTACTTGCCATAGCCTTGGCAAGAAGGCATTTCATCTTCTAGTATGTCTTTACGGACTGTTGAAAAAGAGAAACATGACCCCGAGTACTACCTGGATCCGTTAAAAAATCCATTTGAGAAAGCTGAGCTTCCATGTCCTCCTCCTCACTATCAGTATGAACTTCCCATCCATGAATTTTTAACTTAATATTATCCAGATTCCCTGATTCATAAACCTGAGCAAGATCTTGCAGCACCTCTGTATTAGACTTCCTACCTCGCCTACTCGTGCTAGCCCCTGGATGAGGCAGCCTACCTCGTTTTGGCTTCATTGGTTTCCCTTTAACCATACTGGAAATGAAAGGACTTGGAAAAAGGCATGTGGCCAAAATTACATCAAAAAGAAGGTAAAATAAAATAGAAGAAAGCGCCATTGCTACGAACCCAACGCGCATATCTTTACAGTGTAAATGGGCATATAAATGAAACAGGAACCAACCCAGAACATGATGCACCTTATAATGAATTTTGGCATATAGAGTAACAAAGAACTAAACAAAAGCGAAAGCACAGAGAATAGCTGAAACTGAGATGAAGCCCACTGTAATATAAAAAACCACCATCGGAAGCATACCATTTCCACTTATAAGAGAACGATAACCATGCGTGCAGTTGAAACGAAGCGCGGTAAAAACAGAGAACAGTTTCCCATAACACACTGTATGAAGCCCAGAATGCATGCAAGGCAGAAGCAGTTTACCAAATTCTAGAAAACGCCCGTAGAGAGATTTTACATGAATAGTGGCAGAGGCAAGAATAAAATGAACAGGGGAAGAGGCAAGACTGTCCACTATGAACCCCAACAAAAGAAGCAAGCTCGGCAAACGCAGAGGGGTAGAAGAGACTTGAAGATCCTAAATACAAAAGAACAGGAAGAGAGCGAAACAAACCCAATAAACCCACGACCCAGGGGGACTGCGGAAGTGAGGCTCAACATATATATTACCCAAATTCCCATTCCGAAACCATCTGGAAAAAACGCTATGATACGCCTCTAACCAATGAAGCAGGCCTGAAGAAAAAAAAGGGCACAAAGATAAAATCGAAAAACGAAAAGTGGGCATGGAAGGCAGAGTTGCCATTACATACCATGATCTGCGACAAAGAATTCACGGGATGAAGTTTAGATCTGTCGCCTGTAATGGAGTGCCGATGCAAGGTCTGGGTAGAGAATGAATGGTAGTAATGATGAAACAAACCATAAGATTGTTCAACCACCGCACATAATCCTGTATTAATGTGTTTGATAGACTATTAATGGGAAGAGCTGGTTGGCGCATGAAAATCAAGAAACATAGTGGAGAGCGGCCATCAGAGGATTGGCGTCATAATAATTTCACACAAGGCAGTAAGACATACACCACGTGGATACACACGACCTGGATCAACAGTTAGGCACCTCGATCGGGGGATGTATTTGAGATTGTTGTATAATCAAGTTATATCAATAATCTTGTGTTGAAAATGCAACAAGATGATGGAGCTTAGTGAAATGAAGTCGCCTTCACTAAGTGGGCCCGCAGGCTATTTTTGGCGCAAAGTCTATTTTTAGACTATGTGTATTTTTAGACATATGGATCATGGTCTATGAGTTGCAGGATGCTATTTATGGATGATTGGTCGAGTTGGTAAAAATAGATGGACCTCTATTTTTAGACATTGGGCGGTTTCTATTTTTAGACTGCCGGGCTAAAAATAGAACAGTCAAATATTATTAACCCATAATAATATTTAGACTATAAACATTATCTTTTCCTCTTGGAGCACTTCAGTTTGATGCTTGGATGTGGCACATGCAGCTGACAGAAGGAAATATGCTTTTCCTAAGGGTTAGTTGAGCTATTGCATGGTTGACTTCAGTTAGAACTCATGTGGCAGAGTTTGGTGGAGTTGATGAGGCAGTTGGTGGAGTTGTGTTCTGTTTAACTTAGTTGAACTAGTTGTATTTAGTCTAACTGACAAATACACTAGTGATAAGTGGTGTGAATTAATTATTAATTAATTCAATAATTATTAACTCATAAATCAACTAAAGAACACATCAGTTAACTGCAATGCATGGACAGTTCAGTGGAGACCAGTGTTAGAGGTGGGTGAAAGGGTGAGTGTGACTATCAGTTGTGACTATACCTGTGCATGAGATTTGCACAAACATTGATGGAGATTTCCAATGATGATTGTGCAGTACAAGCTAGGGGATTCAAACTTGGATCTCATTCATTCTCATCTTGGATTGCGCAGTAGAGGCAGGCAGACTTTTGGACGAGATTTGAACCTGTGACTTGTTCAAATCTGAGCTAGTTTTGTGTGTAACTTTTGGAGATAGTACTGAGTACTTGTGAGGAGTATTGTACTATGATTGTTACATGTTCTCTATCATTATAATATACAGATAGTTGGGGATTTTCAGCTATCATCTTTCCCCATTACATACTGTGTTGATATGTGTACTTGATTATGTTTTAATGTGCGCATTGTTTCTATTTCCACATATTGATGATCAATTGTAGAAGAGGTTATGTATTATGCATGAAGCTTAAATAGTGTGTAATTAGGATAATCTTAGTGAATAATTCAGCTATTATTCAAATTTCTACATGTTGAAAATGCAACAAGATGATGGAGCTTAGTGAAATAAAGTCGCCTTCACTAAGTGGGCCCGCAGGCTATTTTTGGCGCAAAGTCTATTTTTAGACTATGTCTATTTTTAGACATATGGATCATGGTCTATGAGTTGTAGGATGCTATTTATGGATGATTGGTAGAGTTGGTAAAAATAGATGGACCTCTATTTTTTAGACATTGGGCAGTTTCTATTTTTAGACTGCCGGGCTCAAAATAGAACAGTTAAATATTATTAACCCTTAATAATATTTAGACTATAAACATTATCTTATCCTCTTGGAGCACTTCAGTTTGATGCTTGGATGTGGAAAATGCAGCTGACAGAAGGAAATACGCTTTTCCTAAGGGTTAGTTGAGCTATTGCATGGTTGACTTCGGTTAGAACTCATGTGGCAGAGTTTGGTGGAGTTGATGAGACAGTTGGTGGAGTTGTGTTCGGTTTAACTTAGTTGAACTAGTTGTATTTAGTCTAATTGATAAATACACTAGTGATGAGTGGTGTGAATTAATTATTAATTAATTCACTAATTATTAACTCATAAATGAACTAAAGAACACATCAGTTAACTGCAATGCATGGACAGTTCAGTGGAGACCAGTGTTAGAGGTGGGTGAAAGGGTGAGTGTGACTATCAGTTGTGACTATACCTGTGCATGAGATTTGCACACACATTGATGGAGATTGCCAATGAGGATTGTGCAGTACAAGCTAGGGGATTCAAACTTGGATCTCATTCATTCTCATCTTGGATTGCGCAATAGAGGCAGGCAGACTTGTGGAGGAGATTTGAACCTGTGACTTGTTCAAATCTGAGCTAGTTTTGTGTGTAACTTTTGGAGATAGTACTGAGTACTTGTGAGGATTATTGTACTATGATTGTTACATGTTATCTATCATTATAATATACATATATTTTGGGGTTTTCAGCTATCAGCTTTCCCCATTACATACTGTGTTGATATGTGTCCTTGATTATGTTTTAATGTGCGCATGCGACTGTTTCTATTTCCGTATATTGATGATCAATTGTAGAAGAGGTTATGTATTATGCATGAAGCTTAAATAGTGTGTAATCAGGATAATCTCGGTGAATAATTCAGCTATTATTCAAATTTCTACATGGTATCAGAGGGAAATTGATTATCAGATCTATTACAGTGATTACAATTTATTTCGGTAGGCAGAGTCTGTAAGCGGGCCAGGTAGCCTCTGGATCCATCCTTTCTCTGAAAGGTGATATATCCAATAAATACCCCTACAGTCGATCTATGTGCTAGAAATACTTTGTTCTCACAGATCGGAAGCAGTTGAGTTTTGAGCTGGTGGAATTCGAATTTGCAGCAGAATTTGGAATTCGAATTTGCAGCAGTTTTCTTGGTGCCGAAGTTGAAATGTCTTTCAACAGATTGCGACTGGAATATGCCCTTGAGGGCAGTTCGAATTATGTTGCATGGAAGGACAGAATGGAGGCGGTATTAGATGATAACAGGCTGAAGGAGTTCATAGAAGCTGAGGTTCCAAAGCCTACTGATGCTGCTCAAGTTGAGGCTTGGCAAAAGAAGATGGAAAAATGTCGAAGGATTATGTTGGAAGGCGTGAAGGATCACATTGTATCCAGCATGCATGGAAAAGCTTCTCTATACTTGATGTGGAAAGCGTTGACAGATTTATTCCAAAGCAAGAGCGACTAGAGGAAGTTGGCGCTCAAGGATAAACTCAGACACATAAAGATGGAGAAAGGCGATAGTATGCCGAAGTACCTCACGAAGTTCATCCAATGCAGGGATGAGCTGGGAAGTGTGGGGGTGACTGTCGATGATGAGGAATTGGTGAGCTTGGCTCTCCTTGGTCTTCCAAAGAGTTGGCATGCCTATCAGGGTTCTGTCAATGGTCGGGAAAATTTTCCAGGATGGGAGCGACTTTGGTCAGATCTTTTGCAAGAGGAGATAAGGCGAAATACCAGGGACGAATCTTCATCAAAGGCATCTGATGAAGAAAATTGCGCTTTGGCTACCAAAGAAAATAAGGGGAAGAGAAAGAAAGCTTCTCATTCTGGTGCGAAAGGCAAGAAGCAGGACATGTCCAAGGTGAAGTGCTTTCACTGTCACCAACACGGAAATTATGCCACAAATTGTCCGCAGAAGAAGAAAAATAAGCAGGCTGCTGGATCTGCAGCGGGAGAGGCCTTAGTCTCGCAGTTTGAGCTGGATTTTTCGCTGATCGCATGCTTGGTCTCAAGTGTGATGGGATTAGTATGGTTCTTGGACAGTGGTGCGTCTTTTCACATGACTGGAGATCGAGATCTATTTTCAGATCTGGATGAGAAAGACCTTGGAGTGCACATCGAGATGGGCGATGATGGTAGATACAGTGCGACCGGTATCGGTACCATTTCCTTTAAGAGGGAGTCTGGTAAACCCTTCGTATTGAAGGATGTGATGCATGTTCCAGGATTGAAGAAGAATTTGATCTCTGTGGCGATGTTAGAAGACAAGGGGTACGATGTTGTCTTCAGCGAAGGAAAGGCCTTCCTGCGCAGTAAGACAATTGGAGAAACCCGAAAGATAGGGGTTCGAGTCAAGAACCTTTATCTGTTGCAAGTAGATGGCTGCGCAGCAATGGCATGCAAGGCAGAAGGAGTGGTGAGCCGGGATGATGGCGAGTTGTGGCACCGGAGATTGGGCCACCTTCACCATGGAGCTTTGAAGATACTGCAGCAGATTTCTACTGGGCTTCCTAAGGGCACTCTTGCGCAGTCAGATCAGTGCAAGGGGTGTACCTTGGGAAAATTTGTGAAAGCCACCTTTCATGAGAAGGATAGTCACGCCACGACGATCCTTGAGAAAATTCACACAGACGTGTGTGGACCTTTCTCAGTAGCTTCGACAGCAAAGCACAAGTACTATGTGATCTTTGTTGATGATTTCTCTCGGAAGTGCTGGATCTTCTTCATGCAGAAGAAGAGTGAGACATACTCAAAGTTCTGTGAGTTCAAGGCACTGGTTGAGAAGGAATCGAGGAAGCATGTGAAGGCTCTTAGGAGAGACAATGGTGGTGAATTCATCTCTGCTGAATTCAAGGACTTTTGCAGCACATAAGGGATTCGGAGAGAGCTCATCGCACCCCATAACCCACAGCAGAACGGGGTTGCTGGGCGGAATAACAGAACGATCTTGGGTGCTGCACGGGCGATGTTGCATGATCAGGGCCTACCCCTTCACTTGTGGGTGGAGGCATGTAATACTGCAGTATATGTGCAGAACTGTTGTCCTCACAAGATACTTGGCATGAGTACACCGGAGGAGGCGTTTTCTGGTAAGAGGCCCGATATTTCCCATTTGAGGATTTTTGGCTCACCTGTCTACATGCATGTGACGAAGGACGCTAGAAAGAAGCTGGATCTGACCACAGAGGTTGGGATATTTTTGGGGTACACTGATACACCCCACAACTATCGTGTGTATTTTCCAAACAGTCGCAAGACTGTTGTACGACGGGATATCAAATTTCAGGAGGAGAAAGCCATGCAGTGTTTGCTTGAGAGGGAGCCACACTTGCATGCAGATGAGGAGCTATTAGTTCCTAAGGATGAGCTTCAGGATGTGGATCAGCCACGGGGAATTTCATGGAGTGGAAGAGACCACTCATGCGGCGCCAACCATCGAGGGCTCAAAGCGCACTACGAAGGTGACGGCGGCTCAAGATCACGAAGGTTGTAGGACCACCTACATCCACGAGCATGACGAACGATCACCGACGTACAGCGGATACATGAGCTCTTGTGAGAAAATGTGTCGTGACGAGAGCCATCCTTTTTCGAGGAAGGCTGTGGAGGACCCCGCATGGGTAGATGCCATGGTGGAAGAGTGATTCGATTGTCAAACAGTGCATGGGAGATTTTCCCAAGACCGGAGGGGAAATCGGTGGTGGGTTCGCGATGGATCTACAAAGTGAAGCAGGCGGCTGACGGGAGTGTGGAGAAGTACAAGGCGAGATTTGTCGCCCGTGGCTTCTCACAGATCGAGGGGATCGATTATGAGGAGACCTTTGCACCTGTCGCAAGGTACTCTTCCATACGGACGATCCTAGCTCTCTCAGTGCAGATGGGGTGGCACATCCATCAGATGGATGTGAAGACTACGTTCCTCAACGGAGTCATTGAGGAGGAGGTGTACATAGAGCGGCCCGAAGGTTTTGAGATCTTCAGTAGTGAGTCGCATGTGTGCAGACTCAAGAGAGCACTGTACGGGTTGAAGCAAGCACCTCGTGCTTGGTACACACGGATAGACAGTTACTTTACCGGACTTGGATTCTCCAAGAGTGAGGCGGATCCTAACCTGTACCAGATTGTGGTGGAGGGGAAGTTGTTGATCATTGTACTGTATGTAGATGATCTGATTTTGACGGGTGATAATATAGTATAAATATTATTAAGGGTTAATAATATTTGACTGTTCTATTTTTAGCTCGGCAGTCTAAAAATAGAAACTGCCCAATGTATAAAAATAGAGGCCCATCTATTTTTACCAACTCGACCAATCATCCATAAATAGCATCCTGCAACTCATAGACCATGATCCATATGTCTAAAAATAGACTTTGCGCCAAAAATAGCCTGCAGGCCCACTTAGTGAAGGCGACTTCATTTCACTAAGCTGGCTGGCGCATGCAAATCAAGAAACATAGTGGAGAGCGACAGTCAGAGGACTGGCGTCATAATAATTTCACACAAGGCGGTAAGACATACACCACGTGGATACACACGACCCTGATCAACAGTTAGGCACCCCGATAGGGGGATGTATTTGAGATTGTTTTATAATCAAGTTATATCAATAATATTGAATAATTTTACCAGCAAATATGGGTTCAAAACAAAGAAAAACAAGTAAGGAGAAAAAAAAGAAAAAAAAGAATTATGCTATTATTATTCAAAACCTCATAGTCACAATGAAAAAAATCACTGCAACAAGTGCATTATGGAAGTAAAATAATAAGTCAAATAAAAAAGAATTATGCTATTATTATTGAAAACCTCATAGTCACAATGAGAAAAATCACTGCAACAAGTGCATTATGGAAGTAAAATAATAAGTCTTCACCTCCAGTGTGCCATTCTTCAATCTATCTCTGTCCAACCCCTCAAATGAGTGTTTGAATCTTCTTTTGTAACGTTGAGAGTTAGTTTTCCATTTCATTCTTGTAACTTTCCATATAAAATTATATTAATAATACTTATTTTGTCCAAATAAAATAGATATTTCATCATTTAAATGAACTTCTGCTCAAATCTCTCATGTTAAAAAGTCCTCAAATAATCTTTCATGCATTAAAAAAAAAAGATAAGAATTAGCTTTCTAATATAAAACATAATAATAAATAGAATTTAAATATAAACTCATTTGATTTTTACCTTAAGTAGAACTTGGTGAAATTTTTCTAACTAATGTAAAACATAATAATAAATATAATTTAAATATAAACTCATTTGATTTTTACCTTAAGTAGAACTTGGTGAAATTTTTCCAACTATACAAAAGCATTAGGTTATAAAATATATTTAATACGTGAACTGATTTTCACACTGTTATGTAAGAGACTGGATTGAGCGCATATTTTTGGTCAAGGATCCAAAGAATATTTTGTGGAAGCAAGTATATCTTGCAGCTTTACCATCAAAGCTGGTTGATATACTGAAGTTGCAAGAAGCTTTCCCCCTGCCACTTGAAGTTTATGTTTGGGGAGACTTCTATGCTATAATTACTAAAGTCTTGATTTCTTTATGTACCAGTTCTAAGATGCAAAAGTCTATAGATAAATTAAATAGACTTCATGGTACAAAGTCTTTCTGTGGTAGATATGGAATAACCGTTGATGATCCTTTGGTGCATCGCAGAAAGCATAAGAGGCATGCAAAGAAGGCTTACAAAAGAAGTAAAGCCTCCACCTACAGATTGAGCTCAGGAAAAAGACGAGAGCTCCGAAGGCCTAAAGAATCTAGAAGGCCAAAAGAAAGAAGAGGACATTACCGCTATAAGCCAAAGACACACTACTACCAGCCTCATGACATTCGTCCCAAAGATGTCAAAATTTCCAGAATGAAAGAAGTAGTCTGCTGGTTGTGTGGTCAACCTGGTCACACTTCAAATATGTGTCCTACAGCTCTAGAATCTAAAAGAGGATTGGGTAAAAAATCCCAAAAGAATAAACAACCATCTACTAGTGCTACAGCCCCTACTGTCACAGTTAAAACTGAGCCTAGATGTGCCTACTGTCATTCCTCTTTTCATGAAACTTCTGACTGTCATACTCATTCTGGTCTCCAAATCCAACAACATGCCGAACAGTCCTCTACCTCTTCCTCTTCAGATGACTATTCCTCCTATTCTTCCGAGGAACAAGTCAATATGTATTGTCAATGTTCTGACTCAGACGCCTGTCATTGTTCTGACTCTGATTCAGATTCTTTTTCTTCTGCTGAAGAAGAACTTCCCCATGTTCTCATGGCTCAAGTTTATGATGATGATCTTAAAGTTTTTGCTCAGATCTGAGCCATGGATGAAGGTGATCTCAAAGCTACCCTTATAGCCGCTTACATGAAGAACATGCCTGGTTCTTCCAGTTCTTCCTCCAGTTCTTCTGCCAAGAAGCCCAACTTTGTTGAAGCTTCTTATGAAAGAAACACCAAAACGTATCTCTAACACAATTCTAACAAAGTTTGTGCACTCACTTTGGGGGAGGTGAGTAAGGAGATACATGATTTAAAGACAGAAATACGCAGTATGAAAAATGAACTCTCTGTTCTGAAAACACAAATGAATCAGTCAGCATCTTCTTCTACAAATGTTTCAGGCAAGCAGACAAATTATACACTTCATACTGCTCCTAAAGCTGAAGTACAGCTTGCCACAGGAAAATTTGATCCTTCATCAGGCTTTAGTGAAATCGGGGATATGCAAGTCCTCGCTATTCAATACCAACAACACCATGTACAGGTAAATCTCTGTGTTGCTGGTCATACCTACAAGGTTACTACACTTATTGATTCTGGATCAGATATTAACCTTGTTTCCAAAACACTAATCCCTTCAAAATACTGGACCACAGCCAAGAAGGAAGTAATGGGATTAGGAACAAAGAAGTTGAAATTTGAAGTCTCCAAAGTTGCTATTTGCTTTGATTCAAAATGTGTTAAACTTTCCTTGTAGTTTCTGATATTCCGGTTGACTGTATTTTAGGAAATATACTTTTAGCAGCAGTAGAACCACATGGGTCTTTCAGATTCCCTGACAAATCTTCAGGGTATTTTATTACTATTTCTGGAGAGAGAATTGAATTGCCTTATATATCCAGACCCAGAATTTCACCCATGGTGCAGGCTATGCAGGAGATTCAAAAAGCTGAAAAAAGCCCGGCAGAACTCAAAGAACACAAAGGGATTATCAAGATTGAAGAACAGTTGAGTTCTCCAGAGGTCCAGAAAAAGATATCTCAGATTCAGAGAGAATTTGAAGAAACATGTTGCTCGGAGGAACCCAATGCATTTTGGCATCGGAAGCAAAATTGTGTGGAACTACCTTACAAGGAAGGTTACACTAGCAGACCTTGTAAGTCAAGAGCCATTTCCATGTCTGTAGAACACAGACAACTCTGCCAGAAGGAGATTGAACAAT